>CAOLHI010000730.1:0-532107 GCA_948474755.1 Ctenosaura bakeri
CCCCCCCCCGCTAAGGATTTGGTGGAAGTGGCAGCCTGCCCCGGACCCTCCCCACGCGATTTTTGCTGCAAGGAGGGGGGACGGAGGCGGTTTGGAAAAGACACCGCTCGCTCTCCATCCTTCGCGTGTGTGTGTGTGGCTGGAGCAGGAAAAGGCAGGGGCGAGAGAGAGACGAAGAGAGGGGAGGCGGCCGGGGGAGGCAGCCAAGGGCCCAGGTGGCCCTCCCGGGCGGCAGAGGATGGGTCCCCCGCCCGCTTGAACCTATGGGCATCGCCGCTGCCACCCACCGCCACCCTCTCCGCCGGAGCTGCTCCAGGGACTGATACAACCGGAGACCTCCTGTCCCCCTGGGGGTTGGAGGAGGAGGAGGAGGAGGAAGGGGGGGCAGAAGGGCTCCTGCGCTCTCCTCCCGGAGTCCTTGAAAGTCGGGCTTTTGTTTTTTGCTGCCTGAGCTCCCGTAAACGGCAAGGCACGGCTATGCGCGTGGGAAGCCAGAGCTTCGTGAAACTAAGGTAAGGAGGGGAGCGCGCCCACCCACCCACCCTCAGCGCCCCCAACCAGCGCCTTTCTCCCCACCACGGACACCCCAAGGCGCCCCGATTCTCCTCCTCCTCCTCCTCCCCCGCGTTTTCTTGAAAGTAAAGCAGGGTTGGGAAGACCCGTTGGGGGTCCGGGTCTTGGGCGGAGGGTCCCAAATCGCCAGGGCCGCCCGGGGCGGGGGGGGGCGAGGGACGCTCCCTGACTCTGGAGTCAAGGCGCCGGCGGAATGGGCTGTGGTCTCCCCGAGGCTGCGGAAAGCGGGGAGGAGAGGGGGCCGCCGAGAACGACAGGGAAATAACTGCAAGGGCTTTAGGGATTCGTCTCGTTCCCCACCTCTCTTGGGGGAGGGGGTCTTTCGAAGCTCGGACTCCGAGGGGGGACCCCTCCCCATTTTCTCCCCCTCTTGGCTCGCCTTCCCCCCACCAGCCAAGCGCGCGCTCTCTTCTCCAAACCCGGGTTCCCGGCGAGGGCTCCGCGTCGCTCTTTCCGCGCCTCCCCTTTCATTTCGCTTTCGCACACCTTTCACTTTTTAAGACAATGAGGAGGGGGAGGGTCTTGCTCTCTCGTCCCCCACCCCCACGCGGGTGGAAAGGAGCTGCCCGAAGGAGACCCGCCCGGCTTAGATTCTTCTTGGCTTTCCAATGGAGAAGGAAAGGAACGATGGAAAGGACCAGGGAGAGGAGGAAAAGGCGAGAGGCGGCGGCGGGATGCGGGATGCGGGGAAGGGGAGCGCAGAACAATGAAGCGCGTGGACCTGCCGTCCCCCTCCGTTCCCTCTTCCTTTTCCTTCCCGCATCTCCCCCCTCGCCAGGTTAATGCTCGCTGCGCCTCTCCATCCCTCCACCTCGCCCGTTCCTTTCCTCCCGTCCGCCTTTAACTCTGCCTCTCCTCTTCCCTCTCCTTCTTCCTCCTCTTCCATGCCCTTCGCCTCCTTTGTGGCCCCACAACGCACACACAGGGGCCCCTCCCCGCTGCGACTGTCAGCTCCTCGGGGCAGGGACCTACTGTCACGCTGGGAAAATATTGTACTGTGTAGAGCAAACTAGTTCCAAGGGCGGTTTAAGAAGGGCTGAGTCTGGCTCACCCCAGCCAGAGTGAACCTGCTGGATGGTAGGTCAACACCCGTGTAAATCCTATTGACTCAATGGGTCTACTCCTTAGAGTAGGGCTAGCAATGTAGGCCATTGTGACCAGACTTCTTTTTTAATGGCATGACAAGTCAATAGGGAATAATCAGTTTCTGGATGGTAAGTCAACACACAGGTCTCTCTCTTTGGCTTAATGGGTCTGCTTTAGTTTGGGACTAGCCATTGGCAATGACTGATGCCTCCTCCTGACCTTCTCTTTTCATTCCGTCTTCCTCCGCTGTTGCTGTTCTCCGTCTCTCCTACGGTTTAGCATTGTACAGGCACCCAATGACTCCGGTGTTTAACAGGTTCAAGAGAGACGAAACAAATTCCCTCCTCCTCTATTGAGCCTGTGGAACCCACAGCATAATGAGCCATGCAGGGATGCCAGAGGAGCCTGTGGAACTCCCTGCTACCTGATGATGTGGTAGGCAGCTTGGTTACAGCTTTGAGAGGAGATTCCTGAAGGTGTTGCCTATTGATATTTCCTAGCCTTGGCAGCTAAAGGGATCATCCATGTTCAGAGACAGGGTCCCACTGAATACCCGGAATACACAGCCAAAGAAAGCTCTCCACGCCAGTGTCTGCCCAGATTTTGTTTTCGAGGTTTGGAAACTGGATGGTAGGCTGGACAGAATGTCTTTGAGGTCTTCTTTCCTTCTGTCTCTCTTTACCTTTGTCTCCTTTTCCACCTCCTTGGCCTCATCTTTCATTATCATAAACTCTCCTCCACCTTTAGTGTGGAGTTCTTCCTTTCCTGGGCTCCTTAGAACTTCAAAGCCATTTTTGTTTGCTTGTTTTTGAAGCCGCCTCTGAGACCTCATAGAAATATTATTAATCCAGGACAGGAGCTGCAGAGAAGAGGCTAAAAATGGCCTTTAGTGTCAATGCGGATTTTTCTTTTAAAAAATATACATATGTTTGCCCTGAACACCCATCCACCAAAAAGTTGAGGGTTTCCTGTGGATGAAAGCTCCCCTTCTTTTCTTTCTCCTGTCTCTGTTGGTTTACTGGGCCATTTCCTCCGGGGATTTGCAAAGTGCGTAGAGGCACTCTCTCTTGCTCTCTCCCTCTGGCACACAAATGCTCCAGCAAAATTTTGCCGGTGTTTGGAGAGAAACAGATGCCAGCACTTCAGTTTCATGGAGGAGGTGAGCTTGAACCCACAAACACATCTCTTAAAAGCAGGAGGTGACAACATACATGGCTTTTCCCCGAAAAGCTGCAGCAATGCTTATACATTTGAAGTGAGGGCACAGATGGAGAGCCAGCATTCTGTCATCATTTGAGTGCTGGCCTAGGACTCCAGGAGACCTGCGTTCAAATCCCTGCTCAGTCTTGGAAGCCTATTTTGGGCAAGTCCCACTCTCTTTTGGCCTCAGTGGAAGCCCACAGAAGACCTCCTTGGAGTAAATCCAACTAAGAAAGCCCTATGATAAGGTTGCCATAAGTTGGAGTCAACTTAAAGACTCGTGAAAGTCAGTATGATGCAGTTGTATGAGTGTTGAATTAGACCAGGGTTCAAGTCTTTGCTCAGCTTTGGAAACCCACTGGGCAACCTGTCTTTTAGCCTTGCAGGAAGGAAAACGGAGACTTTCTCTGAACCAATCCTGTTAAGAAAATTCTGGGTTTTTTTGGAGCCAGCATAGGGTAGTGATTTGAATGCAGGATTCAGACTCCTGGAGGGCAGGTTTCAAATCCACGCTCAGTCACAGAAACCCACTGCATGACTGTGGGTGAGTCACACTCAGTCTCAGAAGAAAGCAGTGGCAGCCCTACTCTGAGTAAATCTTGTCAAGAGAACCACACGAGAGAGTTGCCCAAAGTCAGTTGAAGTCACATAACAACAAAGGGCACAACCCATGCATTACACTGGCGATCCACGTTGGGAGTTTCCAACATGGGCTTAAATCTGTTGGTCCTGATTTGAGTAATCCCATCTGAATCAATGGAAAGTTGGTGCAGCAACCCTTCTGCCTGCAGCATTGATCCAATGGGTCTACTCTATCTGCAGTTTACCGTTTCGCTTGTGTTTTCACAGAATCATAGAGCTGAAAGAGACCACAGGGGCCCTTGAGTGCAATTCATTTCTGTCATGTAGGAAGATGCCATCAAAGCATTCCTGACAGAAGGCCATCCAGCCTCTGTTTAGAAAGCTCCAAAGAAGGAGACTCCAAAGAAGGAGACAGCATAATCCACTGTCAAACAGCTCTTACCATTGCCTTCTTTCTTTCTTGCAAGAGAACCTTGATTTAGAGTATGGCCAGAGTGCGAAGGAAATGTGAGGATATACAACCTCAGCTCCATCCCTGTTTAACCTCACCCCAACAGAGTTGATGTTAGACATGGAGCGGAAAATGCCTGGGTCCCAAATTTTAACCTTTCCAATTTTCCCATGCTCAGCAGGAGGGGAGAACATGGTCCGCACTGGGACCGCGATGCTTAGGGAGGGAGGATTTAGACTCTAATCCCAATTGGGGCCTTGATCCAAATTGCAGCTGTGATCCGAAGTGGGGCTTTTACATGGATGCATTCAAAAAGAGAGAAACAAGTGGCAGAAGTGTTATTTTGGGGTGGTGGGAAGCAATGAAGTCTTGTGACGAGGAGCCAATTTATTTTGGCATGTGTTTTCATGGACGGTAATCCATTTCTCCGGATTACAAACCACAAAAGGTTCGAGCTAAAATAAGCTGGTTAGTCTCAGAGCTGCCATAAGATCTCCTCGCCTTCCTTCTCGTCTTTCTAGAGATAAGAAACTAAGTGATGTTGGGAGCACCAAAGAGAGAGTTCTCTTGGAGCTTGGAGTTTGGCCCTACGTCATCTCAGAGTTCAAGGGGCTGCTGCTGTTAGCTGTTGAGTCAAACTTCATTTTACAGCAGCCTTCTGAAACTGAGATCTCCAAGAGAACCTATTCTAAATGACCTTGCTCAGGTCGTGGCTTCCTGGACAGAGTTTCTCCTCCTGCTTTCTTCTTTTTTTCCTACTGCTTTCTGCTTTCCTAAGCATTAGCATCTTTTTAAAGAGAAGCTTAATCCCAGGTAACAGTGGAAGAAGAGGGGAAAAAATCCTGCATCCTTTAACATTCACCTGTTTTCGTCTCAATAAACATTTTCCTGGCATCTTTCTCTCCTGGATGGTTCTATCAATCCAGAGACAGTAATTGGGACAGTCTTGGGTTGCTTCTGTTTTCGTGCAATAACTGGATTAGGAGCAAAAGAGAAGGTGGGTGGGTAGACTGTGGGGCAACGGTCAGGAAGCTGGTGGTGATTCAGGTCGATCTTGTTATTATGGGCCTTCAAGTTGACTCCGACATGGTTTTCTTGGCCAACCCTCTTGCCAAGAGGTTTGCCGTGGCCTTTCTTTGAGGCCGAGAGAGTGTGATTTGCCCAAGGTCACCCAGTGAGCTTCCATGGCAGAGTGAGGATTTGAACTCTGCTCTTCCCAAGTTCCAACATTCAAACCATTATGCCTTGCTGGCTCTCACTTCCCACCACTTTTTAATAATCTACATGCTGTCCGTTTCCATCTCTGGTTTCTTAGGTGAAATGAAACATGGTGGTCAACCTTTGTTTCCCCTTCTGTCTGCTTCCCCCATCTGCCTTTCTCCCCCCCCGGGTTTGTTTTTTGGGGGGGTTCAACTCTTCTCCTCTTTCCCTTACACCCTATTCATTAATTCATTCCGGTGTGGACACATAGAGCTTTATCGCTGTCTCGTTGACTTTTTTGAAAGCAGGGCTGGAGAAAGCAAGAGCCCTCTGAATGTGGCCCTTCAGTGTTGACCTGGGAGAAAAACTCTTTATAAGTACCTGAATCACAGAGAAAAAAGGGAGGCTTCTGAGGAATGGGGAAGAACCTGGACACCACAAAATTCTTTACTGTCAGGGCTTCCTCTGAGTAAAATTAGGCATGTGGAGTTTTTGTCCACAGTATGGCGAATACTCCTCGGTCTGTGCAATTCTGTAAAAGGAGTCTCTTGCTGCAGCCAGACGACTGTGTGTGTTATTCATGCACACTGGCGAGAAAATAATTAGGAAGATTACATCTCTAGTGTTGAGCCAGTATGGGGTAGTGGTTTGAGAGCTGGAATCTGGGAGTCCCGGGTTCAAATCCCGGTTTGGCCATGGAAACTCACTGAGTGACCTTGGGCAAGTCACACTTTCTCACCCTCATGGGAAGACCATGGTTGCAAACCCCATCAGAATAAATCTTGCTAGGAAAACCCTTTGAGAGACAAGAAGGTATAGCACTTTGAATGTTGGACTAGGACTCTGGAGGACCATAGTTCAAATCCCTGCTCAGCCGTGGAAGCCCACTGAGCCACAGCAAACTCCTTCTGAAGAAATCCTCTCAGGGAAACCACACGATAGGGTCACCTTAGTGTCTCCATAAGTCAGAAATGACTTGCAGTCACACAACAACATGTGTTGAGACTTCTGGGCTGGATGGACCAAGGGTGTGAATCTGGAGACGACATCTTTCCTCCTGGCCCCCAGTAGGTGGCACTCCCTGACATGATGCTCACCCAAATCTCCTTCCCTGTTTGTTTTAGGGCTCATTGCCCTTTCCATTTGGGGTTACACACACCCCTTTTCCTCACCAGGTCCTCCTTCTCTCTTCCGCAGGTGTCGGCTGCTATCATGACTGATGGCGAGAGGAGAGAACACTTACAGCCACTGGCGAGCGACGAGGTGCGGGTCCCCATAGCCTCTGGCTCGGCCACCGGACAGGTGCCCCAGTCTGGGGAGGAGAAAGATGAGGATGCACTCAGCGCCTGTAAATCCATCCAGGACAGTCTTGGGTCGGTGGGATCATCCGCCCGGGATCCAACCCACGATGGAGAGAACCAGGTGCCTTACCCGGCATTGGCCTCCACTGTCTTCTTCTGCCTTGACCAGACAACCCGACCGCGGAGCTGGTGTCTCAGACTGGTCTGTAACCCATATCCTTGACATCTTCCCAGTGTGGGAAGCTTTGGTTTTTCTTTCTCTTTTTCCTTACAATCCTTCCGAGTTTGGTCAACTTTGGTTTCTGACTTTGGATGCTGAGTTGTGATAGCCCATGGTGTGAGATAAAAGGTTGTGTTGCTTGCCAAGTTCCATGTCTCAAAAGAAGTTGGTTGTTGAGCTTCCCTTGTAAACTGGATTCATTTTGTGGATGATTTGCCTGGTTATTGATTAGGTTTTGTTCTCTGAATCCAGAAGGCAGTGAGATAGAATGAGAGTTTTTAATTTTAATGCACGATGTAGTGATGGTTTCATATTGGAAAAGATGCACCATATTGTTGTGAGGGAATAATTTTCTTGGCCACACAGAGAATGACTCTACTAATGTGGAATCTCATCTGGTCATTACATTGTGTATATCCATTTTGTGGTGGCAAAATACTAGTGGTTTCTGTTTGGTTTGGTCAAATCCAGGGTGTTCTTTCTGAGGTTGTCTTTGGAAATGGCGACAAAATTCCAGCCGTTGGACATGAAGTTTGTTCATTTTCATATTGTCCTGGGTCCCTTGGTTTTCCTCCACTTTATGACGGAAATTAAAATGTGTGATTTTATCACTGCATGTGGAATTTATGATTATTATGGTTATGATTGTAATTCACCCTTATTTCTATCCTGCTTTTCTCCTTGAAAGGACTCAAAGCAGGAATCTATTCCTAAATGCAATGATGCTCTTTAGGGAGATATCTCTGGGATAGAAGCTTGGACAAGTTACTCTTTTGTACTCCTGCAGCCGCCAAGGCCGTATCATATTACTGGCTGGAAGACTCTGAGAACTGGAGGCCAACAATGTAACTTTTTCAAGAAAACTCTTACGATAACAAGCACCCGGTTATTTGACCAGGGTTCATGGGAACTGTAGCCCAAAATGTCTGGATGGCACAAATACCTCCTGTCACATCTCCTCCATATTCATACTTTGGAGATGGGTGGACAATCCACAGGAATGGAAGACATATTCTCCACCCCTGGTGCAAGACAATGACCTGGTTCCAAAACCAGAATCTTCTTGCAGATTTACGTTAATGTAACTGGGGGATTAAAAAAAAACATCTGAGGCTTCCTGCGAGATGAACTGGCACATTGAGGCACACAAGAAGTTGCATTGCATCATTTCTGGTTGCAATTTTGAGAAAGTTTGGATTCCTTTTCTTTCTCGTTTTAGGGGTTTGGGGGGACTTGAGTGACCGAGACCATAACATTTGTGGTAGCAGTTGTGGAGTATTTGTGGGGGTGAAAAGTTGTGTTAAAATCTACTTGATTTTTCTTTTTGTAAAATATATTAGGGCTTGGAGGTATCTAGGGATACTTTGTGGACCACAAAATTAGGACGTGAGGGCTGCATGTGGCCTTTAGACCACATTTTCCCCACCCTTGAGCTCACAGAATGAGTTCTTCTGAGGTTGCATAAGAAGGTTTTGAGTTCCTCGTTAATGCAAGGGTTTTACTCACAGTGATGGGTGGAACCTGGGCATGACTTTGCCTCCTCTGACCCAAATGGTCACAAACTGGTCAGGGGGATCATAGAATCATAGAATCATAGAGTTGGAAGAGACCCCAGGACCCTTCCAGTCCAACCCCCTGCTATGTAGGAACCCCCATCAAAGCACTCCCAACAGATGGCCATCCAGCCTCTGCTTAAAAACCTCCAAAGAAGGAGGAGACTCCACCACACTCCATGGAGGCAGTAACATATTCCACTGCCAGACAGCTCTGACCATGAGAAAGTTCTTCCTGAGGTTCAGGTGGAATCTCTTTTCCTACAGCTTGAATCCATTGCTCCTTGTCCTAGTCTCTGGAGCAGCGGAAAACAAGCCAGCTCCCTCCTTGATCTGACGTCCCTTCAAATATTTAAACATGGATATCATGTCCTCTTTTAACCTCTTCTGCAGACTAAACATCCCCAGCTCCCTAAACCACTCCTTGTAGGACTTCATGGCTTCCAGACCCTTCACCATTTTGGTCATCCTCCTCTGGACACACTCCAGCTTGTTGATATCCTTCTTGAATTGATGTGCCCAGAACTGGACATAGGATTCCAGATGAGGACTAATCAATGCAGAATAGAGCGGTTCCATTGCCTCCCTTGATCTGGACACCATACTCCTATGGATGCAACCAGGAAAGCTTGCTCATGTCTCCACCAGGCCAGACAGGTTCATCTTTCTGCCTTCTGGACCTCCACATAAGTATGCTCTGTCAGCTTCCAACAGAATCTTGGTCTAAGTTCCCACTGGCTATCCTTGTGCAGCGTGACAGTCTTGTGTGCCTCCCTGATGAATCAGAGCAAGGGGTTTTGACTGCGGCGAAGGCTCTTGAGGAATTGGAGGACAAAAAAGGGTGCCTTTGCCATTTATGTAAGCGGGCTTAGGAGATGTGGGTTGACTTGTGGCTGGAAGTTAATATATGGAGAGAGAGAGAGATTTGTGGAAAGGATTAGCTCCTGACTGAAAGCATGCGCAACTATGCTCCAGTGCTTTCCATTCAAAGATGTCGGTTTGCGTAGGCCTGTGGCACAAAGAAGAGAAGGGCTCTGGACATACTTCAGCACATTTCCCAATTTGTGTGAGAGATGCCAGAATGTCCTTCAACCCAACGCATGTGTAGCATGGTCTTTCAGAATTATGAAGCTCCCCTTCCACCTACTACATAGTCCAAAATATATTTCAAATTGGAATGAAACTGGCTAAGATGGTTTGATCTGGTGTTTGCTATGGTTGTTGAAAGCAGAGCGATACTGTTGTCTCTAATGCTGGCAGTCCAAAACAACCATTCCCGGGTTTAGGCTGAACTCCAAAGCAGCTCTTGAAAGGCACTGAATTTTGGGGGAGAATAAGAATCAACTGGAAACTTTGAAAGCAGGGGTTCCCAAACTTTGGTCCTCCAGATATTTTGGACTTCCGCTCCCAGAATTCTTGCCTGTTGCCCAAACTGGTTGGGCCTGCTGGGAGTTGAACTGTGGATTCCCGGTTTCCACAAGCTGGGGGTAATTTCCATCCTCTCTTCATGGAAATTGAACAACACTGAGAGAGGCGATGGCTCAGTGGCAACCTCCGGAACGTGCCGTGTCTGCTTGATACCCGCCAGGCTCTTGCAGCGTTATGTCCTGCCAGTAATATGATGTGCATTATTTATTAAAATGGTGATTATCGATCCCACTTTAGTTAAGCAATGAAACCTGTATATGTTTGTAAAATCAGCTCTTCCTGGCCTCCCTTGGCAACGGCGAGGGGAAGGGGTGACTGATGCAGGAAGCAACCTATGGTATGCTCTTTGCAAAGAAGAATCGGGAAAGAGAGAGAGAGAATGACTGCACACCCATTTTATGGTCTTGATGGGCCTCTTGGCTTTGGTGCTTGCCTGTCCATTTTTGAGTTAAATGCTGAAGAGGTGTGGGGAAAGAGTTGATGCAGTTGTACCAGGATGGAGAAGAGGATGGTGGAAGGGCCAAGCTGGAGGTGGGGGGTGGGCTACTGTGGGGGAGGGTGATAAACCCACTCTGGTTTTCAGTCTGAACTTCTTAAATGATTTATCCATGGAATTCTTTTGGGGGAGAGCTCAGCAAGAGCCTGTGTGGTGCAGTGGTATGAATGTAAAGCTAGAACTCCAGAAGACCAGGGTTCAAATCCCTGGAAACCCACTGGGTGGCCTTAGGCAAGTCACATTCTCTCAGCCTCAGAGGAAGGCCATGATAAACCATTCTGAAGGGATTGTTCCTGCTGAACTGAGACAGTTGGTGGGTAGGCTGTGTTGTTTTCTACTTATCCCCACCTCTGACCCCAAAGTGAGGACCTCTTTCCATCCCACCGCTGTGGCCGCCAACAGAGGGGACCTGCTAGATGCCCTTGTGGTTCCGGTGTGAGCTTTTACCTATCTTCTATCTCCACTGGAAGCCACAGAGAGCCTATCTGAACTCAGGTTTTCTAATAGGAAGCATTCTCAGAGGCTCAAGTGTATAATGCACAAATAATGGTTTATTCAACAGGGATGCAACATAATGTCATGGATTCCTCAACACACCTCTCTCACTTTCTGTCCTTTACTCATATCCTAACTAATTCTAACTGGCCTCTGTCTCTGACCCATTCCTCAGCCCCATTCACTAATTCCTAACCTCGGCAGGCTCCGGTCTCACTCCCTGACCCACTGTTCTACTCCTGCCTTATTCAAATCCCCTTGGACGTTCCACCAATCACCATTCACTCCCAGCATTCCATCCTTTTGCCCCCTCCCAGGAGAAACTTGTCGTGGTGTGCCTTCAGGTCATTTCTAACTTAGAGTGACCCTAAGGCAAACCCATAACAGGTTTTCTTGGGCAAGGTTTGTTCAGAAGGGGGTTGCCTTTGCCTCCCCCTGAAGCTGAGAGAATGTGACTTGCCCAAGGTCACCCAGTCAGTTTCCATGACTGGGTCACCATCACATCACATCACAACAGAGGTCTTCAACCTTGGTCTTCAGAGTTGCAGTCCAATGTTCAGCCAATGCATCGGCTCTCCTGACAGAACCTTGCCTTATATCATCTGCTGCACAGTATATACAAAACTACACTTTATCTAACAAATGCAGCGTTTTCTACATAAGTCCAGAAAATCACATAGGCATTGGCCGTTCTGATTGTGGGAACTCTGAGCTTTGTAATCCAGGAGGAAACTACTTTTCCCCATCTTTTAGAAGGCATGCTTGCTCCATTTCCACCCTGCTAGCTTCCATTTTTCCCCCTAGACTCCCAGGTGCCTAAATCCCAACCGGAGATGCAACCCTTCTTTTGGAGACTAGCCGCAGTACGGATGGCCTGGATTTCAAACCACAGCAGCTGTTCCTCACCGCCTCTCCCCAGCTGCCTCCTTGCCTGCCGGTTGACATCCCAGAGCAGTGGCGGCAGCGGTGGCGGAGGAGCAAGAAGGCCTGGCATGCAGCGGTCCGCCTGGAATCTCAGACGCCGCATGCCACGGATGCTGGAGAGATGCCTTCACGCTTGTGTCGGGCAAGCAGCTCCCAAGCCGGAGAGCAGAATTCCTCTTCCCGTAGAATGAAAAGTTTGGGAGGAGATGCATGTCTGACCAACAGAGCTTCTCCAACAGGAGACAGAGAAAGCAGATCCCTGTCAAGGTGTCTTTGTCTTCTGCTCGCCCTCCATACGGTCTTTCTCAGTTCGTAATGGGCAAGCTGCATGGACTGGCTAGAAATGTATCCCTCATTTCCTCTTCATGTGCAGAAATGAGTCATTTCCAGGGCATTTGCCCCACTGCAAGATCAAACCATTTTTTTTTTTGCACAGTATTTCCCCCAGTATCATCATAACCATCATCATTACGATCATCTTTATTTAGACCAGGGGTGGGCAAAGTCTGGCCCACAAGTAGCATGAACTCCAGCATGCTCATTTTGGAGCACCCCAGGGTCAAAAAATTGGTTGTTGTTTTGATTTTTCTTTTCTTTTGCATTTTAAGGGAGGGAGCATTTTTGAATTTTATTATTTTCCTCCATAATGTCCCTGTAGGGCATTTCCACCATGTTTGGAGACTCCACTAAACAAAAAAAAACAAAAAAATCTACAACATTTTTTCAATCTTTTACCCCAAAATAATCTCCAGAGGGTGTTTTCTTTCTGCACACACAACAAAATTCTCCCCCCCAGTCTTTTCTATGCAAAATACACCATTCCATGTGCCAAAATGTCTTTTCTATGGGAAAAAAAAACCTCCGTGTGGTTTGTACACGTATTTCTGCAGAAAATGTTCCCCAGCACTTGTCAGGACGTGCAGATACTGGAAGGAAGCTACACAAAACTTTTCCACCGTGGGTTTGCTGAATATTGGGATACCCTGTTCTTGTCTGGGAAAGAAATAGGGATGGATACTCTTTCCCTCATTCAAGGTTTGAGAACGTTATATTTCTCCACTGAAATTCCCAGAATTCTGAAGATGCTTGAAAAGGTCACGTTGCCAAACTCCACTTGTCTGACACCATGATGTGGTTTCAAACCAGGGGTCTTTTCTTTTTTGAAAATTTAAGGAGGGTTTTTGTTTGGCTCTGTCAGCTAACTTTGGGGAAAGCTGTTTGCTAGACTGGTAGCTCTTGAAGACAGATGGAGAGCAAGGCATGTTTGAAATGCCCAAGGGGACACACAAAGCAAGGAAAGAATATTTTTTAAAAAATGACTGGGGGGAAAAAGCATGTTTCTTAACTATCAGTAAACCCTGAGGATGAGAATCCTGGACCGACCGGTATCAATTTGGAACTTATTCCTTCCAAAATTTGCACATATTTTGCGTAGAAAATAGAAATGTCTGGGCAGGACGTGGCATTTTCCATGTAGAAAATAGTATTTCTGTGTAGAAATATTATATTTCTTGTACAGAAATTGGTTATTCTCCTGGCAGGGATACTATTTCCTGGGCAGAAAATGCTATTTTCTATGCAAAACAAAACAAAAGATGTCATGTGTGAATTTGGTGCAAAGTCAGTCCCTGGCTGTGAATAGTTTTTAAAGGCTTTTCTCCCAGTGATTTGCAAAAACTGCATGCTCAGAAATGAAATTAGCAAAGAATTACATCTGTGTTTAAAAGTGCCCAGATGGATGGATAGGTAGGTAGGTAGACAGATAAGAGGCCTTGCATGGATTTCCAAGCTGCCGGTAGCTAAAGGGCAAGTGGCTTTGGAAAGAATGCCACCAAAGCATTTCTGGGGCGCTTTAAAAGTGGCGAGACAGAAAGATGGATGGCTGGACAGGCACAAGGGTGTGTGTGTGTGTGTGTAAGGAGGGGAGAGTGTTGAAACAAGAGCCAGGAGGATTCAAAGAACACCTGTCTTTGGGAATAGGGGGGTAGGAGGGCAGACAGACCCCTCTTACAGGGAAAAGACATGGCAGAGCTACAAAGCCCGGGGTGCTGAAGAATATGGCTCTGCTTAGCAAGTTGGGGGTCCCCAATGGGTGGTAATAACATTTGCGTTAGAACTCTGTTAGCAGTTCTTGTTTTTAAAAAAGAATAGAGGGGAAAGAAGCAGAAGAGGAGAAGGAGGAGAAGAGGAGAGGGAGAAGAGAAGGAAGTAGAAGATGGTGGAGGAGGAGGAAGAAGAAGGAAAGAGGAGACGAGGAGAGAAGAGATGTAGAAGAGGGGGAAGAGGAGAGGAGGAGAGGTGAGCAGGAAGAGGAAAAGAAGAGGAGGGAGGGGAAGGGGAAAGGGAGAAAGGAAGAAAGAGAAGGGGAAGAGGAGGAGGAGGAGGGGTGAGCAGGAGGAGGAAGAAGAAGAGGAGGGAGGAGAAGGGGAAAGGGAGAGAAGGGAAGAAAGAGAAGGGGAGGAGGAGGAGGAGGGGTGAGCAGGAGGAGGAAGAAGAAGAGGAGGGAGGGGAAGGGGAAAGGGAGAGAAGGGAAGAAAGAGAAGGGGAGGAGGAGGAGGAAGAAGAAGACGGAGAAGGGGAAAAGATGGAGAAGGAAGAAGGGGGAGAAGAAATGAAGCAGGAGGAGAGGAGGAGGGGGAGCAAGAAGAAGAGAAGGAGGGAGGAGGAGGCGGAGAAGAAGAGGGTAAATGAGGGAAAGGGAGAAGGGGAAGAAGAAGAGGAAAGGGAAGATGGAGGAGGAGAAAAGAGATGGAGGAGGAGGAGGAGTGGAGGGGTGAGCAGGAAGAGGAGGAGAGGAAAAGGAGAGAAGAGGAGAGGGAGAAGGGGAAGAGGAGGATGAGGGAAAAGATGGGGAAGGAAGAGGAGAAGGAAGAAGTAGAGGACAGAAGAGATGGAGGAGGAGGAGGAGGAGGAGAGGTGAGCAAGAAAAGGAAGAGCAGGGAGGAGAGCAGGCGGAAGAGGAGAAGGGGAAAAGAGAGAGAGGAAAAGGAGGAGGAAGGAGGAGATGAAGGATTAGAAAAATGAGGAGGAGGAAGGAGAAGAAGGAAAGGGGAGGAAAAAGGTAGAAGAGGAGGAGGAGAAAGAGGAGAGAGAAGATGGATGAAGGAAGAAAAGAAGGGAGAAGCAAGGAGGGGAACAAGAAGTGGAAGGAGAAGATGGAGGAGGAGAAGGAAGAAGGTAGAGGTGGGGTAAATAGAGAAAAGAGGAAAAGCGTGAGGAAGAGGGTATTTCAGGCTATTTGCATGCAGTAGAACCCCATATGCACAGAAAATGCTGTTTTCTATGCGAAAACAACACCCAGAGTGAATTTTATGCAAAATAAGTATCCAACTGTAGCATTTCCTGTCACAATACAACACTTTTCTGCAGAGGAAAGAATGATTTTGAGAGGAAATATTATTTTCTCCACAGAATAAAAAGTGGTTTTCTGCAGGAAAAACAAAAAACAAAACCTAACATGTGATTTGTTTTTCCAGCATAAGATCCAAGCTGTAAATAGTCTTTGAAAACTGCCATTTTTAAAGGCTAAAATTATGCTTTGCTCCCTTCGAGAATGAAATTAGCAAAGAACCACATCCCCAACTAGAATATACAGGTGAAAATGTTGGTGGAAAAGATCTCCTTAATTCTTCTCAACCAACTTTCTTTCCTTCTTTCTTTCTTTCTTTCTTTCTTTCTTTCTTTCTTTCTTAGAAAAGAAATTTCTGAAATTTCTCCACCAACTTCTTCCATAAATTGTTGACTTCAAATATTTATGATCCAGGAAAAAAGAGATGCAGCTATATAGCCAGGCATTAATTAATTTCCTTCTAGAAATTGTATTATGTTATTTTCAAGGTGGTTTCTTTTAATACTGTTCGGAGACTGACCAAGGAAGTTGCCAAATATTCAGATTTAAACGTCCCCCAACCACACCATTGTTGCGTACCAAACTGTTTCGTCTACAATTTGGGGTGGAAACTGTGTCGTGTTGTTGGATTGCATCTCCCAGCATCCCCCAGCCAGCGCAGGCATGGGTGGGGAATGATGGGAATTGGAGTCCCAACAAGATTTAAAGGCTGCCCCATTCCTGGGAGGGGAGCCCTATCAAACTCTATGGGATTTGCACCTAACAACAGGGCAACTCCAAATAGGTCTACTCAGAAGTAAGGTCCCTTGGGCTTACTATCCGGGAAGTGCGCACCGAAGATTGCAACCGCCCTCCAAGCCTGCGTATAAACACACTTCAGAGAATCAGGCTGTACATTTTAATTTTCTCATTAAGTATCGTTTGGTGCGGAATGACATTTTCCATACGCTGAAAGTGTTCGGTCTTGAATGAATTGCAAATGAGCAGCAGGCAGCTGCTTGCATCGCTTGGACCGGTTAGAGGCTTCATGTTTTGCAGGTGGAGACAAATCTAAGGCCATTTCCGCACTAGACTGTTATAGCGCGATGATTCCACTTTCAACCTCCTATGGAATCCTGGGGTTTGCGGTTTCGGGAGGGGCCGGCCGGCTGGCAAACTTACTCGGCATAAATTTCATCAGTCCAAGGGGAGAAAATTCTTTCCCCTGCCCCACCCGCAAGGGGGATTTGCCAGCTGAGGCCACGCTCGGCATATTTCTGGGGGACCCGTGGTCTGGGGCAGCAGGTGAGGGTCTTGGTTCCCCCTCTCTCCTCAAAGCAGATGTCCGGGGAACCTTGGCCAGGCTTTGAGGGGGCTGAGAGGTGGGGTGTCCGCCGCATGCATTTATAGCTAGCTAAAAAAAGCCTTTGCACCCTCTTCAAACGGGGAAGGGTGGACAGATGTCCGTCTGATCAGTTTACGGGATGGAGGGGTGAAGGGTCAGGTATTCAGAGCATGCATTTGAGGAGGGGGGAAAGTTCTCCCACCCACCCCCTCTCTCCTTGGCTGTTCATGGCTGAGCATCCCAAGGGAACCAACACTTGAGTCCCATTACTGGGGAAATCTTATTTATTTATTTAGACATACCCCACCTTTCTCTCGACAGTGGCAGCTAACAAGATTAAAACCGAACAAATTAAAACATCTATACAAGTACATTTTTTTTAATCAAGCAATTTATAAAGTTAAAGCGATGACCTGTTTAATATTAAAAAAATATTAAACACATTAAAAACGATGCCACCTTAAAAGCATCATGAGCCCACATGCAATCTATTGGCAAGACTATGAGCATAAAAAATGTCTTTGCCTGCCTTCGGAAGGGCAGCAGGGATGGGGCCATTAGCTATGTTTTTGGGTTCTTTCTTGGCACCATTTGTTCCCCAATCTCCATCATATTTAGAAGATACTAGGGGATTTGTTAGTAAGACGGAGAACCTGAAGGTTTCGTCTTCCACAGTATGATTAACATTAATTAGCTTCTTTAAATACATCAAGAGTCTTGGAGCCACCACGGAGAGGGCCCCGTCTCTCTTGCTACCCCCGAATAAGCCTGAGAAAGTGGTGGGACACAGAGAAAATCCAGCAAACTGCAGAGCTCAGACAGGCTGAATTATATCTATATATTAAATATATATTAAAACAGGGTCCTTCAGACAGCCTGGACGTGAGCCGTATAACTATCACAGTCAATGCACATTGGAAGGAAAAGAGAGAGCTTTCCATGCATCTCCTGAATCTCCTAATTGGAGACGGATTAAGCTTCACTCCTGTTCTTTTTTTCATTTTGTTTCCTTTTTAATTTCCCAACCAAAGCTTCTCTCTGATTGGTATTGTCACTGTAATTATGTTGCCGGTGGTGCGAACCGCACAAAGCGATGTGTCTCTTGCAGAAGGGGAGGGAAGGGGGAAACCCAGAAATCATCTCGAAGCAAACCGAGCTGGTAGCAGACTCGCCAAACGGTCACGTTATGCAAGCAAAAAGAAGATGAGCAAAGACTTTGGCCCTGCATGTAAAGTTTCGCCGGTGGAACTGCCTGCCCATAGCAGCGCAGGTTGTTGTAAAAGATTGCAAGTTGTAAAACACTGTTTCCTGAATTGGAGACCTGTACGGAAAAGAGGGTTTTTTTGGTGCAAAAATAGTGTTTTTCTTTGTGGCATGTTTCCTCCGCGACACTTTGGGACATGCAAACACAGCGACAATACTGCAGAGAAATATTCGTTTTCTCCTGCAGCAGAAAGGAAACTTTTGTTAATTATTCCCCCTCCCATTTCAAGAATGAAATAGTTGAGGATTTCTGTCCCTCCCACTTGCACCCTAGGAGGGCCACGGGGTCTCTAACCACACATGTCTTTCAGCTGCCCCATGGATCCCCTGGCCGTGCCCTGGGCCTCGGGACTCTTCCTTTGCCAGGCGAAACAATCTGTAGGATCAGGCCGTGGAGTCTTTTCAGAGAGGATGAGAAAAGAGCTTATTTCGCCAGAGCGGGCTCTCCTACACGGGGCTTATTTATAGAGGCCTGTGGGTGGGATCTGTTGTGTGTTTGCTGGAACGCTCTGAAACTTTCTGCCATCAGGGAGGGTTCATGTGAGATTCGGATGGGTTTTTCCCTTCCATGCTCTTTGTCTTTGCTTCTTCTTCTTCTTCTTTTTTTAAAGATATCATCTCTTCCAACAGTCCCAATTTGGCAATCTCCCTAAATCTTCTTCCATCCCACTTACTTTATCTGCTTTTCCAATGTCCTGGTTTCTCCTCCTCCCCCTCCTCCCTTTGTCCTGAGCTCTCTTCCATTGCTGCAAACTGAACCCAAAGTGCAAGAGTACTTTGCACGAGTCAGCAGGGAGAAGGAGGGTGGGAAGCTCGCCCTTTCCCAGTAAGACCCAAGCAAAAGCAAACAGCTGGAGCTGCTCTTGGCCTCTTTGTTCTTATCTCTTCTACCCCATTCAGAACTTTTGTCACATTGGCCACACTCTGATGTTGCTTGGCCACACATGTCCCAGTTTTCATCCTTGGAATACTGGAAGGTATGGAGCAATCTATCGGCCTGAATTAACCAGAGGGAATCTTTGACCTGTGGTTACTCAGGAAGAGATCTGTAGTTTTAAGCCTAGGTGGGTCTTCCCAGTGCATATTGGCCACAAGCGAGGAGGTGTCAGGAATGAGCCAACAATTTGCCCCGGTTCAAGTTCATGGATATGATATGAAGCAGGGCGAGATCCTGAACTAGGAGACACACAAGAAAACTCCACCCAGATGGAACAATGGGATGTTTCATCTCTCCTCTTCTACAGGAGTCACCTTCCACCTCTATGCCCCTCCCTGGCCACTTAGTGGTCAATGGAGAGTGGAGTGGAGCACTGGGGAAGCATCTAGCTATGTGCCTCTAGCCACATCTATGATGATGACCACATCGTTTTTCTGGAACCTCCAGAAGTTCCCCATGAGCTACCAAAAGAAGTCTTCATTCTTCTTCAGTTGGGTTTAGTTACGTAGTTAGATGCCTTTCCAACCCTCTCCATTGGCCACAAAATGGAAGTGTGGGAGAACCGCTCCCTAGCAGGGCATTCTGAGCCCCTAGCAAAGTACAAATCCCAGGATCCCATAGGATGCAACCATAGCAACCAAAGTGAGATCAAACTGCTACAAGTGAGCATGCCTACAGTACACCCTCTCATGGGCTCCTGCAACTTCTCCTTACATGTTGCCGTCAAGATATATTAGATGACAACTCCTTTCATTCCAAGCAAGAGATCCTGGGAATTGTATGTTGGGGAGGACACTAGAGATGCCACCTTGACTGTGACTGCTCTTTCCAGAAGCACATTTGCACTCATCTGGTGGCATCTTATTACATCCTGGCATGTTAAGAGTTTAAGACATTGCTATGATAGTATATAAAATAGCATAACCAGTGTTTTGCAGATGAAAACTGGAACAGGCAGGGCCAAGCGACACCAGAGGGTGGTTTGGAGGGCGTAAGTAGTTAATGAAGAAGAACAAACTAGCTGGAAGAGGCTGCAGAGGTTTGTTTTTGTCTGACCCTGCTGGGAAGGGCAAGAGGCTGCTCCTCCTTTCTTCTCCGTTCACCTCCGCCGAGTTAACTGAGAGCAAGCAACTTTTGCACTTTGCAAGTTTTGCAAGTGATGCATTGCTGCATCGCTTTGCAGCAATGGGAGTAACCTGAGGACAAAGGAGGAAAGAGGGAGGAGAAAAGAGAAGCTGGGATGTTTTAAAAGCAGCTGAAAAAGCAAGGGGGCAAAGGAGGGATTGGGATAGTTCTTGCCAAATTGGGACAGTTGGAGGGTATGTGAGAACGTAACCATTTATAACATATTATAATGCATATCATATTATGTTATAGTTCCTGGCCAGTGCCTTGGGGCAGTTTTGGTTTGCTCGCACAGCCATTTGACGAGCTGTAGTTGCAGATGTCATTTACCGCCCCCCCCCTCCACTTTCCTCCCATTTAATACAATCTGTTTTATTGCTCTTGAAACAATCAGGCGGGCTTTTGGCAACGGATTAAGTACACCCATTCCAGATCTCATTCTCCTCATCTCCAAATGACAGATTGTGAAATGGCGCATGCTCTCAAAGCCCAGAGCATCGCGGCGTTTTTCGTTTCAGAACGGCCCCCGGTGAAGGCAAATCCGGGATCATAAAAAGGAAGCTGTGTAATTGTCTCTTTCTCTCGTTGCAATGAGGTGAATAAAAGTTGCATTTGCAAGCCCGCTTTGTCAACGCTGCCACTCCTGCTGCAAAAAAATGAGCGACACTCTGGAGCTGACTCCTCTCGCAGTGGAAATTTCATTCTGGGAGAAAGACAAGAGTCTTTTAACGAGGGTCTGGCATCAGCTGGCCTGATGATCTGAGGTTTGGTTTAGGAGTCTGGGAGACCCAGATTCAAATCCTCCTTTCAGCCATGGAAACCTCACTAAGTGACCTTGGACAAGTCACACTCTCTCAGCCTCAGTGGCAAAGGGCTTCTGAAGACATCTTGCCAGAAAACATAATGAACCAACATGTCTTAAGTGTTGGACTAGGACTGCAGGAAACCAAGGTTTGAGTCCCCATCATCCACGGATGGGCTAGGACACATCACACTCTCTCAACTTTAGAGGACGGCGACACCAAACCTCCTCTGAATATATTTTTAGGAGCCAGCATGGTGTCATGGTTTGATTTTTGGAACAAGACTCCAGGAGAGTAGGGTTCAAATCCCAATTCAGCCACAGAAATCCACGGTGTGACCTTGGGCAAATCACACTCTCTCAGCCTCAGAGGAAAGCAGTGGTGGCAAATCTCCAGAATAGGTTCCCCTTGGCACCATAAGTAGAATATGTCTTGAAGACACCCAACAAATGTCTATGTAGTAGTGTGAGTTTTTTGCTGAACCAAAAATGGGCAAAATACAGTGGTTGGGGCCACCTTCAGTCCAGCACAGCTTTTGTTGGTGGCTCTTCATCCCTCCAGAATTCCCAGATTGCCCTTTTTCATGGAATCATAAAGCCAGAGGAGACCCCAGGGGACATCCAGTCCAACCCCATTCTGCCATGCAGGAAGACGCAATCCAAGCAGATGGCCATCCACTCTGCCTCAAAGAAGGAGGTTCCACCAGACTCCATTGCCATGTTCTGCTCTTCCTCCCACTCCCTCCCACAGTTCTCTTGAGCTTGGCAAATGGGGTCCCCAAGCTCTTCCTTCAGCAGCCCAGCTTCCTTATTCTTGGTCAACTTAGACAACATCTGGAACGGGTTAAGTCCAGTTCTCCAGGCATTGGTTGCATCTTCAGACTTTAAAGGAGCTCTCCAATGTTCTGACAAGTAGGCTCAGCACTTTGGAGAGTGTCTTTAAAGTTTGCACTGAAACCCAGAGCAGGTTTACCAGCCCTCTAATATGAAGCCAGCAGCAGCCAGTGGAATGGCTTCTGCACATCATGTGAAAGTATCTTTCCAGGTTTTGAAGCTGGGTTAGGAAGAAAGAAAGAGTGAGAAAGAGAGGTATTTCTAGTCCCAGTCGATCTGCTGCTTGGCTGAGTGAGGATCCAAGCCAAAGGGCATCCTCTTTCCAGGAAAGCTTTTTGTTCCCACTCCCTTGCAGCTTTGGGGAAAAACATAAAGACTTAATTCTTTTACCGGGACCTCCTGGGAAGGTTTGAACTGCTACTCGCTTTGCTTTCCTTTGCAGCTGCAACAGGTAATTGGTTCGTCAGTTAAACATGTTTTGACCGACCAAAAAGGTGCTGCCAATTTAACCTGGCAATGGGCTTACCTCTGAAAACAAAAACCATGCTTTGTGCAAGCTCATATTAAAAACAGCTGGTGGGGAATGCTATGCTGGAATCGTTGGCTGGCGTTCTGCTTGAGACTGATGTCTTCAGGTACGGCTTTATGCATGCACAACATTGAAGTCAGGAGTGTAACAATATCCATGTTCACTTACGGGATGCCGTGATATTGCAATGTACGGGTGACTGTTGCACAGCAGTGGTGTTACTGATGCACTATGGAGGGCTGTTCCCCAATGCACACTGGCTAGGAAGTGCTGGGGCTCAACAGAAGTGCCAGATGTTCACCACACGTGCCTGATGGACATCAGAAGTTCCTGATGATCATTAGAGTATGCTTGCCCTGGACGCGCTCTTTTCCATTCACCAACAGGGCTTCGTTGCATTTTTGCAACGTGGTTGTTGTGTGCCTTCAAGTCATTTCTGGCTTATGGCAGCCCTAAGCTGAATCTATCGCAGGGTTTTCTGAGGCTGAGAGAGTGTGACACCCCCAAGTCGCCCCAGTTGGTTTCCATGGCCAAGCAGGGAATCAAACCCTGGTTTCGAAGCCCAGTGCTGGCTCTTGCAATGCGGTTACAGGTTCATAAAGTTGCCGAACGTAGAGTGTGATTTCAGCCATCCATGAGAGAGGAATTTGCCTGCTCCAGTGCACACGTCTGTTCCTAAAATGAAATTTCACATACCTCTTTAGAGCAAGTATTTTTTAAAAAAATTGCATGTGATGTTAGGGCTTTTCACATTGCACAGGTATAGCACTACGATTCCACTTTATCTACCGTGGCTGTATCATCCTGTGGAATCCTGGGATTTGAAGTTTAAGGAGGGGTACTTGGAATTCTCAGCCAGAGAGCTGTAGTTCCTCCCCAAACTGCAAACCCCAGGATTCTGTCGGATGCAGCCATGGCAAAATTAAAGTGTGTGCTATAGCGAGTTGTGTGTGGCTTCAAATTGTTTCTGACTTGTGGCAAACGTACCTTCCAGCCTTTCACAGATGAAAATTGGGACGCTTGTGGCCAAGCAACATCAGAGCATGGTCAAGATGTCAAAAAGTATTAATGGAGAAGAACAGAAAAGCCAGGAGAGGTTGCTGCAGTTTGCTTTTCCCTGAGTCTCCTGGGAAGGGCGAGATTCTTTTGTCTTCCTCTTGAATGCAAACTGTTTTTGCACTTTGAATTCTCCTTGCAGCAATGGAAGCAAGCTGAGGACAAAGGGGGAAGGTGGGAGGAAGAGAGAGAAATGGGGACATTTTAAAAGCACTTCATTGATAACTTTTGCCACCTTGAGCCACGCGTGTCCCAGGCCATTTCCGCACTACACTCTTATAGGGGCCGGCCCCTCCCAAAACTGCAAACCCCAGGATTCCATAGGATGTTGAAAGTGGAATAATCACGCTATAAGAATGTAGTGCAGAAATGTCCCCAGTTTTCATCTCTGAAATGTCAGAAGGCTGGAGGCACAGAAAATGTTTCTCAGGTTGGCTTAGGGCATCTGAACCGCTTCAGACGACAGCACTTTTGGTGGAGAGGGTTTCGCTTTTTCTTCCCCGAGCTGTGTGAGTTTAATGAGTTGAAATCCAGTTGTCCTCTGCACATGGTTTAATTGCACACCTCGTTGCGTTTGTAGCTTGCCTGCTTCCAAACTCATATTCTCAGCTGCCTTGGATCTCTGCTTTGGGAAGACGGCAGGGCAGGAGACGAGCAAGCCCTGCGTCCATCTGAAGGGCTGAGCCTGTTGCTGGTTTGATGGAAGCCAGATCCGAACGTGGCTGAAAAAGAGGAAGTTTCTCCACCTCTGGAGCCCATATCCTTCCCTGTTTAGTCTTGCAATGTTTATGTCTGGGGTGATTATAAATCACCTTTGACTCTGCTTAGCTGAAATGTCCAGGGTAGGGCCAACGAAAGAGGGAGAGAGATAGCGAGAGATGGGCCACCGTAAAATATGTGTGCAATAACCCAAGCCTGGTGGAGAAAAGTACTTGGAGGTGTATTTCTTGGTCCGACTCTTATCTATACACAATGTGGCTTTCTGTTTACACCGGGGCTCGTTTAACTATCTCTTATCAAAACACCCAGCCGTCTCCGGGCACAGGCCAAAATTCCTCAATACAGATGAAGGAAGAAATGTGTATATTTCCCTGTTCTGCAGAGGGGAACTTGACTTAAGTACCACCGTTCTCGTAAATAGTCTTGATTCTATCAAGTTGACATGTTTCCTTTCTTCCTTGCTTCATGGCACTCTTTCTTATTTTTCTTTTCTTTTATTGTCCCTTTCTCTGAGCCATCGGAAGAATTGCACCGCTTTAGGTTCTTTGCTTTCACCACTGGGTCTGCTTGCCCCCAAATAACGGTGCAATTTGGGAAGAGATGTCCCAGAGAGAAGATTAGGACTTTTTAAAAAACTTATTAAACATCTAATTCCATTCTGTTTTTACATTATCCCCTTTAACTAAGACAAAAAGTAGCAAAGGGATTATTTTCCTACAAAAAGTAGCAAAGGGATTATTTTCCTGCAAAAAGTAGCAAAGGGATTATTTTCCTACAAAAAGTAGTAAAGAGATTGTTTTCCTACTTCCTAAATGTATCAGCATCGAAAGGTTTCTAAATATAAGCAAAAAAAAATAAGCGCTGTGCTACCTTCCTTTCGATATTAAAAAAACACAATTAAATAACATCATTACCTAATTAGTATCCTTTCCCTCATGGCAACAAAACCAGAAATTAATCTAAATATCGATGGCCGAGACTCTTATAAATAAGCAATAAATAAGCAAATCCAACTCTGCTTTGTTTGTCAGTTTTAGATTGTAAAAACTCCTTGAATCGTTCCCAATCTTTTTAAAAAATTGCTATTCGCTTGGCCGTCTAAGATGTAAGCAAGTCTATCCGCTTCTGCTGTAAGATTAGGACAGTGTTGATGGAGTTCCAGAACTGTTGTTGGGGATCCAGCTTCTTTAATAGAAGAGAGATGCTAGAATGAATGGAACTAGACATTTTGTCTCTTCTTTTATTTCCCAGTTTGGGAGAACGTACCAGGCAGAAGTTGCAAAGTTGGTCTCAAGACGCAGCATGTCCCTGGTTCAGTTGATTGTGGAGGCAATGTTTGTGTTGAACGACTACCTGAATGCACCGACAAGTGTGAATCTAGGGCCATTTCCGCACTAGCCTGTTCTCATAGAATCATAGAAATGTAGAGTTGGAAGAGACCCCAGGGGCCATCCAGTCCAACCCCCTGCCATGCAGGAACACCCTCAAAGCACTCCCTTGGACAGATGGCCACCCAGCCTCTGCTTAAAAACCTCCAAGGAAGGAGACTCCACCACACTCCATGGAGGCAGCAGATTCCACTGCCGGACAGCCCTGACTGTCAGGAAGTTCTTCCTGAGGTTCAGGTGGAATCTCCTTTCCTGCAGCTTGAATCCATTGCTCCTTGTCCTGGTCTCTGGAGCAGCAGAAAACAAGCCCTCTCCCTCCTCAACATGGCATCCCTTCAAATATATAAACATGGTTCTCATGTCCCCTCTTAACCTTCTCTTCTGCAGACTAAACATACCCAGCTTTCTCAGTCTATCCTCATAGGGCTTCATGACTTCCGGACCCCTCACCATTTTGGTTGCCCTCCTCTGGACTTGCTCCAGCTTGTCAATATCCTACTTGAATTGGGGTGCCCAGAACTGGACACAGTATTCCAGATGGGGTCTAACCAAAGCAGAGTAGAGTGGTACCAGCACCTCCCTCAGTCTAGACACCAGACTCCTATGGATGCAAGTGAGAATCGCGTTGGCTTTCTTGGCTGCCACATCACACTGCTGACTCATGTTCAGCTTGTGGTCTATGAAGACTCCTAGACCCCTTTCACATGTACTGCTATCTAGGCACGTGTCCCCCATCCTATATTTCTGTGTTCCATTTTTTCTACCTAAGTGTAGGACCTTACACTTCTAGTGCTATGATTCCACTTTCAACCTCCTATGGAATCCTGAGGTTTGCAGCTTGGGCAGGCGGCATTTGGAATCCTCAGCCAAAGAGCTGTTTAGCTTCAGTAAACTACAAACCCCAGAATTCCACAGAATGTTGAAAGTGGAATCGTAGCAGTATAACAGTCTAGTGCAGAAAGGCCCTTAATATGCATAGTAGCACCAAAGTGTAACTCGGATTTGGTAACCTTGACCTGAATACACACCTTCTGCATGTGACTCATTGGACGTGACTCATTAGAAAAGAAGATTGCGCTTGGCCAAGTGGAAGGAGGAAAGGAAGACTATGGGAAGAGTTGATGAGCAAGGCTCTTAGAAGGAATACTCAACCTGTATAAATAAGAATAATACAATAGCATTAGTAATAGTATTACTTAATTGATGCTATTATTTAGCAGTCTTAATTAATAGTAAAAATTAATAGCATTAATTAATCAGTTATCATGAATCATAGAGCTGGAAGAGACCACGAGGGCCATTGAGTCTAACCCCACTTTCCCATGCAGGATCCAACCTAAGGTGTCGCCCAAGATTTTCCAGGATTTTGGCTCCTTCTCAGTGGTGTGAATTAATCTAATTTACAGCTGTAAACACTAGAGAAACAGGAGTTGCAAAAAATGGATAGTACTAGTTGACCTATCCCGTTATCATCATATTTACTCAGTACGTGATGCCAGCAGCCCAGGGAAGAGCTATTCTTTCTGTGCCAGACTCTCCAAAGTTACAGTTTTCACTACAGCTCTCAGTAGGCCCCGGTTCGTGGGTCACCTTTAGGGTGATTTACTTGTCTCCTGTTAAAAGGGATGCAACAGAAACAGGTATGGTTGATTCTGAGCAAAGAATCAGCTCCTGGTTTTACTCTGAACTCCAAAGCATCTATCCAAGGTGCTGAACTCTATCCCCTACCCAGTCCCTGTGGAAGGATCCAAAGACTAAAAAGAATAGTAGATTCACCATGTGCCCACGGCTCTCACCAACAAGGCTCCTGCAAAACTCAGAAAAAACTTTACGTGAAACACTTGCATCCATTTGGGAGCAGGACTGCATGCCTTCCCACTGTCAAAATTTGACAGGGACAGTCCTGATTAACCCCCTTGTTTCCCACTTTTTCAGGTGCCTTTAAAATGTCCTGGTTCCCCTCTCTTCTTCCCACTTTCCCCCCTTGGTCCTCAGCAGACTTCAGTTGCTGCAAACTGACTTCAAAGCTGAAAACTAGTTTGCATTCAATTATCTCTGCGGGGGCGAAAGGGGAGGAGAGGGTGGAAATCTTCCCTTTTGGAGCAGGCCCAGGCCAAAGCAAACTGCTGCAACCTCTCCTAGCTTGGCTGTTCTTCCTCCTTGATAACTTGTCTTGACCGCACTCGGATGTTGCTTGGCCACACATGTCTCTGTTTCCCTCTGCTAAATGTTGCAAGGCATGGCGCTGCTTCGGGCTTCCACCCTCTCTGCCTGGCTATCCATTTGTCCCTGTTCTCCTGTCCGATTCCTTCCACACACCCAACCCTACCCTGGGTTCATTTATCTTGGCAAAAGCTGGAATTATCTCTTTTGGACCTCCGCCCAGCCTCTCAGCCCTGGATCTTTTTTTGTTCTGCTGAGATTCCTCCATCCTTATCTTCCAACAGCTACAGATGTTCCTTGGCCGTTTGACTCCTTCAAATCCACAGTCTGTACCTTTTTACTGCAGTCCTGCGGTGGAACAATTCTGCTATTCGGCCCCACATTCCCTGGGCAATGCAGCCAACGGAGAGGGGAGCCAGTCCCGTCTGCCTGCTGTTGCAAGACTCCTTTCCTCCTGCCCTGGACCGTATTTCTTCTTTTACACTGAGCAGCTGGCCTCCGTCCGGTCATAAGTCAAGCAACTGCCTCCTCCAGCCTATTAATATCTTTCTTTTAGGCATATTTTTGGGTGAATAATGGGCCTGTTTCCCTTGACCGTTGACCTTTCTCTGCACATTACATTTTGAGAAGAAAACAGCTTTCCAAAGGCCAGAGAAGGGGGGAGGGAGGGCAGGAACCTTCTTTTTGGAGAAGCAAAGAACTTAGATCGTGATCCAATAGTGTACTTTGGCTCTCCAGTGTGCCTTTTCCCCCTCACCCCATAGCTCCAAAGAGTCTCTAGATCTCCAGAGTAGTTTTTTGGATGCACAGGAGGCTACAGAAGGAAAAAGAGATTACAGTTGGCCCTCCACATTTGCTAGGATTAGGAGCACAGGGCCCCCGCAAAAATGGAAAAATCACAAATATCAAAAGGTGATGGAGGAAGGGAGCCAAGGCATGGTGGGGAGAAAGGACACCCAGGGTCCAAAACAGGTCAGGGAAAGGAGAAGGAAGAGGGGTGGGTTGGCACCGTGGCCCTAAACTTCCTCTCGTTTTCCCATCTCCTTCCTTGGTGTGTGTGGGGCCATCAGGGGAGGGTTTGTGGTGCTGAGAAATTGGGCTGTGATCTGTTGGCCAGACAGAGGCTGGTGGAAGAGGAGGAGGACCAGAGATGGGTTTTTAAAGGGCTGTGAGGCTTGATCGGAGCCACCCAGAGGAAATGAACTTCCTCAGAGGGTGGTGGATTCTCTTCTTTAGAGTTCTTTAAGCATCCGTTGGATGGCCATCTCTGGAGCTTTAGGATGCATTCCTGTCTGGTAAGGGTTGGATAGATGACCTTGCGGGCCCTTCTAGCCCAATGAGCCCATGATTTTATGATCAGGGTCAGGAATCCTGAAAGCCTTGGAATGTTGTCAGACTGCAGTTCCCATCAGCCATAGCCAGCATGTCCAATGTTGAAGAATGATGGGACCTGCCATCCTTCAGCATCCCCAGGGCCTCCCGATCCCAACCTTCACAGACGATTTTAAGAGAAATTGCCAACAAACAGAACACAGATTTTTGTGCATCCATTTTATTCCTGGATTTTGTCACCTTTGCCAAGTAGCATGGATGCGGCCCACCAAAACTGGCCCATGCCGCTGGGAAAATGGCAAATCAGTCCATTTGTCCCCATCACTAGCTATCACGGCCCGAAACCTTTGCAAAACGGCTGCGCCGCTGGAATATGACAGTTGTATGGGTTACATCTTCTCATGTCAAAGTCAGTTTCTCATATTTTCCTGGTGATATTTGACTTCCAGCTTGTAGCATGCACCCATCTTACATGCACGGCTCTGGGGAATGACGCAGGGTGACATTTCGAAATTGTGCTGTCCTCACATCAAAGCAGCTGGCTTACCTGGAAATGTGTGTGCGCTTGTGCGTGTGTATTGTCTCTTCCTCCCCTTGGTGTGTGGGAAGATTTTTGACACCCACGCATGGAACAGAATGACCAAGGAGAGGAGGAAGAGATGGATGTGTGTGTGTGAGCCTGTGTTGGTGGGACGGGGCAGAGGAAAGAAGGAATCATTAATGAGTTCAGAGGGGTTACTATGGGAACCTGTTGCTAATGAATCTCTGGGGTTTCCTACCCCCTCCCTCGTATTTATTTTTTATTTATTACCTTGACACAGCGCTTAAAAAGCATGCAACCCTGTGCCGGCAAGTTTCCTAGGAATCGCGTTGCCATGGGAACCCCAGTCACTAAAAAGCAAGCGGAGACCTAATGCGCGACACCCACGCGCAGTCAGATGGAAACTCCAGGTGATGCGCTTGGACAGGGAGGTCTCTTTCGTCTCAGCCAAAGTTTCCCCGTAAAAGCGCCCCGGCCTTTTCTTTTCCTCTCTTGCTAAGTGTCTCTCCTGGGCTTTCGCTTATTGGTGCAAAAACTTCCCCTTTCTTTTCAACGTGGCACCGGAGGGACTTCCCTACAGAGGCGACAACTTTGTAGCATCGCTCTGCCATTGCTTCTCCGTTTGCAAACTTTCTGTAGCTCAGGCAGGCGTGGGAGGGTGCAGGGGACCTAAAAGCAAGGAGCAGGGTTCCCATGTCACGTGGAGATGGACGCAACCTCTCGGATCCTCTTGGTGTCATAAGTACATGTACGTTCCCCTGGAGAAATGGATTTTGTCCCACCTTGGAGCATCAACACCCAGTCCAGGGGGGCAGCAGGAGAGTTTGCCATCTGGTGCCATCCTTGATGTTGTGGTTGTGTGCCTTCAAGTTGCTTCTGACTTCTGCCAAGCCTGAGGTGAAGCTATCATGGGGTTTTCTGGGGCTGAGAGTGTGTGGCTCACCAAGGTCACCCAGCGGGTTTCCATGGCTGAGTGGGGAATCAATCTCTGGCCTCCAGGATCCATAACCCAACCAAACCAGTACCCTGAGCTGGTTCTTGAGAACTCTAAGTACCCTTCGCTAAATGGCAAATCCCAGCATTATTTAGGTTGCAACCATGGCAGTTAAAGTGGAGTCACAGCACTGCAATTGTGCAGTGTGGAAGGGCCCCTAGAGTGCGCCCCCTGAATCAGAACAATTTTGCAAGGTGTTGAGTTGGCCATTCAAGAACTGATTCAGCAGGTCTTCTCTGGCTGGGACTAGTCCATAGGCTTGGGTCCCAGATGTCAGTAGCTGTAGGCTGGTAACTTCAAGGCCTTTGGTTCTTGCTCATCTTGCAACCAGATCAGAAACTCCTTCCAGACCCTCCCAACATTTCACAGGGGAAAACGGGGACAGGTGTGGCCAGGCATTATCGGATTGTGGTCAAGGTGGCAAAAGTTGTTAAGGAGGGAGAATGCATAAGCTAGGAGAGGCTGCAACGGTTTTCTTTTGCCTGAGCCAACCGGGAAGTTTCTGCCCCTTCCTCTTGTCTCTCCCCATTGAATTGAGTACAAACCACTTTTGCACTTTGAACCAGTTTTGCAGCAAAGGAAGTAAGGTGAGGACAAAGAGGGAAAGTGGGAGGACGAGAGGAAAACCGGGACATTTTAAAAGCTGCTGGAAAAGTGGGATGGGAAAGGATTAATCAGGACTCTTCCTGCCAAACTAGGACAGTTGGAAGATAGGTGGAAGATCTAGTTCTAGCCCAGCATTCCTTTTCCCTCTTGCATCCTGTAGCAGTGAGTTCCATAGTTTAATTCTGTGCCATGTGAAGAAAGACTTTCTTTTCTGTTTCTGAATCTCTCAGCATTCAGGGAATGAAGCACTCAGCAATAAACGGCATTAAAATCAGATGAACTGGGAAGTATTTTATTTTTGCATTGAGCAAGGGAATCGCTTCCACCCTACTCCTCTGGTTACCATAGCAACCCATCCCACTGAGGGCTGAAACTTTCCAAGGTTCATACTTGACTCATATCAGTATTTCTGGGATGAAGAACCTGGACCTCCTAAGATGAAAGTGCAATTTTAAAACACAGAGGATTTCTGTTTTTTTCTTGTGGTTTTCCTGCATCTTCCCCTAGATTTCTTTTTTTTTGATGCTAACGAGAAAAACAGCAAAGGAAGTACTCGTTAGAAGCAGGGGTACAAATGCAGTTTTGGAAGGGGCAGAGATTTTTTTCCCCCACTGTGCAAGAGAATGAGTGTTTCTGCATGCTTTTGATTTTGCTTGCATTTCAGAACTCAAAATTTCAGTTTCATAAAACCAAAAACGAATGTTTTCAGACAAAAGTTCCCATGTATTCTGTCAAAAAACAAAATAAAACAAAAAGTGTAAAAAATGGGGGAGGAAATCTGATTGCAAGTGACCTTTTCTCTCCCAAGATGTCTCAATGTGTGGGGAAAAAACATTTCTCTTATTTTATAAGGGAAAAAATGTGAATATTCTTTTATCATCTAGCTGTTGGATAAGTAACTGTCAGACATGCTCACTGCTGCCCCTTGTGGTAACAATGAGAACTGCACCTTTCAATGCTCCCTGTGTACTGTTACATCTGGAAAAACTTTTGGGTGCTGTGGAAGTAAAATCTGCCACTTATAGTTCACTTTTTTTTTGGAGATGGAAACCTCAAAGAGTTAATTCCCAGGCCATTAGCTCCCTCTTGTTCAAGTTTCCCATCTTGCAGCATCTTCAGATCCAGGAAGCATAGCCATCTGGGGCCGTGCAGCAAAATGCAACAACATCCCAAACCCACAAAACAGCATTGCCTTTATTGGGCCAACCAAAAAGCACAGAACACATCCTGCAAGTTTCTGAAGCTTCACTGGCTTCCTCACCAGGCGAAGAGGTTAAAAATCCTGCAGAAGGAAAGCGACACGTGATGTATTTTGCTCTGCTTAGTTGAGCCAAGGAAGGTATCCCAGTTTTGTGGGTCTGGGATTTTGTTGTAAAATGTGGTCGGTTTTTTCGACAGACAAGCCCTGAATAGTTTGAAATCTTGCAAAAAATCTCAGTTTCCTTGGGGAGGATTCCGGATGGTTGAGAAACCCATTTTGCATGGACAAAATGAACAGAACTTCTTCCCATCTCTAGTCTGTAGGAGGCATGGGGGGCATGGTTCCCATGTTTTGGGGCCCTCTCGGGCCATTTTTGGCCTGGGGAGGCCTTTTTCTAACAACGGAAAGTGAGCAGAAGTCATTTCCTGTTCCATTTCTTGTTTCAAAAAAGCCTCTCATGGCCAAAAATGTGGTGGAAGTGCCTCACGTACCCCCTAGAGAGCATTTGGGGGCAAAAGCATTTTTTAAGAAAAAGTTTGCAATTTTTCATCCCTGTTCCCCTCCCCAAAAAACTTGGTGGCAATGCCCTTCCCCCTCTGGAGGGCCCTGGGGGGCCACAAAAATGGCCCTGGGCAGACCATGGGCAGCACTTTGCCCATCCAGATCTATTGCACCCCTTTTTTCCCCCTGTTGTCTTTTTAGTCCTGCTAATATCCTCCATTTTCTGGCCGGGGGTGGTCTAAGCTGCCAACAACCCACAGCTGTAAAGGCTGAGAGGTGCCTGGTTGCAAAGTCTCTGTGCGCTTTGCTGGGACAATGCTTTTGGTTCTTCTTCCAGTTCCTCTTGGTTCTCTCCCTCCCCGTGTGCCTTTCCTCCTCTCTCTCTTTGTCTTCTCTCCCCGCTTTCTCTTAGCCTTGCAGGACCTTGAACTGTCTGCTTGAGTTAATTTGGTGGCATGTGATTACATAAGTCTGCTGCAAAGAGGTTTCCGCTCCTGTGCCTCAAGCTGTTAGGACTGGTGCCTGAAACGCAGCCCAAAAGGAGCAGGATCCTCGCTATGCCTGATGCAAAACTCCCGTCCGCTTTCTTTGGCCACGAGCTCAAAAGGAAGGGGAAAGTTGGCCTTGGCGTGCGATTCTCTTGGTCGAGCAGATCTCAAGATTTTCTAGGTCTGAACTTGGCTGGTTATGTCCAAAAAAAACGTCCTTGCAGCCATAAGGTTAGAAGGGTTGGGGAATTGCAGCCTGGGGGAGTCCACTTATGGCCCAGAAAACTTTTTGTGGCCCTCCGACTCTTGCTTGCGGTTGCGGCACACCTTCGTGCCCTTTCCAAGTTATGGTGAGCTTAAGGTGAATCTATCACGGGGTGTTCCTGGCAAGATTTGTTCAGAGGGGTTTTGCCACCCCCTTCCTCTGAGGCTGAGAGAGTGTGACCTGCCCAAGGTCACCCAGAGGGCTTCCATGGTTGAGCATGACTCCAAAGCTCATCCTCCAGCATCCTAGGGTTGGAACTGCCTTGGATTTGCAAGACCTGGGGAGATAAGGTTACTTGGAGATCTCTTTTTTGAAGAGTTTCTATGTTGAAGTTGACTTGATGGCAGTTAACAGCAACAAGGGTTAATTTTACTGGTGCAAAAGAACTGTTCAGAGATAATTCGATTTAGAATGCATTATTTATTTATTGAAGGCATTTATTTCTCACCTGTCAACCCACCAGAGCCCCCAAGGGGATATTACTTGGAAAAAAGGAGGAAAATCACCACATGGTGACATTTCCCTGTTAAAAAATTGAATTTGCAACAGCAAGTCTTCCTCTCATATTAATTTGAATTAAACTGCCTCCTCGTTTGAGAGAATTTTCAAAAAAAGAGAGAGATGACCAGGGAAACTGCAAGCATATAGAGATGCACATCCACCATCCAATGCAAATACACTTTGTGGATCTAATCATTTGAGGTCCATTATGGTTATATCAAATCAATAAAATTAAAAAGGCCCTTTTTAATTGTTGGAGCAAATGGCTGCAGTAAAGGCCTTAAGAAATTGGTATTCCCCCCCCCCCATAGAGCTGGTGCTAGAATATTAATTGGAAACGGGACTCAGGTTGAGGAAAACTTCACAAATGAAGCATCGCCATGGTGCCGGAATTAATAGGACCTCTCTCAGTGCTTCGAATTGAAATGCGGGAGGGATGGTGGGGAGGAATCCTTTCTTTTCTGGGAAGAAAAAAGGAACAAAAGGCAGGAAACAACTCGTTTTAATGGGGATACTTTTCCGACTCTCCAACTGAAGGAAAATCCATTAGGACATACATTTGCTTGTGTTTAAGAATCACCCTGCGGTGTTTGCAAAATTCGCCCCCACTGGACCAAAGCCGTAAGCAAAGAGAAAGTGACAACCATTGAAAAGAAGTTGGAGTTTCTGTCGGGTTTTGCTTTCCTTCCTTTGTATTGAACTGTTTTGATGTAGCGGCAAAGCATTGCTCATTGTTTTTCTTGCGAGCTTGATATCTGCTTAGACTTTCCAACCTGGCGTTTTGCCTTCATCAAGTGTAGGCAAACATTGACCTGCTGGGTGTTTTTGGGTCATGTCTCCCGTTGGACCTGCTGAGCATTGACAGTGGTGAGGGGTTAAATAGCCTGAAGGCACCAGAACCTTTCTGATCTTGGAAGATCAACTGGATCAGACCTGGTTGGTACTGGGATGAGGGATTCCCAAGCAACATGAGATGCTGTAGACCATATTTCAGAGGAGGGCAATGGCAAATCACCTCTGAGCATTCCTTGCCTAAGAAATGGAATCCGTGGGGCTGCCATAAGTCAACAGGTGACTTCAAGGTACCTCCACACAAACATAGAAGAGTTGCAAGCCAAAAATATCTTGAGGGCCACATGGTGAGCTGTGGGAAACCTCTGGTCCTAGGACCAAATCTGGCTCTCTTGTACTCCTGATCTGGCCTTTACCAAAGGTGCCCATTCTCCCTTCCCTTTACGCCTTCATGAGTTGACTTCCCAGCTTTGTATGGGTTTCTCTCCTCCCATCGTTAAAAAAAAAAGTGAGCCCCCTCTTTCAATTCTTGCATCCCTTGCCAGTAGGGCAGCGAATCCCATCCAGGTTTCCTCTCCAAGGTCCTGAACCCAGTTTTCCACCTTGGACAGCTCCCGTAAAGCCATTCAAAGCTCAAAGTGGATTCATTTAGAAGACGCTTGTCGTTGCCTTCTTTTGACACTGAGGGAGTATGTCTTCTAATAAAAACATCTGATAAAAACATAAAAACATCCTGGGCACCCCAATTCAAGAAGGATATTGACAAGCTGGAGCAAGTTCAGAGGAGGGCAACCAAAATGGTGAGAGGCCTGGAAGCCATGGAGCCCTATGGGGATAGACTTAGAGAGCTGGGTATGTTTAGCCTACAGAAGAGAAGGTTAAGAGGGGACATGATAGCCATGTTTAAATATTTGAAGGGATGCCACGTAGAGGAGGGAGAGGGCTTGTTTTCTGCTGCTTCAGAGACCAGGACAAGGAGCAATGGATTCAAGTGGCAGGAAAGGAGATTCCACCTGAACCTCAGGAAGAACTTCCTGACAGTCAGGGCTGTCCGGCAGTGGAATCTGCTGCCTCGGAGTGTAGTGGAGGCTCCTTCCTTGGAGGGTTTTAAGCAGAGGCTGGATGACCATCTGTAGAGAGTGCTTTGAGGGTGTTCCTGCATGGCAGGGGGTTGGACTGGATGGCCCCTGGGGTCTCTTCCAACTCTACATTTCTATGATTCTATGATTCTATCTCTTGTTGTTTTTGTTCCTACTTACCTCCCAACTGTCCTGATTTGGCAGGCAGAGTCTCGGTGAATACTCTGCCATCCCACTTTTCAAGTGCCCCGGTTTCTCTCCCACTTTCTGCCTTTATCCTCAGCTTCCTTCAATCGCTGCAACCCAAGTTCAAAGCACCAAGGCGGCTTGCAGTCCATTAGCTCATCCAAGGGGGGAGAGAATCTTGCCCTTCTCGGTCGACTCAGGCCGAAGCAGGCTGCTGCAAACTGTCCTTCCTTGTTCATAACTTTTGCCCCCTTGACTGCACTCTGACGTTCCTTGGCCAGACAGGTCCCAGTTTTCACCTGTAAAACTGTGGAGGGTATAACTGTACGCACATCAAGGGGCTGCATTTGTCTCCCATAGAAAGACATCACACTCAGACCGAGATTTTTTTTGCAGCCTTGAACTCTACTTGATTTGAGATACAAATAATAGTATGTTCTCTCTCTCCATCATCTTGACACAGGCTGTTGTCAGTGCTACAATGCACTCCATCTCTCTTACACACACACACTTGCACAATGGACAAACTGGTCAGAGAGTTTTCCTGTTGAGTTTCTCAGAAGTTGAGGCAAAGCATAAATCTCACTTCATAAATAAGCCAATCCTTGGAAAGCTCCTTTCCTACCTCCGGCCCATCCGCCCCTCTCCAAAGGGGAAAGGGAGTGGAGCGCGACCAAAAAGGCAGAAAGCAGGGAAGAGAAAGTGCCGTCATGTCAAACTTCTCTCCGGGGACCCTCTTGGGACCACATCCGTGGCTTTCAGCCGCCCGGCTTGTTGTAGCTCTTGGAAGAAAATTGCTTCCACTGCGAGGACTGATTTGAAAGTCAAATGCCCACGGAGAAAGTTGGAGTATAAATCAGCTTCATAACCCCATTGTGCATTTCTATGCGCCGCATAGAAATAGCTACAACTTTCTCCCTGACCTTTACCTCAACCCAGATGTAGGGAGACGCTGGAACCGACAAGTATTTAGGACTAAAAATCCCATCGTCCCCCACCGTTGCTCAGGCTGCTGGGAAGGAAAGTCCAACTCTAGTTGTACTTAATATATCCTAACTCCATGCCCTGCTGTAACTCTCACTGCCAAATTTGGTCACATGCTTTTGGGACTACAATGCCCAGTATCCTCCCAGCAGTGACCAATTTGCAATCCAGCATAACCCATAATTGACTCAGCATGGACACGCTGGTTAGGAAATTTTGGGGGCTGATGTCCAAAATCCTGCAACTCCCAGCATCCCCAAGCTGTCAGTGACCAATTCCAAACCAAGCACCTCTTCCAGCCAGCCTGACCATGCTGCATGGGGGATTCTGGGTGTTGTAATCCAAAAAATAATAATTCCTCCCAAGTTCTACTTTCCCCCTAAGGATTCCTTGGGGCCCTCTCTTTAGGAATAGGATATATAGAGTCTCTTCTGTGGATGCTGGGACTTGTAGTGTACGTTTAGCCTGGAAAAGAGAGGACTGAGAGGTGACATGAGAGCCATGTTTAAAATATTTTTAAATATTCCAAAATATTTTAAGAAACGGATCCAAAAACCAGGTGAGAAATTCCAAGAAACAGGATCCTAGACAGGCAAAAGTCTTCATGGGAATTAGCATGCATAAAATGCACTTTTTTTCTTTTTACTGAAAGCAACGTTCCTGCATAGCTTTTTTTGTGTAGAAAAAAAACCACATTCCGTGCAAAAAAAAAACCAGTGCATTTTTTGACACAGTAATCATCGATTGTGTGCAATCCTCTTTTCAGTGACCTTCTAATGGAGAGGAGAAAAATTCCTGAGAATGAAATTGACAAAGGCTTCCATCCCTAGACTGCCTGATAGGCACTCGGAATGGAAACTTGGTGAAAGTGATGGCCAAGAAAATATTTCACTGCCCTCTTAAAAGGAGGGGAGACCCCCCGGCCTCTGTGGCCACGGAGAGTGAAACCTTACAGCTTAATCAATACTATTGATGGACCTCCTGGAGCGTCTTCTCCTGGCAGTCCCTCCCTCGCTTTCTGCTAAGAGCAGCTGAACCACAGCCTGAATTCAAGGGGCTGACGTATCTGCACACGTGCTTCCAGTCACCTGCTGACTTATGGCGACCCCATGAATTTCCTAGGGTTTTCTCAGGCAAGGAATCCTCAGGGGCGGTTTTGCCAGTTCCTTCCTCTGGCTTCCAGCAGCTGGTATTAAGTGTGATGTCCTACACTTAGGTAGAAAAAATGGAATACAGAAATATAGGATGGGGGACACTTGGCTGGATAGCAGGACATGTGAAAGGGATCTAGGAGTCTTCATAGACCACAAGCTGAACATGAGCCAGCAGTGTGATGCGGCAGCCAAGAAAGCCAATGCAATTCTTGGATGCATCCATAGGAGTCTGGTGTCTAGACCGAGGGAGGTACTGGTACCACTCGACTCTGCTTTGGTTAGACCCCATCTTGAATCCTGTGTCCAGTTCTGGGCACCCCAATTCAAGAAGGACATGGTCAAGCTGGAGCAAGTTCAGAGGAGGGCGACCAAAATGCTGAGGGGCCTGGAAGCCATGAAGCTCTATGAAGATAGACTTAGAGAGCTGGGTATGTTGAGTCTGCAGAAGAGAAGGTTGAGAGGGGACATGAGAGCCATGTTTAAATATTTGAAGGGATGCCATGTAGAGGAAGGAGAGGGCTTGTTTTCTGCTGCTCCAGAGACCAGGACAAGGAGCAATGGATTCAAGCTGCAGGAAAGGAGATTCCACCTGAACCTCAGGAAGAACTTCCTGACAGTCAGGGCTGTCTGGCAGTGGAATCTGCTGCCTTGGAGTGTAGTGGAGTCTCCTTCCTTGGAGGTTTTTAAGAAGAGGCTGGATGGCCATCTGTTGGGAGTGCTTTGAGGGTGTTCCTGCATGGCAGAAGGGAGTTGGACTGGATGGCCCCTGGGGTCTCTTCCAACTCTATGATTCTATGATTCTATGATTCTATTGGCAGTCTCCCATCCAATTGCTAACCAGGGATGCCCCTGCTTAGCATCCCAGATCAGAGAGGATCTAGTGCCTCTGGGGGTATTTAGGCCCCCAAGCATCATAACTCCAGGGAGAAACTGTGATGCCCCAGAGAGGAGGTATTTAGGGGTACTGGTGGGAGTTTCAAAGGCCACAAAGATGGACTTACTAAGTTGTAACCCAAAAGGGCCTTTGATTTTTTTATATAAAAGCCTCTTTCAAAAATGGTAGATTTCCTCCATTTTGCTCTCGTTCATCCATCCATCCATTTAAACTTTGCTGAGCATCTAATCCAACGCCGCCACCCCCTCAACGCGGGCATTTCTGCCCTTCTCTGTCTCTTTGAGTGCACCGTCTCCATCGTGCCCAAAAGAAAGGAAAGGAAATGCAACCGGATGCATTGGGCAAGACAGCCCACCCCTGCTTTTCTCCTGCTTGGCCCCCTGCATTGCCTGGCCTCTCCGTTTTCTCATTTGGCGAGTTAGATCTCGGAGCGAGGGGGTCAACCCAAGCCCAGGAAGCCAAAAAGCCCCAAACGAATGCAAATGCACCCTACGCCATGGTTGTAATTGACATTTGTCGGCTGCTGTCTTCCGAGACGATGTAAAAATTGGAGTCTCATTCTTCTGCATGCTAATCGCTCATTGTTTGGATCTCCCAACGCGCTCTGGAGTTTTAATCAGAGAAAATAAAGCAGAGTTTGTGTTCCTTTCCCCCCTCCCTTTTATATTCTCCTTGAAAAACTACATTACGTGGAGCTAAAACAGCTTCATTTTTTGCAAAGTGGAGTCAGGGTTGTCCACGCGTCTCATTGATTTTACAAAGAAGAGGGTCCACCCAAGGGGTAGCAGCAGATGCAATGGAGTCTGTCTAGAGTGACATTGATAAGTTCATTGCCTGCCAGCTTCACGGGAGTTTCTCTTTGTTCGGCTCCTATTGATCCCAAGATGTTCCTCGTGTTAAAAGGCCGGTTCGATTCCTCGGCGCCGTTTGCTGGAGATGTCTCCCCCTGCTGTGGCTTTTCACAGCAGGCCTCCTGTTGCAGCTTCAACGGTTGTTCAACGGGACGAGGAGAGGGTCAGGTTTGTTGACTTACGACTCCCAGCCCACCACTGAGACAGAGGACCCTCTGTGGGTCTGGGGGAGCAAGAGAAGGGAGAGCCGTAGTTTCTCCAAATGTTATGGCCTTCAGCTCCCAGAATTTCTAGCCATTGGCCATGCTAACTAGGGCTTCTGGGAGTTGAAAGTCCAGAACATCAAGAGGATCAAAGTCTGGGAACAACTGGGCTAGTCTTCATCTGGATAGGGGTAAAGATAGTGATGAAAAAACCTAGGAAGGAGGTGGATGAGAACCACCTAGTCCAATGTTCTGCTCCTACATTGCTCCACCAGTTGTCCCCATGGGACCTCTCCAGCAAGGGTGGCAAGAAGAGCTGGAATTCTGTATCAATTACTTAGTTAAGTAAGAATTATGAACGTTCTCCTGGTCTGAGCTCCCCAAACCTGATGGAAACAACCAAAATGGTGAGGGGCCTGGAAGCCATGAAGCCAACCCCTCCCGGAACTGCAAACCCCAGGATTCCATAGGAGGTTGAAAGTGGAATCATCGCACTATAAGAGTGTCGTGCGGAAATGTTCCAAGAAGAGAGCCAGCGTGGTGTAGTTATTAAACTTAACTGATTTCTCGATGACTGTCTCCATTCTGATTCATGACTGAGCCAAAGTATGGAACATCTTCAGCCATTTCAGTTCCTTCATCATCTGCTTTAGCATCTTGTCGATCCCAAGCCCCACGATTAATTAACCAGCACTGTAACTATAATGGTAATTAATCAATGGGGGACTTGGAACTGAAACCATAACTCATTACTCCTTAAACACAGTTTCCCAAGCTCTGCAGATCTTCTCCTTCAGCTCAGAGCTGTATGTATGTGTATGAATCATAGAATCATAGAAATGTAGAGTTGGAAGAGACCCCAGAGGCCATCCAGTCCAACCCCCTTCTGCCATGCAGGAACACCCTCAAAGCACTCCCTTGGACAGATGGCCATCCAGCCTCTCCTTAAAAACCTCCAAGGAAGGAGCCTCCACCACACTCCGAGGCAGCAGGTTCCACTGTATGTGTATATATATATTTATATTCACTTTTCTCTACCAATAAATCTTTCAAAAATCTGACCCACTCAGAGGGAGAAGGAGAAAGTAACGTCCATAAAAAGGCTTAACATTGTGGGTGGGTTCTCATTGTTCTCAGACAGGTAAATAAAATGCTGAGGGCCATTAATTTTGGGAGGTTTTTGGCCATAAAATAGCAGCAAGAATTCAAGCCAGCAGAGAGAAAAGGGACAAAGAGGTTTGGAATTGTTGACAGCCCGCTGGAGAGACACTTCTAATGCTGAAAGAAAATGCCGTTTCTTTTGCTTGGGAATATTGTGTGCTTTAAGCAACACGATTCTGAAGGCTGAAAAACTTTGCACCACTAATGGACTTGGTTTTTCTGCGCCTTCAAATAATTTCTGAGTTATAGCAACCTTAAAGTGAACCTATCCCTGAGTTTTCTTGGCAAGATTTGTTCAGCAGGGGTTGCCTTTGGCTTCTTCTAAGGCTGAGAGAGCGTGACTTTCCCAAGCTGCCAGGAATTCGAATCCTGGCCTCCAGAGCCAGAGTCCAATGCTCAAACCGCTGCATCGCATTGGCTCTCCAAGTTTATTTCTGTGCAAAGATTCATATGACTGCACTGTGCAAGAGTTGACAAAAGGAGCAATAAAGAATTGCAACCCGTAGCCCTTGCATAGACATTGGGTCTTATAAATCTTATTTCACTTTCTCATGCAAAATCAAAGGATGTCAAAGGATAGTCCTTTTCTCATGCAAAATTAAAATCAAAGGATATGGAACACTCTCTCCCTGCTGGATTTGATTATGGGAAAATTTTGCACTTAAAAAAAACTGTGGGACTTTATTCCAAAAAAGAATGTCTTGTGTACTTGAGGCATTATTTTATGTATTAAAATAGTGCCAAAAGCTTTGAGAGTTTTGTGCAAAATTCTGTTCTAGTTGTTCTTGTTGATGATGAAGTTGTTGTTAAATTGATTTATGTATTGCTTTCCCCCAGTTTGGGACTCAGGAAGGCTTTTGAAAGTTGAAACCAACACACTTAAAAATTCACATTGTAGAAAAGTTTAGAACTGTTAAACTATTGGGGAAAGTAAAGCCTGTGAAGAACATAGCCATGAAAGAGAAAATAACCAGTAGACAAGGTAGCCCATTTTGCAAGGCTCTGGTCCCCCTGAGCAGTCAGTCCTCAAGAAGGATAGGAGGAAGGGATATCTTTCTGCTGCCCCTTTTTGGCAACAGGGGTCTCAATTAAACCTCTGCCATCCGATTTTTTCAGCTGCTTTTAAAATGTCCTGGTTTCTCTGTCCTCCTCCCCCTTTCCTCTTCAGCTTCAATTGCTGCAGATAGAGTTCAAAATGCAAAAGTGAATTGGCACCCAGTTAACTCTAGCAGGAGAAGAGAAGGCAGAGTAGACTCCTCGCTTTCCCAGAAGGCTCAGGCAAAAGCAAACCACTGCAGCATTCTTCCTCTTGATAGCTTTTGCCATATTGACTGGACACATATATTACTTAGCCATATGTAGCCTGGAAGAGTTCAAAGATACATTGATGTACACAAGATAGAGTCATAGAATCCTAGAGTTGGAAGAGACCCCAGGGGCCATCCAGTCCAACCCCCTGCCTTGCAGGAACACCCTCAAAGCATTCCCAACAGGTGGCCATCCAGCCTCTGCTTAAAAACCTCTAAGGAAGGAGGAGACCCAACCACACTCCCAGACAGCCTATTCCACTGCCGGACAGCTCCAACTGTCAGGAAGTTCTTCCTGAGATTCAGGTGGAATCTCCTTTCCTGCAGCTTGAATCCATTGCTCCTTGTCCTGGTCTCTGGAGCAGCAGAAAAGACGCCAAACAAAAAATAATCACCGTCTTAATATTTGTTGGCATTTGGTCGTTTTGTATGCTTCCAATTGATCATTCCTAAGGCATAAGGTTACATTTTGGCACATTATTTTGGGAAGAAGGCATCCCCTCACCTACTTGGGGAGGGCTCTACTCTCCCACTCCCCGCATTCCAAGTTCCATGCTTACCTCTCAAATTTTAAAAGTTGCTTTCCAGGGTTTTGCTGCTGGTTGCGGCGGAGTTTTAATGATTCTCTTTGTTTTATTGCTGCTGTGGATTCTGCTCTTTCCGGGCTCCTACTGTATGTGCTTTGCGGTAATTGATGTGTGCAATTTCATTAAAATGCTGCTTTATTGTCTCGTCGTAAACTGCAGGGATGGAACGGGGTGGAAACAAAGCAAATTCCCCTATGTAAAATTTCAAAAGGAAAAGAAGATGTGCTCTTCCAGGCCACACTGGATGAGGCCGGAAACCTACCCTTTCCTGGAGAGACAAAGTAGAAAGGATACCGTTAGACAATCAGCCCCCAGGTTATCAGGAAGGGATGTGGCTCTTTTTAGGATTTGACTGGATTTTGCAATTGTGAGGATGATCGTGGGACAGAGACAACTGTGGATGGGAAAAAGAAAGCATAGACCACAGACGTGGCAATCCCAGGGGACTGCAGAATCAAAGTCCAGGGGCCTGTTTGCGCTAGAAAATTATAGTGCTATGATTCCTCTTTAAACGGACGTTGTTCCATCCTGTGGAATCCTGGGATTTGCAGTTTAGGCAGGGGTACTTAGCATGCTCAAGAGTTCCAGCCCTTCCCCAAAGTACAAGCCAAAGGATCCTGTAGGAGGCAGCCATAGTGTTTAAAATGAGATTAAAGGAATATTTTTGTACAGACAACCTGCGCTTTTCAATGGTCCATGTTGCAATGGTCCACTTTTTCAACAGGAACCAGAACTACTTGTCTCCTCCACTCTGTCCATCCTACCCCACCTTGCCGAATCGGAAACCTCATCATGGAAAAAGGGTGGGTTGTTGTGAGCTTTGGGCAGACGTACTTTGTTTGGAAGTTTTTTCCACCCTTATCCACCCATTCCCCCGTCAGTCCCTTGCTTTTTTAATTCTTCCACCCATCCATTCTACCCAGACATGCCAATTTCTGATGCCTTGCCACATCCCCAGTCGCCTTAAAGACTGGGTTGCACATTTGAACAATTTCTGGGTGTCGATAGCGCCCTGGTCCCTACCCTGTAGAATAAACAGGGGTCACCTGTATAATGTAAAAGGACCCCAAGATTGGGCAAAGATTATCAAGGCCAACAAATGGACCTTCCCAGCACCTCTGGGAAAAGAAAGCAACTGTGAGTTCCAAGGGTGAATGGTGGTTTGGAAGCAATTCCAAATAAACTGAGAAAACATCTAAATGAGATTGCCCTAGATAGGATGGCAAGAACGCAACGACCAAAAGGGATACTGCTTGGAAGGGGCCGCATTATCTGATTATCCCCACTGATATCTAGATTTTGGGATAGAATCCAAAATGGTCCAGTTAATAACACCTGGGTGACTGGGAAGTTGGTAACAATACAAAAATCAGCAAGATCTACAAGATGAGAGTCTGGAAAACGGAAACAACTGCGGTTCCATTGGTGATCGGTGCTCTGGGAACCACTTGCAAAAATCATGAGCAAAATTAGTGAACGAGACTACAGAATGCAAGCAGGAAAGTAAACCCTCCGAATCTCCCAATTTGGCAGAACAGCTGTGATTAAACCCTCTCCCAACCCACTTTTTCCAGCTGTTTTTAAAGTGTCCCAATTTCCCTCTCTTCCTTCCTCTTTCCCCCTATGTCGTCAGCTTATTTCAAATTCCTGCAAACAGCGTTCAAGGTGTTTGCACCCAATAAACCCACCGAGGGGAAAGGGACGGAGGCATTGACATCTTGTCCTTCCCAGAAGGCTCCGGCAAAAGCAAACTGCTGCATCCTCTCCAAGCCTGTGTGCTCATCCTCATTAATAATTTTGGCCGTCTTGACTACACGCTTTGATAGCTCGGTCCCACAACTCCCCGTTTCCCGTCTCCAAAATTTTGGAGGTCATTCCGCCTCCGGCAAGGGTTTTCTCTGCCTGACAGACCGGCTCCGTCCCCGTTTAACAGCGTCCGTAGTTTGCCATACCGAATCGCTGCATTACGGAATATATGAATCCTTAAACACGGGCAAGTTTGCCCGAGAGACAGCTCTTTCCAATGGCTTCCCGCCCACTCGTTTTATTTTATTTTATTGCATCTTTTTGCCTCCAACATCCAATTTGGACAGAACAATGTTTCGGGGGAGAGGAGGGCGCTCTGCGGAGGAACAGCGATGACAATTTAGCAAGGATCCCGGCCAATTTTACTTTTAAATCTCTCTCCCCTCCTCCCCAAACCAGGCAGGCTCGGACAATCTCAATACCAGGGATATTTTTAAACTCCGAGGAGGCAAAGAACATGTCAAAAGTGTTTTTTTTGAGGCTTCTTGAACTTCAGCTCCCAGGGGTGCATTTTTTCCCCGTGTTTTTCTCAAAATAGTTACTGTCATTTGACAGGGAGGCAAGCAAAATGGCCAGTTTTTGTCATATTACCTGGGGAAAAAACACTTCTAATATTTTAAGGGTCAGGACAACTGTGTCTAGTCAAATGATGTGTCCGCATTGCAAAATTTATGGCAGCTTGGTATCACTTTTACTCCCATGGGTCAATTCTCTGGGATTGTGGGATTTGTAGTTTGGCTAGTGCACTCCTCTCCACAGCAGCACCAGACCCACCTCGCAGAGATTTATGAGCCCCTCAAGAAACTACCAGACCTGGGGTTCCATTGAAAAAGAGCCATGGGGCTTAGAGCGGTGTCAAACCACCATAATTCTGCAGTGTGGACACAGTTTGATTTCAATTGAAAGTAGGGGGGGGAATCTATCATCCATTGGAAACATGTCATTTTCTCTTGTAGATGGATTGTCTTTATCTCGAGGGGGCTTCCTAAACAGCTGCTCCCCATTCTTCAAGATTCAGCTTCTTTGCCTCTTGCCCCCTGAGCGTCTATGTAAAGGTGGGGATTCCCAGGTCTAATCCGCCCCCTGGGGATCCCAATCCAGGCATCTGGGGTTCCCAAATGCCATGGCCCCTTCCCCACAAGGCCACCATTCACTGGTTTTCCAGATTTGGGGTGCCAGGGCTCACCCTCCATTCTGCTCAGCATCCACCTTCTGGCTAGAAGCAGGTCAAGTAGGTTAGATGTTCCTTATCCCCTCTCCCCAAGCAGTTGAGCAATTGCAGTTGGGACTTAATGCAGAATGCTTAACAACATGGACAGGAAACATCTCTAAGTCTCAAGTTTTGAGCCTGAACCTTCAAGATCCTGAAGGAACAACCCTAAAGCCTTGAAATAAGAGTCACTCTGAGACGGAAAATTCATTCCCGTTCTCCAGCTAGGAGAGGACAAGAAAAACAGCCAGCCATTGAAAGGAAAAAGTAGGCCTTGATAGCTAAATTCTCCCTCCGCTGCCTTCCATCTCAACTCACTAATTTTACAACGAGTCCAAGGGTGGTTGTTCCAACAGCTGGGCGCCCTGTAAAATCCGCACGGAGCAGAGGAGTTCTCGTCCCACCTCACCAAACATTGCACTGCCGCCGACATGGATTCAGAAGCAAAAACTGAGCCCTCTCTCCAGCCATTTGCAAGCTTTGCTTCCCCCTGCCAAATTCTTGATGCTTGCAGAAGGGGGAAACTTTTTTTCTCCTTTTCGGTTGACAGACCCGAGACAGATCCTAGCAAATCAGGTGGTTTCTGCAATGTTATGACAGCAAGGCATCAGGACTATGGAACAGTATTTACACACTGGAACTTAATTTATCCAAAAGGGCCGAGATGGGGAGGGAATTTGCTGAAACCTTTTCCTTCCTGCCAAAACAACTTTGTAATGGATTCACTTGGAGGCCCTTGATGGTAGGGTGTCCACAATACTGAGATGCTTTATTTCAGGGCTGTTTTTATGGCCTCCATCCTGCTGGCCTCCCCATACACACACCAGGTCAAAAAAATGTCCAAAAGAAAAAAAAAGGGGGGGAACAGCCCTGGAAACCTCTTGCATGATCTTGGGCAAGTCACACACTCTCAGCCTCAGAGGAAGGCAAGAACAAACATCCTCTCCAAAAAATCTTGCCAAGGAAACTATAGGATAGGACTATGATAAACTGGCCCTTCCAAGGTCTCCATCTTGCTACAGACTTTTCAATAAGCATCTGACTGAGATCAAACTGCAAAAATAGTTTGTACTCCATTCATTCAGTAGAGAGGAAGAGGAGAAAAGAGGATGGGAGTGTTGCCCTTCCCAGTTTGCTCAGGCAAAAGCAAACTGCCGGAGTCTCTCTTAGCATCTGTGTTCTTCTTCATTAGTACTTTTGCCATTTTGACCACGCTCTGATATTTCTTGATATCGATTTTGATATTTCCTGGTTTTCATCTGCACATTGTTGGAAGGTATGGTTTTTCAGCCTGGGGAGGAATAATCAGAGAGATTCTTTCTTTGCAGTGTCCATTTCTGAGAAGGCAAGCATCGAAAAGCAAGGCAAGGAGTCATTTCTCCAGAGAGCCTCCCAACGCGTTTGCGTACATCTTGGCCCGGGTGGGTTGCAGCAGCTTATTTGGGTTCCTCCTGGGGGAGTTGAAAGCCATTTCTGTCTGGGCTCTTTTCTTCGCTTGCCCAGAAGGCTGCGAGGAAGCTGAACAGATGTAAAAGAGGGTCAGGCCATCGATAGTCAGAGAAGCGTCTTGGAACGCAAGGCACAGAAGGAAATGGGACAGCATTTGTGGTGGTGGGAGGGGGAGAAGAGAGAATGCGTCATAAGGAGAAAGCCAGGTCCATTTTCCTCGTTAGTGTTCTGTTTGATGAGATGAGCTAATGAGCTGTGCTTTAAAGCCTCCTGCAAAGAAAAAAAAGAAGTCAGTTATTCCATGTGTTCCAACTTCGCCTTCCAAAATAAAAAGGGGGGCAGTTTGGCCATAAGAAGAAGAATTCAAAATATTATTACATTATTCAGAGACAGAGCCTGGGTCACTATGCAAAAGGAGCTTTGAGACTAATTGCCTGTTTAAATATAGCTTTAAACCTTTTAATCAATGGGATTCAGGATGGTTTAAAAGAAAGTTCGTGGAGACCAGGGTTCGATTCCTTGCTCGGCCATGGAAACCCCCTGGGTGACCTTGGATGTGTCGCACACTCTCAGCCCCAGAAAACACTATGATAGGGTCACCATAAGTCAGAAATGACATGATGGCACACAATAGCAAGAAATGCTTTAAAAACCTGATAATGCAACAATTTAAAGAGAATTAAACCAGACCTGTATTTAAAAGACCCAAGTTTAGAAACAAGGGCTGAGTTTAGTGAAAGACTTTGTCCAGGGGCACTTGCGTCTGTGGGAAGGAGAGCAGAGCAATTTCACAATGTCCGTGTCAATAAGGGGCTCCCATGACATTATCACATCATGAGTGATACATAACAGGATGGACATACATCAGGATTGGTGCATGAGATGGCCAATGCACACTAAGACATCACATAGAAAGTGCCAGAGCACATGGGCATCATCCAATGCTCTTTGGGGGTGCTGTTGCCCATGTCCCCTTATGCATCTTCACAAGTCACTAATGCAGTTTCTTAGGGCCTCTGCATTTAACAAAGACAGTGATGGAGAATCCCAGCACTCATTTAAAACATAATAAAATAGAAATGCAACACAGAGACTGGTTATTCCTTGGATGGGAGACCACCAACAAATACCTGTAGGCTTCATTTCAGAGGAAGGAATGGGCAAGCATTCCTTGCCTAAGACAATCCAAGGAAATTCATGGGGTCATCAAAAGTCAACAGCAGACAGGAAGGCACAATATACACACACACACTATGGCATGGGGTCAGATACCCTAAAGACCCCAGATCCCATCTGATCTTTGAAGCTAAGAAGGGTCAGGCCTGGTTATTCCTTGGATTGGAGACCACCAACAAATGCCAGGTGCTGGAGGCTTCATTTCAGAGGAAGGAATGGGCAAGCATTCCTTGCCTAAGACAACCCTAGGAAATTCATGAGGTCATCAAAAGTCAACAGCAGACTGGAAGGCACAATATACACACACACACTATGGCAGGGGTCAGATACCCTAAAGGCCCCAGATCCCGTCTGATCTTTGAAGCTAAGAAGGGTCAGGCCCGGTTATTCCTTGGATTGGAGACCACCAACAAATGCCAGGTGCTGTAGGCTCTTTTTCAGAGGAAGGACCTGGCAAAACCACCTCCGAGGGCTCTTTGCCTAAGAAAACCCTAGGAAATTCATGGGCTCCCCATAAGTGAACAGGTGACCTGAAGGCACATAGACACACACACAAGCCATTGCAATTGCTTCTTCATCTATGGGCAGATGCCACCAAAGAAGCCTTGGCTTGGCTGCCTCCTGCCCATCAGAGACAAACTGACTGCTGAGCGGAGCTTTTATTAAAACGCTTCATCTTTGGGAACAGCAGAAGAAATTCTGCCAACTGTCGTCTGCAGCTTTGCTTAGCAAAAGATGTACAATTTCTTCCTTCGCTTTCCCTAAGGGAACAACTTTCTAAGGGGAGGGGCCGGGTGCCTGGACCTCCCCTCCTCTTTCCCCCCTTTTATTGGCTTTCTGAAGAGTATTTAACCTATTTGCATGGAGGAGACTTGTTTAAAAGCTCTGATTCACGCTGAGAATAGCCCGTGGTTTTAATTAAGTCTTTTAACCAGGGAAGGGAACCAGAACGGTTCCATGTGGCCACGATTCTCTCCCAAAAAAGCCTCAACAAATTCGCCAGCCTGCAGGGGTGGGAAGGGGAACGTGAGGCCCTCCTGTTGCTCTTGGACTGCAGCTCCCATCATCCCTGTGCACGGTTCATGGCTTCTCCCGCCCGCTAGGAGTGCAATTTTGAAACTGCAAAAGCTTTGAATGAAAAGGTTGCTGAAACATGGTGAACTATACTTCTTTTTTGGAGTGTGGGAACCTATATGTATTCTTTCCACATCATTTTCTGCCTTTAGGACCAAGTTTTCTGTTAAAGGAACCAAATCCAGGAACGCATCAATTTTGTTAACTGAGATGTTTGTGTGTGTGAGTTTATGTGCATTCAAGTCATCTGTCAAAGTGTGACAGTTCCATGGATTTCATCTGGTTTTCTTAAGCAAAAATACCCCAGAGGTGGTTTTGCCAGTTCCTTTGTCTGAAATAGAGCCTCCAGTACCTGGTATCTATAGGTGGTCTCCCATCCAACTACTAACCAGGGCTAGTCCTGCTTAGCTTCCAAGATCAGATGGTATCTGGGTCCTTAACTCTATTTAAGAAGAATACAGATTAAAAACTGTATGAAAAATGCAATAAAAGGATAAATATATTTTGACTATCTATCTGTCTGTCTGTCTATGTAATATTATATTGCATTTATGCATTTAGTTTGCTAATCTCCCACGCACCATTACTACTACTACTACTATTAATAATAATAATAACAATAATAATAATAATAATTCCCTTGCTGACAAAGAGGGAGGACCTACCATCCCAAGAAGCAACTTGCGTTTTAAATTAGCACAAAGGTTGCCACGTTGCATGAGAGAAGGAGGAGAAATTGTGTTGTTTATTGAACTGGGTGGCTTAACGAACGTGAAACTCGTTGGGGTGAACTGTGTAAGGATTTCTCCCAAGAGGAGCCAATGCCATTCCAGAAATATATATTTATATTTTCTTAAAAGGGCCAAGTTGCTAAGCAACCAGTGTGAGAAAGCAAGGCTGAACTTTTAATGTAGGACTGGATTTTTATTTTATTTTATTATTTTGGACTCCGTGGATCTTCTGCTTTAGATATTTAAGGCTTACTGTCAATGACAGATGATGCCCACCCTTCAGCCGTCCTGATCTGGTAGGGACAAAGGGAGGTGATTCAGGGTGTCCCCTCCGTGCAACCTTTTCCGTCCAGGAGATGGAGCTCCAGGGGTCCAGGTCTACCCCTTTGGGGACCCAACCTCTAGCCATCCTGATCTACCCAGTTGGCTCCGCACGCATGAAGGCACTGGGGATCTTGTCTGGTCATAAGAAAAAAGGGGGCAGACATCCTACATGGGGCTCTGGTTGGAGGGTGGAGAGAAGAGGAGGAAGCCATTTTCGTGTCACCCCCTGATGGTGTCACCCAGTGCTGTCCGCACCCCCGGGCCCTCCTAATGATGGCCCCAATCTCAGTTAATCCTCCACCATCCCACTTTTCCAGCTGCTTTTAAAACATCCTGCTTTTTCTCTCCCTGCCTCCCACTTCCTACCTTCATCCTCGGCTTACTTCAATTGCTGTATACTGAATTCAAAATGCAAAAGTAATTTGCACACAGTTATCTCAGATCCACCCCCCAAAAGAATGAATTTTCCCATCCTGCAAGCTTCCATTGAGCCCAGATATTTAAAGAGCTCTCCAAGTTTTGGAGCTCTATCTTTAAAACAGGTTGAACGGCATGCATAGTTTCTTTACAGTTCAGACTAGCACCCAGAGTGGATTCACTGTCCCACAAACATAAATAGGTCGAACACTGTGGATAGTTTCTTTACAGTTTAGGCAAACCAAACAGAACTCCTGCCCATTCTCAATTTGGAAAGGTGCAACCCGAAAAAGGGGTTCTTTTTGCTAAGTCTGGTTATATTTGATCCATTGGTGTTAGGCAGAGATCCTTAGTATTTTCATTACTGGAGAAGACTGAGTGATATCAGAATACAACTGTTTTTAAATATCTGGAAGGCTGTCATGCAGATGATGGAGCAAGCTTCTTTTCTGCTGCTCCAGAAACTAGGACACGAACCAGTGGATTCAAACTACAGGGAAAGAGATTCCATCTAAACATGAGGAAGAACTTCTTGTCTGTAAGAACTGTTTTGAAAGTGGAATAGGACTGCTTTGGTGACTAGTGGATCTCCTTCTTTGGAGATCTTTAGACAGAAGTTGGACGGTCCTCTTTCAGGAGTACTTTAGTTGTATATTCCTGCATGGCAGGGGGTCAGACTAGATGGCTTTTGGAGTCCCCTACAGCTATCAGATTCTGTGATTTTCCCCTATCCCACCCCTTCAAAGTCATCAACATGCATTGAGGAGAACACCGTGAAACATCTGTGCTTTGGGAGGTGGGGGGACTCTTCTACAACTGAATTTCTTTGAGGTATGAAGATAGAAATAAACAGTTTTATCGAGCCTGGAGCTGCAAAAGGCAGCTACGTTAGCAGAAACCCAGAGAGGTGTGAAAAATGTTGCCACCAGACAGGGAAAGCCCTGGAGTGTGAGAGGAGAAATGTCTGATGATGTGAAAAAAAATGGGGCAGGAGAGCATCTCGGATGCAATAGCTCAGAATTATTTTCTGGTTTGGGATTATCCTTTGGAACAACCTTCTATTGCGTGGCTGGATAAGTGGGGGAAAAAGTTGTCCAAATAACAGGTTGACCTGAATCCTACCCCAACTAGAGTAGACCCATTGTGCTTGTGTGCCTTCAAGTCCTTTGTGACTTACGGAAACCTTAAGACAACCCCATCATAGGGTTTTCTTGCAAGGTTTGTTCACAGGGGGTTTGCCTTTTCCTTCCTCTGAGGCTGAGAGAGCGTGACTTGCCCAAGGTCAGCCAGAGGGTTTCCACGACCGAGCGGGGATTGACCCTCGATCTCCAAAGTCACAGTCCGAGGCTCAAATCACTACATCATGCCGGCTCTCTGCAAGATCCTGTGCTGGACCCCAAATAGTTCCCCCTTTGCCTCTGAAGTCTTGGGGGAAATGTTGTGAGGAAGCAAAGCAAATGAAGGAACTTGCAATTGTCATCTGCACTATATTAGTGCAAGAATTCTCATCCAAAGCACCCTGATTTTGCTTAAAACCCTGCAATGCTGGAGAGTCTGTAGCCTTGCAAGGTGCTCCATTCCAGGGCTGAACAGCTCTTCCCGTCAGCAATGGTTTGATATTATGATTTTTTTGTAGTGGCATTTATTTTTAAATGAGGAGTAATTGTGTGTGTGTGTGTGTGTGTGTGTTTTAACTGTTTTCCCATCAGGACCAGTATTAGTTGGGCATCTTTATTAAATGTTTCTCTGTAGAATTGATCGATTTCCTTTCCAACTTAGAAAAGTGCCTCTGGCAACATACGTTTTGGCAACGTCGCTTCTTTCCTACATAAAATCCAGAACGGTACCAGCTAACAACAACAATCCTTCTGGATCTATTCATTAACGTATTTAATGAATAGAGGGTTTGCTGTCTTCAAAAGCTAAGTCAGCCTCTCTCATCCGAAATGAGATTTGATTATGCTCCTGTTCGTGACATGGAATGGGAAGGTCCACCGTTTTGTCCTTTGCCTCGGGCAGCAAAATGCCTTGGGTCAGCTCTCGAGGATCTAAGTCAAGGTCTTTCTGGCAAAACCCCATAACTACAGTCACAAAACCGTGTGCAGCTTGGAAAAGCTCAGGGGTTGCACTGCAGCTCTCGGAATCCCAGAACCCCTTTGGACCACACATCCCAGAAGCCAGTATGGCCAGTGTAAGGATTCTGGGAGCTGTAGTCCCCCAAAAAAATTAATATTTCAAGCTTTGTACTCTAGGAGCCACTTGGACTGCTGAAAAACACACATGCACAACCAAAAACCTGAAGCAAGATGGCCATAATCATTAATATCCTTAGCTTGAGATAGGTCCTTGGTCTCAGCTAGCACGGGTCTCCAGGAGGTCTTAATCCGCTCCATGCGCCAGCGGAGAACCAAAGCCTCTTCGTCCGGGCCGAACACGCCACCTGGGAAACAGCTCTCCCTTTCTCTTAGAAAGTAAAAGGATCATCAACATGGCGTGCATTTTTCCCACCGTGATCTCATTTTTTTTTATTGTCCACTGCGTCTCCCAGATATAGTCACTCTCCTGGGAGACACACAGGACGAGCTCAGGCTATTTATTTTTTGCCTCTGCGAATGCCTATATATAGCCAACCCCAATAAATCCCTCTTTTGAGTGGGTATTGGAAACTTTCTGGCTATGCAATAGTTCTCTCTATTTTTCTTTGTCAGTCCATCTCTCTGTCTAGTAGTTCTATCTGTTTTTCTGTCAATCTGTCTGTCTGTCTGTCTGTCTGTCTGTCTATCTATCTGTCTGTCTGTCTGTCAATCATCATCTCTATCTATCTATCTATCTATCTATCTATCTATCTATCTATCTATCTATCCATCCATCCAGTAATTCTATTTATCTATCTATCTATCTATCTATCTATCTATCTATCTATCTATCTGTCAATCATCATATCTATCTATCTATCTATCTATCTATCTATCTATCTATCTATCTATCTATCCATCCATCCATCCATCCATCCATCCATCCAGTAATTTTATTTATCTATCTATCTATCTATCTATCTATCTATCTATCTATCTATCTATCTATCTATCTATCTATCATTAGTAATTCTATTTTTCTATCTATCTATCTATCTATCTATCTATCTATCTATCTATCTATCTGTCAATCATCATATCTATCTATCTATCTATCTATCTATCTATCTATCTATCTATCTATCCATCCATCCATCCATCCATCCATCCATCCATCCATCCATCCATCCATCCATCCATCCATCCAGTAATTCTATTATCTATCTATCTATCTATCTATCTATCTATCTATCTATCTATCTATCTATCTATCTATCTATCTATCTATCTAGTAATTCTATTTTTCTATCAATCTATCTATCTATCTATCTATCTATCTATCTATCTATCTATCTATTCTCTCTCTCTGTCTATTCATCTGTCTATCTAGTAGTTTTATTTTTCTATCTCTCTGTCTGTCTATCTGTTCTGTCTCTTTTTCTGTCTATCTGTCTAGAAGTTTTGTCTGTATTTCTTTTAGCCTATCTAGCTAGCTACCTAGTTTTTCTATCAAATTGTCTGTCTGTCTGTCTGTCCGTCCATCCATCTATCTGTGTATCTGTCTATCTTCTGTCTTTTAGGCCCCTGCTGGGGGTATCTGGTGAGGCTTATCTGCTCCCCCCTTGCTTCTCCGTTTTGCTGCTCACGCATGCTCAGTAAGGCATTCCAAAAGCAGCTGCAAAAGTAGAGGTCTGTACTAAAGAGGCACAAATGGCTACAGTTGGACCAGATAGAGCAAAATCCTGTTCCTTCCCAGCTCAAGCTTTATTGCAACCCAGCACCAAAAGCCTGTGTTTCTCCAGTCCTCCTTCACCGTCTCCCCAATGCTGCTAAACAGCTTCCAACTAGACAGATACCCAGGACAAAAGTGAGGGTTGGACAAACATAAAGAGACTTTGTAAAAAGCAACGTCTTTGTCAAAGGTTTTGTTATGGCTGTCATGAAGTAAAATTTTCACTGGCAAGCTGGTGAGTTTCTGTATATAGAATGAGGGGAGAAGGGTGCCGTTTTGTCCTTGCTTCAGGCAGCAAAATGTTTTGAGTCAGCCCTATTGGGAAGTACAGAACATTCTCAATTGAGGGTTTTTTTTTTTCTGAAGCCAACTCTCTTGACTGGTCTCAATGTCCAAACCTGCCCAATCTGCCCCGAACCTCATTTTCAGCCGACGGAAGGTCGTAGGGACTCTCTTGCCCCCCAAGGACCATTTATAGTCCCATCCGCAGGGTCCCATGAGGTCCCTCCAACCTGGCTGTGACGTTTCTCCCAGCTGGGCCTGAAAGACTCTGGAAGTGACACTTTTATTGTGCAAAGATATCTTTTTATTTTTCACGAGAAGGAGGGCTGCGCGGTACCTGGTCCGTAGCCGCTCTTCTCGGCTGATGGATGGCTTCAGTCAAGGCTACGCAAACAGTCCCAGCGTTCAGGGTGGATATGTATATTAAAGCAAGTATAAAACTGACCGTCTCTGCGATTGCACAGGCACCAGTGTTTTGGCGTGGAGCAGCGTTCCCTCTCCCCCCTCTCTCGTTCCTTGCTTTGGGGACAGACCGTTGGCTTCCACGGGGCAGTTGACTTCATTGTTTTGAGGAAAGAAGCCAAGAGCTTAAACAGTCTGTATGACCCACGGCTTGTTCTTTGGAGCTCTTTATGGTTGGAACCCTCTTGGTGTCATTTCTCCTATGGAAACGGCTGAATATTTTGTGTGTGTGGTGCAAAATATCTCTTGGGAAACATTGAGAAAATGGCATTGGGAAGCCATTGTCTTTGTGGAAGCACATTCAAATGCACATTGGGCTGTGGATTTGGTTGTACAACCATGCCATTCAATGATACACAGCCCTGATTTAGGATCTCAGCCAAGGGTTTTGGGTGCTGCAAAAATGCCATCTTAGAATCATAGAAATGTAGAGTTGGAAGAGACCCCAGGGGCCATCCAGTCCAACCCCATTCTGCCATGCAGGAACACCCTCAAAGCACTCCCGACAGATGGCCATCCAGCCTCTGCTTAAAAACCTCCAAGGAAGGAGCCTCCACTACACTCCGAGGCAGCATCTTCCACTGCCGGACAGCCCTGACCGCCAGGAAGTTCTTCCTGAGGTTCAGGTGGAAACAGGGCCTTGTTGTTATTAATGCTGCATCCAGGGACAGCTCAGAAGAGCTGAGCACCCAGACAGGATCTGCTGTGTTGTCAGAATCCTTAGTGGAAAGCTGTGTCCTGTGTCCAAAAAAATGGAGCAACCAAAGGGAGAAACCATAGGGAAAGGTATGCACGTGGAAGATGCAAGGGGGATTCAAGCAAAAACTGGGCCAGATACATAAAGAGGTTGAGATCATAGATGTGGGAGACATAGCTGGAGTAAAGTTCTACCAATAAAGAATGATGCTACTTCTGCTCCCTCAGCCCCTCACAAACCCATCTTCTTCCGGATGCATCTGCAGACACTCACCCGACTATGTGCCCATACCTTCCAGCACTTCACAAATGAAAACTTGGACATGTGAGGCCAAGTTTTCTTTTTCCACTCTCTTCCATTATTGACTTCATTGGGTGCAAACTGTATTGGCCCTTTGAACCCAGTTTGCAGTCATTGAAGCAAACGGAGGGCAAAAGGGGAAGCTGGGAAGAGGAGAGTGAAACCAGGACATTTTAAAAGCTGCTGGAAAAATGGGATGGCAGAGGATTCATCAGGACCTTCCTTCCAAATCTGGACAGTTTGAGGGTATGGGTTCCTATAGCTGGGTGCACAGAGATGGAGCACCTGGATTATATCAGTGCTGTGAGTCCAGGTATAGCAAGAGAGCTGAATGCTCCTCTGCTGCTCCTCTCCTCTCTTCCTGGCATTTTGGGGATGCTGCAGAAACCAAATGTGGTTTTGGGGGCGGATGGCTTGGTCAACGAGCAAGGGGAGCTGAGAGTTCCCAGCTCTGCGATGGCCCAAGGATGACCTACCCAAATATAAGTAAGATTTCCAGTTGCATAAATCACTAACACCTGAATACCATACAGGGACCAGATCCCATCTGATACTGGAAGCTAAGCAGAGCCAAAACCGTCCGATATTGGAAGCTAAGCAAAGCCGAAATCAAAGTTTAACAATAAATGACCTCTCCCTGAGGTCTTTCCATGATTGGATGATTCTCTCTCTTTGTGCTCCGCAGTCCAGGACCCTGTTTTAAGCTTCTCCTTCCCGTGGACCGGCCCTCGAAATATCTTGGCCAAAGCCAAGCGCTTACCTTGGTCCGGAGATAAACTTCTTGAGAAATACGGACTTATAAGGCAAACCTCGACTGGAAAACCTTCTGACTTTAGTGACTTGGAGGCGTCGATCTATTTTTAAGAAAACCTTCCAACGGGGCAGAGGGGGAGAGATTATTTATCAAATATGCCTTGTTGATAAAACGGAGCACGGAGGAATGTATATGAATCTCACTTCAGCTCCGTTCCGTCTTTTCAGACATGCGGGAGCTATTTTGATTCTAGTGCCCAATTTATTTGGATTTTTTTTTTAATGAAGGCTGGGGAACAACAGTACTTAAAGATGATGATGATGGTGGTGATGATGATGATGATGGGAAATGTATAGGGTGCTCTTGGCCAAGTTGCTCCAGAGGAGATTTGCCATTGCCTTCCTCTGAAGCTGAGAGAATGTGACTTGCTCAAAGCAACCCAGTGGGTTTCTGTGACTAAGCATAGATTCAAACTCTGATCTATTCCAACACTCAAAACCACTGCAGTCGTAATTCCTACCCCTGACCTAAAGTGAACAAGGCTCACCTTAATTAGCTTTTTTTTTTGAAAAGGGAAGCACTGATTAAAGAAGTCTTAGTTGATTAACCAAGTGAGTTTTAATTAACAGATTGCATCTGCATAAATTTACATTTGTCACCTGGAGAAATCTTTTTGCATTTATCTCTGACATAAGAGCTACAGAAGGAAAAGAAAGGCACCTCCCATCCCTTTAACTTTTAGATGCAAACGTTTGGGTTCTCTGGTGGGATCTGGATGCGTGCCATTCCTTGCTCTTAAAAGCATCCAGAGGACAATTGGCCAAGTCCCCCTGCACTGCTCTTCCTCAGGTCTAAAGGAGACCCTTGGAGACCTTCTCCTGTTGTGCAGCGTCTGCCTTCCAGCTCTTCCTTCTCAGAGCTATTCCATGTTCTTTCATCAGCCTCCTCATCACATCCCATTGCAACAGCTTTAACTGGTTTTCCTCTCCCGGGGAGCTGGGAACAGGCAAGACTGCGCCTCTTCCACACCTGACCAGGCATGTGTGGGGAGCTATGGTCCTTAGATAGTCTGAAACCAGTCTTAACTAACTCAGCTGCAATTTTTGCATGACAGCGAGGCTGAAGAAAAAGGTGGCCAATAGGTTGCAATTTGGAGATACATGAATCCACGTTCATTGCAGATTTTGAAGGAACTATCCAAAGTTCTGAACCTTCTCCCCTCCCCAGGTTGGCTTCAATACCATAAACTTTAAAGTCTGGAATAAAGCTCGGAGCAGACGCATTGCAACTCTGACGTCAAAGCCATTGGTCACCAGTACCAGTGAATGTAAGAACTCAGACCATTTCCACACTACACTGTTACAGTGCTATGATTCCACTTTCAACCTCCTATGGAATCCTGGGGTTTGCAGTTCAGGGAAGAGCATTTAGAATTCTCAGCCAGAGAGCTCTTTGGCCTCAGGAAACTACAAACCCCAGAATTCCACAGGAGGTTGAAAGTGGAATAATAGCACTATAACAGTCTAGTGCAGAAAGGCCCATAACACTATTATTCTAATTTCAACCTCTGGTGGAATTCTGGTGTTTGTAGTTTCCTGAGGCCCAGGAGAATCCTAAATGCCCCTCCCTAAACTGCAAACCCCAGAATTCCACAGGAGCTTGAAAGTGGAATAATAACACTATTACAGTGTAGTGCAGAAATGGCCTTAGTGAAGTACAGCTGCTGCAATTTTCTGTGTCCTCCAACATCTCAGTAACCACCCAACTTTAGAAATTTATTCCTTCCCAGGTGGGAGCAAAGTTTGCATTCAATAAAGCATTGCCCTGTACGAAATACATGGATGCGCATATACCTCTCCCATGTTCCCACTCAAAACAAATGTGTAAACATTCAGGAGGAAGGCATGTCAAGTTCTCAGGTGCAAATATCTCCACCATGGCCACAAACTTGTAGAAGGAGGCTTTGGGTTGCTTCTCCTCTCCACCTCAATCATTGCCTCTGCAAAATGGGAGAATAATTAGACTCAACTGCCTCACAGGCCAGTTGTAAAGGGTTGCCAGATGAAACACATGCGTGCTTCTGGTAAGAGAGGTTGCGGATTCCGTTTACAACCCACCGTTCCCGTGGACTCCGCTTGCACTGTCCGGTGCCAATGGAGTCCACTGGAATGGTGGATTGCAAATGGAATACACAAGCTCTTTCATCAGATCCGAATTTTACAGCCTGTCGACAAATTAATTTATTTTTATTTTTCTGCATTGGTGGGTGGGCGGTGGATATTCTTCAGAAGGGTTTCCCCATCGCTTTGGCACCAGATGGCTGGTGACATTTGCAAGGCGGCCGGTTCAATTGCAAGGAAATATGCCTCTTCTTTTCCTTTTCTTTTCCCCCTTTCCTCCCTATAGATCTTGCAGAATCTCCACTCCGGGCTGAATTTAAAGACAAACATTGCCTTGTTTGGCGATCTCCTTCGCCAGCCCCCTCCCCTCCTTCGTGAGTATTTTGCCGGAGGGTGACTCATCATAAGGTTTTTCTTAACAGCTAAAACAGCAGACACAACTGAGATTAAGGCTGTTTTTCTCTTTTCCCCCTTTTTTGTTTCAGGGGGAAGGGAGTTAGGATTTTCTTGGAAGCAGATACACAAGCCAAGTCCGTTCCTTCTGCTCACTCGAGTCCCGGACTCCCAAACCAGAATCCTATTGGGGTGTTATTCTGAAGGCATTTGGCTGCACTCTTTAGATTGGCGGTGAGAAAACTGTGGTCCCAGGACCACCTGTATTCCCAAAGTCTCTGGTAGTCCCCCAAAGCCCAGTTGACATTGTTATGGACCTTCAAACTCTCACTGATGGTTATTCATTTCTTCGGAGAAGGATTCCCATGGCTTTGCTGTGAGACTGAGAGAGTGTGACTCTCCCAAGGCCACCCAATGGGTTTCCATGGCCAAGCAGGGATTTGAACTCTGCTCTTCTGAAGTCCTAGTTCAACAGACCCCTCCGATGGTTTTCCTGCCAAGATTTATTTAGACAAGGTTTGCCTGGCCTTCCTCGGAGGCAGAGAGAGTGTGATTTGGCCAGGTTACCCCTACTCCAATTCCTGTTAATGACAAACAGGGCTTCCCAATCCCAGGGCGGGCCTAGTAACCCCTTCTCTATAATCCCTGGGGCAAGATGGGGGAATCCCAATGCCAGAGCAGTGCCTTGAAGAGCGTGTGTCTTTCTCTCTCTCTGCATCCTTCGTTAAACTCAACTTAAATTTTGCAGCTTGTGACTGTGCGTGACGCAAACGGTTTAAATTTTTTAAGAAGACTCTGTTGTCTGCCTGGCGTCCAAATATATAAATATATGCGGTGGTAGCGGATGCCAACACTGGATGGTGAGGTCACCAACCATGAAGGTCATTGACTCAAAGCTGGAGTCAATGGGTGCCATTTTGTCTGTGACATAAGCATGGTGGGTCTTCTTTGGTTGGGCTGCAGGGAGCTATTCTTAACTTCTTTGCGCTCTCTCCAAAACCTCTCTGCAGTTGGTGTCGAGCCCCATGGCTGCCACTTACTGGTGGGAAGGGCAAGAGGGTGGAGGTCAATTCAGAAGAAGAAGAAGCTGTTACTCTTGCCTCTGAGCATACCTTCCTTTCTTTCCCTCTCCAAGCTGAGATCAGCTTCTTTCTGATTGTATGAACTGTTCCTTATCTCCTTCCTTTTCCCACCAGTGACCACCAGCAGCAGGGGCCTTTCCGGGGGCTTGATAAATTCCAGAGATGGGTAAGACATGGGCCATTCTGCACTAGCCTGTTATAGCGGGTTGATTCCACTTTCAACATCCTCTGGAATCCTGGGGTTTCCAGTTTCGGGAGGGGCCGGCTGGCCATAGGAGGTTGAAAGTGGAATCATTGCGCTATAACAGGCTAGTGCGGAAATGGCCGTGGAAGTGTATCCGAAGAGAAAGGCGCACCCCACCTGCTTGATGTATAATCCAATTTGCTACCCCAGCTTCTTCCTTGAAAATTATAACTAATACGTCCTTAGTAGTGGAGAGGAAAAGTTGGAGGTTGGCTGGGGGGTGCCCCTTCTACCCCAACAATGAGACCACCCCAGGCCTTGCTGCTGAGTTAGGATCCCTCTCCACTTGCAGGGGGCAGCGTAACTTATTATCACCCCTTCAGTAACATCTCCAGATTGCATTAAAGAGGTGTTGCTTTGTAACTCTTGAGATATGAAGTCAGTTTCAAGAGAGGGGCATTCGTCGTCTGCATGCAAGGAGGGACCCATGGATGGAATTGAAAAGGCTTGCAAACGGTCTGCTTAACCCACAGTATGGAAAAAGTTCATGTAGAAATATGTTTGGACTAAGGCTTCCAGAATCTCCTAGCCAGCTTGCCCAGTGTCCATGCCGACTGGGGGATTGTGGGGGTTATAATCCCTCAAAAGGGAATGTTTCCAAGCCCTGGTTCCACCGCAGGAGGGCAAGAGGCACCAAGAAAGGCCCAGAAAGGCAAGATGGAAGGAAACCTGGTAGGACAGAGTCCTGTTGCTGCATCAGAACAGAAGCAAGCACTGCAGGACTCTCCCTGCCAAGGCTACCGTCCTGTATGCCAAAGCATTTTAATTAATGCTCTGTAAAATTACAGTTTGATGAAGGATAACTTCCAAAGCACGATAATAGCAGTGCCGTAATTGAATGAGCCACACTGGGCTGGATGTGAGCGATAGCAACCAAGCTCATCCTCTTTCTCTTCTGGCCGTTGGTGGCTCGGAATGGACTCAAGGCAACGGCACGGATGGGATCTGGAGAGAAAAAGACAAGGAAGGGAAGGGAAGATCCTTGCATTCTAAACAAAAAGGGCAACTTGGAATCAATCAATATAGGTCCTTGCTTGTTTCCCTTTATGATCTCATTGACTTTTGGTGCAAAATATTGTTTAAATTACTATCTATAATAAGGTAATTTGTTTGTGTTGGGTAGTCAGAAAGAAGAGGAGAGTGACTGAGGCTCCAATTACAGTTAAGAGAGTCAATCAGTCGGGTTTAGGAATTACTGAGTGGTGTTTAAAAGTCTGGATTAACTAGGAGTGGAGTGTGAGTTGTGTTTTAACTGCATCAAGTAATTTATCCATTTTGTCATATGCAACTTTTGCTAATAAAGTATTGTGTTCATATTTATACACTTTAGGAATCCAGGAACACTCATACATTATAAAGCTTGGGGTCAGATATGGGGCCTTTCTGCACTACGCTGTTATAGTGCTATTATTCCACTTTCAACCTCCTGTGGAATGTTGGGGTTTGTAGTTTCCTGAGGTTTCCAAAGAGCTCTCTGGCTGAGAATCCGAAAGGCCCCTCCCTAAACTGCAAACCCCAGGATTCCATAGGGGGTTGAAAGTGGAATAATAGCGCTGTAACAGTCTAGTGCGGAAATGGCCTCACTGAGATTTGTGAAAGCCTTTACAGAGGGGGGTAGCAGAGGTGTTGGCAGAGCCTTACACCTGGTGAAAAAGTGGTGGGTTAATTGGTGAAGCCCCACATTCCCTCTCCATTAAAAAAAAGGAGAAAAATCCAAAAAAACGGCACATGTTCAGTTCCATTTAAGACTGAATTTGGTGAAACAAATACGGCCAAATAAATAATTACAAAAACCCTCCAGAGCTCATGGAGTTATTGCAATAGGGGAGTTGCTGTGTATTGCATTTATATTTTGTCTGTCTCCCAAACAGCCCAGTCAACAATCTGGCTTGGCCCCCTTTGACGTTCCCAAACAGTCTCCAAGGGCAGCCCCACCTAGAGAATGAATGAAACCATTTGGGGAGAAGATGCTGCAAGTGATCCGCAGCCTCAGACCGGAACGAAATCATCATTCCTCTCCACTCCCCAGCACTCTGGCCTCGCGTTGGAGCTCATCACATTTTTCAGACAAGGAGAAGGTGTTCAGAGGACCGAGTTGGTTTGTAAGAGAAGTCTCCCAAGACTGCCCGTTGGGCCCGGGATAATAGAGTAGGTCTGTTAATGTTTCCAGCATAAATAGGCTGAGCCATAAATCTTGTCAAGGAAGGGGATACGCAGTCTCTCTTTGTTCTGCTCTGGCTCAGAGGGACGTCTCTGAAGGCACCGGCCGTTCTGATTTAATCTTTCTTGCCAGGCGTTGCAGGTGGAGGCTCCTGGTTGTAAGAGAAGTTAACGGGCACCTCCATTTTCATCTTACAATTGCATTGCCCCTAAAATCAGAAGCTTTTCCTCACTACCCCTGATTTTTATTTCTTTATCTATTGAATTTATACCCCACTTTTCTCCCAGGGTGGAATGGCTGGATGGTGTAGAACAGGGTTCCGTTACAGCCTGAAGTCACACGATCCCTGCAACCAGTCCCTTGCACGATAATATCAGTTTTCTGCTCTGTTTTGTGCACAGTCCTTTACACAAAGAAGACCTTTCTGGTTTCAGAGCAGGGCCTCCTTCGTGGGAGCCCCACTCCCTGCCAAGGAAGATCATTTCCACAACAGTTTTTTTTTTTCCTAGCTGTTTAAGCCAGCTTTTTGCAAGGCAAAGAAGCCCTTCTGGGGTTCTGAGCAGAGGCCTTCCTCGGTGTTAGCAGGAAACTCAAAGCCACAGGTCTGTATCTCCTTCCCTGCATCCTGGTAATGTCATGACAAGTTTCTCCAGACCTTGGGAACGGTACTTTGCTAGAAAGCTACCAAGCTTGCTCTTCTGTTCCCTCCTGCAATAGATCCAACCTCCTGGAGAGCGTCTTTGAAGTTCGGACCAAATGCCGGAGCAGATTCCCCCTCCTCCATGACACAGAAGCCACCGTCTGCCTTGGCGTTGGCTTCCTCTGGGCTTGCTCCTGAGCTAGGATGCTCTGTGGCTGAGAATATTTGCAGGAGGAGGGTTTTCTGCTTATTCAGGCAATGCGGGGAATCCTTTTGCTGGGGAAATCTTTGGAACTATATGTTTTTCTCAGGTGCGGCTGAGCAGCCAAGAGCAATATGGAAGGAATTGGGTAGATTGCCACGGAAAGACACACCACCCTCCTCTTTTGGACCTAGTCAGCAGCTTGCTGTCATGGCAACAGGCAGGCAGGAGGGAGGGAGGGGGAGGCCCTGGGATTTGGGGTGGAGGGGGAGAGGAATTTTATTAAATCAATACCTCAGGCAGAGCATGCAATGCACGCTGTCCTTATTCACCCCAGCAATCATGTAGGATTTGCTCAAATATGAGAATTCCAGATGGTTACTACAACACGATATTTTGTGTGTGCTGTGATTGTTATCTGTCATCAAGCTGGCTTCGATTTATTGCAACCCGATGAGTGATTGCTCCAAGGGAGCCTGGTGCGTGCATTCATTATTGTGACTTGCCATCACGTTGACTTCTGTCCTCCACAAATCCCCCATCGTCTACTTGCCCAGCTGAGGTCTTGCAAAGTCACAGCAACTGCGGCTTCCTTGATTGAACCCATCCATCTCCAGTGCGCTCTTCCTTTTCTTGTACCGCCTTCTACTTTCCACGGTTTTAGACTCCTTCCTAGTGAGTTGCATTTCCTAATGACATATGTCTGAAGCACAATAGCTCTCTGTTGGGTCATTTGGGCCTTCAGTGAGAGTCCAGGCTTGATTTGCTGTAAGACCAATTTGTTTGTCCTTTCGGTAGTCCACGGCTTATGCAAAACTTCTCCTCCAGCACCGCATTTCAGACAAGTTGATTCTCTTCCTTTAGCACTTTTTGTTCGACTTTCACAGACATAGAAATCAGAAATAGGATGATTATGATTGTGGTATTTAATTGTGTGTCTTTATACATGGGATGGGTAGGTGGATGGATGGGTCGGGGGGTGGGTGGGTGGGTGGGTGGATGGATGGATGGATGGATGGATGGATGGATGGATAGGTGGGTGGATGGATGGATGGATGGATAGGTGGGTGGATGGATGGATGGATGGATGGATGGATGGATGGATAGGTGGGTGGATGGATGGATGGATGGATGGATGGATGGATGGATGGATAGGTGGGTGGATGGATGGATGGATGGATGGATGGATGGATAGGTGGGTGGATGGATGGATGGATGGATGGATGGATGGATGGATGGATAGGTGGGTGGGTGGGTGGGTGGGTGGGTGGATGGATGGATGGATGGATGGATAGGTGGGTGGATGGATGGATGGATGGATGGATGGATGGGAATGGATGGATGGGTGGATGGATGGATGGATGGATGGATGGATGGATAGGTGGGTGGGTGGGTGGATGGATAGATAGATAGATAGATAGATAGATAGATAGATAGATAGATAGATAGATAGGTAGGTGGATGGATGGATAGATGGATGGATGGATGGATAGATGGATGGATGATGGATGGATGGATGGATGGATGGATGGATGGATAGGTAGGTAGGTAGGTAGGTAGGTGGATGGGTGGGTGGGGGGATGGATGGATTGATGGTTAGGTAGGTGGATGGATGGATGATGGATGGATGGATAGATAGGTAGGTGGATGGATGGACGGACGGACGGACGGACAGGCATAAAAGTGAACAGGCAGAACTTCTCTTCTCTTTCCCCTTTTCCCCCTCCCTTCACTTCTTGATTTCTCTCAGATGTTGCTGCCAGAATCTTTGGGCGATTCCAGAGCACCACATCCAATTGGCCATAACCAGCCGTGGCAAACCAGATTCAGGGAAATTATTTCTCTGTTGTCGCCGTGGCCGTAATCAGATTCAAAGGCATGACATTACAGAAAACGTTGATGGGAGTTTAAATGCATGGATCTCTCTGTCTCTCTTGCAAAAAAACCCCAAAAACTTCATGGATTGGTCCCTTGGACTCCAATCAATTTATTCCCTAGCCGAGCATATAAACAATTCTTCAGTCTCCTTGGCTGACAAATATGTTGCCGAGAATTGTTTATGAATCGGACTCGGCGCTTGGAAAGTTCCCTTCAGCTGCAATAACATTATAATAGCTGGAAAACTTCAATGGAGGTGAAATTGTCCAGGTCAATTGAATTATTTATCCTCTGCGCTACTTTTCTGCACGGAGGCTTTGAAGTGAAATCCCCGTCCCAAACAGTTTACAGTCCAGACGATAAACTCCAGTAACCTCCAGGCTGCATTAGGGGGAACGGGTCAGATTCGGAGCTGCTTTGGAGAAGCACTGAGAGAGGTCAACCGGGAAAGGAAACAGGGGCTACATTAATTGGTCCTGATCCCAAACGGGCAAATTAGGTTGCTGATAAAAGACGCTGTCTCACTTTTTGTTTGTTTCAGTCTTGAAACACTGGCTTTCATCTTTAAATCTTATGGGTTTTTTTTCCCCCCAGATGAACACACCCAGTGATTGCAATCCTCTCTGGTGAGCCATGCTACTGAGGTTAAGGGAACGGCAACCAGAGAGAGAATCCATTTCCGCACTGCACTGTTATAGTGCTATTATTCCACTTTCAACATCCTGTGCAATCCTGGGGTTTGCAGTTTAGGGAGGGGCCGGAGAGCTCTTTGTCTTCAGGAAACTACAAACCCCAGAATTCCACAGGAGGTTGAAAGTGGAATGATAGCACTATAAGAGTGTAGTGTGGAAATGGCCGGAATGGGGGAACAGCCAAGGGATTTGTGTTACTGCCGAATTGGGGCCAGGGCTTGGAAAAGAGAGAGAACAATAGGAAGAGAAAGAGGCTGTGGGTGGGGGAAGATGGTGAACGAGGAGTGTCATTTCAGGACATTTCCCCACTAGGGATGTGAAGAACAGGTGTTAATATTGGCCATCTCAGCAGAAAAAGAGCATCTTGATCCTCCAGACGCTCCCACGGGGAAATAAGAGAAGGTCTGTGAGATCTTTACCCTTTGGGACTTTATTTATGAAAAGCACCTGAGCTGTTTCTGCACGGAACACACACTCTGCAGGGTGGAAAACAGGCTTTCTGCGCAGCCCAGCCAGAGCAGACCCCTTGGGCCGGTTCCTGGTAGGTTGATCTCATTGACTCCGTGGATTTATTCTCATGGCAATTACAGAGGAAAACTGGGATGTGCAATGTCAGTGTGCGGTCATGATTGGGAAAGTGATTCATGAACAGACAAGAAGCTGCAGAAGTTTGCTTTTGGCTTTTGGGAAAGGCAAGATTTTGCCCTCTCCTCTCCGCCTCCACTGAACTGTGTGCAAACTACTTTCTCACTTTGAACTAAGTTTGCAGCAATTGAAGTATGCTGAGAACCAAGGGAGAAATAAGGAGGCGGAGAGAGAAACTGGGACATTTTAAAAGCTAATCAAAAACTTGGATGGCAGACTATTGTCTCCCCCTTACCCTCATAAAAGAAAAAAAACCTTTTTCTTGCTGCAACCCCCTCCAAGACAACCCTTTACAGTTCAATGGAGGGAAGGAAGCAGAAAACCATCCAACTTTGTTCCTATTGCTGCATCATGTCTAAGGGAGGCCTCCTTGGATAAAAACAGGGAAGGAGAGAGCCAAGATCAGCTCATTTGAAATGTGGTTCTGGGGAAGTTTTACAAATGCTGTGGACCCCCAAAAAGACATATGCATTTCTATGCGGAAAACAGCGTTTTTTCCTACACATTCTATTCTGCACAGAAACATTGCTTTCTGCACAGAGAAGGGCATTTATTTATCCTGCACGTTCTATTCTGCAAAGAATATACAGTCTATTTCTGCACAGAAAATGTTGTTTTCTGCCCGAAACCACCATGTGCATTCTCTTCCGTGCAGCAGAGCTCTTGAATGCCTTTCCTGTAGCAAGGAGACCATTGCTGAAGTTACTCATTGCTCTCTTCAAGGAGAAAGTCAGTGAAGAATTGCCTCCTTAATTAAAAACGCCACCACATTTGTCCACCATCTGACGGTCCTTACCCAAAGAGTAGCAATGCCAACGTAGACGAAGTCAAACTTTGGCCAGATGGCTGCCATCCAAGCCTCCACTCCTCTCCGAGCTCTTCTCTCTCCATCTCCCATGGCTCTTCTTCTCCAATCCTTGCAGAGCCTTTGTTCAGACCATTACGCAGCTGTTGCTCAGCTGTTTCCTTTAACGGCCACCATCGGAGACATGCGTGAGACACCGGAGCTGTTCCAAACATAGCCGTTTCTTCCCCCTCCATCTTTCTTTTTCACTGTTGGAATAAGTCTCCCCACGGGGCCTTCAGGGAACAGCTGTTAGTCTGGCATATCCGGATGGCTGGCATAGCAATGCCACCAATTGGAAAAGAGAGAGCAAGGGAGATGTCAAAGGGAATGGGGAGCAAGGTACCCTTTTTTTTCACTTCCTGGCATTTTTTATTTTTTGGTCCTTCCTAGAAAGTACCCCTGAATTGCTTCCAAAGGTGAGAACCGTAGGCCATTTCCGCACTACACTGTTATAGCGTTGTTATTCCTCTTTCAACCTCCTACGGAATCCAGGGGTTTGCAGTTTAGGGAGGAGCCTTTAGGATTCTCAGCCAGAGAACTCTTGGGCCCCAGAAAACTACAAACCCCAGACTTCCACTGGAGGTTGAAAGTGGAATTATAGCACTATAACAGTGTAGGGTGGAAATGGTCATAAATTCACAGGGACCCAACAGCCATCTAGTGCAAGTCCATTTCAGTGGAGGAATCCACAGCTTTCAACTTCTGTTTGAAAAATTCCACCAACTGTTGAGAAAGTTCATCCCACTGTCAAGCACGCTTTGCTGTCAAGAAGTTCTTCCTCATCTCCTTTCTCATCTGCTTTAGGTCCTTCCCTCGGGCACCACAGAAAACATCCTTGCTCCACCTTCTACATGATAGCCCTTCAGATATTAAAAGATGGCTTCAACATGGCGCCTTCCATTCTTCCACTGAACACACCCAACTCCCTTAACGGTTCCTCATTGGACTTGCTTTCTCAATAATCTGACCAGCTTGGTTGCCCTCCTCTGGACCCGTTCCAGCTTCTTAATGTCCTCCTCCAACCATAGTAGCCAGAACTGGGCACAGGAGGTAGGACCAAAGCCAGTGTTAGAGGGTGAGCTGTTTCATCCATCTCAGCACTATGCGTCTGCAATGAATGAGATCTAAAAGTGATCCATTTTACTAAGGCACAGCAAGCATTGAATGATCCTTCTTCCTTCTCCTCCTCCAGGAGAGCTTCTTCTTGTTCTTGTGTGCCTTCAAGTAATTTTGATTTAACAGTGAGCCTAAAGCCAAACCTACCGTGGGGTTTTTTTGGCAAGACTTGTTCAGAAGGGGGGGTTACCTTCCTCTAGACCGAGAGAGTGGGACTTGCCCAAGGTCACCCCATAGATTTCCATGGCCAAGGGGGGAGTCAAACCCTCAGGAGGGCTCACGCCAAACAAAATGTCTTAATCTTTAAGGTACCCCTAGATGCTTCGTTGTTACCACCGTTGCACTGCAGTCTTCCAACATGGATAACAACACTGCAAAGTGGGGAGAAGAAGGCAAAAATCCTGGTGCTGGTTTCAATCTTTGTCCTCTGGTTGGTTGCACCTCTCACAGTCCAGCTGGTGTTCCGTTAGGACATACTCACGGGCAAGTTGTATGACACATGTGAGTCAAACTATTCACCATAGCACAACAGGCATGTCCTGCTGACAGCAGCCCAGGTGGAGTTATGCATTGCACATTGAGTTTGCATACTGCATTTGTACATTGTGTAATGTGCAGTCACTATACACAACTCCATTACAGTTGCATGGGTTTGGACAGGCTAGTCCGTGTGGTCTCCTCCAGCTCTAGGATTTCCATATGGCAGTTGTGCCCTGTGCACTGCAGTTTCACATGATGGTTGCACGTTGCATCTTGCAGTTGCACACTGTCCATTACATTTCATCTTGTGCATTGCACAACAGCAGCTAGTCATTGGCATGGCCTGCACCATGTTGCTATTCCGCGTGGAACTTGCATGGTGCTGGCGTAGCGCATACCCTCATTCGGTGTCAAGGGGGTGCTGGATTGCACTGATGTTCGGGGCTCAGTTTAACATGGCGGAATTATCTCTGCCTCTTCGTCCCCGGTGAGAAAGGCAATGTCAGCAATCAAGTCATAAGAACGATGGCCTCCTGGCTGAGATAAGGAAGTATAATGCTGGGTATCTCTTTCTGCCTTGCTTCTGAAAAAGAAGCCGATATTTGGCATCCCTCTGAAGAGAGGAATCAAAGGGCTGGGTTTCTTTTTTCACCTTTATCTTCAATCAGCGAAGGCTGTCAAACCCATCGAGAACCTCCATCCAAAATGAGCCCTCTTTATCCCAACAAATGACTCTCCTGCTAAGAGGAAATAGCGAGCATGGCGAACAATGGGGCAGGGGGCTTGGTTCTCGTCCGCTGGGGGAGGGATGGAGCACGGTTTTGTTGGGGCCTCGGCACCGGCAACAACCCAAGAGGTAATTCTTCTCCTGCAGCATGTGCTGAATTTCTGTAAGTGCTTGAGCAATGCTAGGGGGAAAAAGAGGAGGAATCCGTTCTCATCCTCATTAAAGTGACAGTGAGCGTGTAGTGGTTAGAGCAGGGCCAGCATCAAGAGCTGGGAGAGTTACTTTTCAGTGGAATGGATGAAATGGCAAGCGGAAACCATCCGTAACTAAGTAGAGTGCTGGTAGGATGATGCACTGGGTCCCAGAGCAACATCCTGTCCCCACTTAGCTGTGGACTGTTCCAACTTGCCATGACATTCAGTCCTCTGAAAAGTAATTTTTACAGTTACAGTCATAGGTGCCCCAGCTGCCCCAAACACACACAGACATGCAGAGGAAAGGAAGGAATCCTTCTTCTGGATGTGGGAATATCCCACACGCCCCAGCCCCTAATTCGTGGGGGCTCCGGTTCAGCAGCTGCCCCTCCTGGCGGTTTCCCCCTTCGACCCTCTAAAATAAGGAAAGGGGCAGAAAGGAGAGGAAGATGGACTGGAGCAGCAGGCAGGGAAGGAGATCCCAACCACCGCCCCCCACTACCTTGTATAATGTTTGCAGGGTGCGCCCTCTCCACATTGCCTTGCACGGTGGGTTATTTCTGGCCCACCAAGTGGTGAGACCGGGCCCTCCATCCCTGCCCTGCCCCAATCCTTTATTTTTAGAGCCATTGGTGGGGTTATGGGGATGGCATTCCAGCCATACGTTGCAGAAGGGATTCCCCCAAGAGGCAGCCCGTAAACCGAGAAGGGGGACGCCTGTTGGATTCCATCCCCGTGACTGACGGCAACCCCGGGTTACCTCCATCATGGGAGTGAGCGGGAGAACGTACTCCCTAGCCCACTTGCAGCAAGCTAGGGAACCAAACAAGAAGTTACTTTTTCCCAAGCCTGCACACGATTGCAAAATCAGTCAGCAAACATTGGATTTTTGTTAAAAGGCCTTTGAAAACACATAAGTCCAAGGTCCTACAGAGCGTAATGTTATGCTAGCAGACTGATTATTAATTTGTATCCTGCTTTTTAATTGACCTCCTGGCTCTTCCCCACTATAACAGAAGCCTCATTGGATTTCATGCAGGGGTTATTTCCAGCCTCGTGTGCACAGGATTCTCAGCTTCAGTGGTTTCCCTGGTCTATAGAGATATAAAAGAAGCTTTACTAACTTGCAATAAACCTCCTCAGACGCTTCAATCCATAAAACCCTGTAACTGCTCAAATGACTGTTAAAATTATGTATGCAATATTAAATCAGCAACTATGAGATTTCAATGGATTGTAAACTCCCAAGATCTTGTGCAGATTGAATGTTTCCGCCACCGCCTGTAATCAAACCATTTCTGAGCCTCATTCAAACAACAAATGCAGAGCAGAGTTTGGGAAACTTTATTTTTGGTGCAATTGGGAGGTTTCTGTTCAGGGGTGAACCCCAACTAGAGGAGACCCATTACTGCACAGCATTTGCACAAGTATCAAGTCATCCTTCCGTAATTAATAGGACCATTTTGGTTGGAAGTAGCAACTAGACTGAGATCTTGGGTCATTGTTCCATGACTGCCTCAACTAGAACGTCCATTGTCCACCTTGACTGAAGGATTCTGGGAGCAGCAGTCAAAAAGCAACTTCCCTGTGCTCTGATTTGGAAGATATATGAGAGATCTCCGATTCCCCCATGCACTTGGATTTTAACAGCCTTTTCCAAGATCTTTCTGTGCATTCCAGCATGGAATGAATAATGTTACAGGGTCTTTTTGGTGGTGGTCCCCGGCTGAGGAAAGCCTTCCTCTGAGAAGCTGTAGTGTGTGTATGGTCCCTGTGTCCTGCCAGATGGGTTCTAGAGTCCTTACCAGCATCATGGGCAAAGACCTCCAGCAGCCCAGGGGCAAAAGATGGGTTGCTTTCATTCAACAATGGAATCTGCGGCTGCCTTGGAGCATGGTGGAGTCTCCTTTTTTGGGGAGGTTGGGTGGCCATTTGCTGGGGCTGCTTTGAGGTGTCCTCCTACATGGCAGAAGGGGGTTGGACTCGACGGCCCTTGGGGTCCTTTCCAATCGTTCCCATTTTTCCGATTCTATTCATAGAAATAGAAGTTTACTTGAAAGTGCTTCAAAATGGCAGTCCAGGAAAGTGGGGCAAATGGGGAAAGATCAGGGAAGGAAAGTTTCCTGTTAGCAACGTGCTTCTACACTTCTTGTAGCCACTTTTTTATTTATTTTATGTATTGACTAGCGTATGTACCTGGCGTTGCCCAGGGTTTTTATTTTCCTCTTAAGAACTCACCGAACTATCTTCTCCATTTCTGTAACTTTGCTCCATGTTTCCCAATGCAATCTGTATTCAGAGTTATTTACTTACATAGAATGGGATCCAAGGCAGCCACTGGGGCCATTTCCGCACGAGTCTGTTATAGCGCGATGATTCCACTTGCAACCTCCTGTGGAATCCTGGGGTTTGCAGTTTCGGGAGGGGCCGGCCGGCCGGATTCCATAGGATATTGTAAGTGGAATCATTGCGCTATAACAGACTTGTGCGGAAATGGAATAGGATAGGTCACCTCTATGCAGTTCAGCCTGCTTTGTTCTGCCCTATATAACTTTAGGGACCCATCTTCCAGTTGTCTTGTCCCAGAGGAGGATGCTTCTCAACCCAAGGGACTCTTTATGCATCCACAAGGTTCTGGACCATCTGGGTAGAATTCACAACATTACCAGGCAGCCTATAAATATTGGGAAACCAATGAATATTAGGGCCTTTCCACACTAGACTGTTATAGTGCCATTATTCCACTTTCAACTTCCTATGGAATTCTGGGGCTTGTCGTTTGCCGAGGTTAAAGAGCGGAGAATTCTCAATGCCCCTCCCCAAACTGCAAACCCCAGGATTCCATAGGAAGTTGAAACTGGAACAATAGCACTATAAATGACAGTGTAGTGCGGACAGGCCCATTGGATATCTCAGTTCCAGCCGAAGCAGGTTGCCTGAGCTTCATCCCTTAGCTGATTTAACATTTTGGATTTCCAGAACTGAGAAATGTCTTGCCAAATCCTGGGGGTGGGGGGCAGCAGGGACGTCAAAAACAAGCCCAGATCCCACCTGGACTCCAACAGAGCAACTTTCTCTTCTGGGCAGACATAATGCAAGTCCCCCCCACCAGTTCTGTTCTTCTGATCCCATGCCCATCTCCATATTTTCATTTTTTGCAAGCCGTTTCATATTTGCCGATCTGCCCATCTGAGTCAATAGACTCGGAACGTAATGTACTCTCCACCGTCTCCGAAAAGGTTGGAGCTGTTGATGGCACTGGGGGGGGGAGACGTTTTGGAAGAACAGCCAACATTGCCTTTTGTTTTATAGTGAGTGGCTTTTATTTTATCCTTTTTCCCTCAAGGGAGTTGCTGGGTGATATTACCCAGAGATGCAAAAGTGGGGAGAGATGACACATATTTGAAAAAAGGATGCAAAAAGGATGAGCTTCGCTTAAGATTTCGAAGGCGGCCACTTTGTTCATTTAGCTAAACAGTCAATAAAAAATCAAGCAGAAGTTGGTTAGCGAGCGCTTGCATTATTTCACATTTCTTGAGTGAGACAAATGGTTTCTAGTATCTCTTATGCGCACACAGAGGCAGAGATTACCAAGAGCTTCCCTGGAAAAGAATCCTTCTTTTATTTTTCCTCTGCTTAAAAGCAAAAAATTGCAAACGTCACGGCTTATCTCATCTCTTTTGCTGTTCCTTAGCCCAAAACTGTACCCTCCAAAATTTCAGAGATGAAAACCAGGAGACGAAAGTGGCCAAGCAGCTTCACAGCATGGTCAAGATGGCAAAAATTATGAATTATGAGGAAGAACAAGCAAGCTTGGAGGGACCGCAGCAGTTTGCTTTTGCCCAAGTCCTCTGGGAAGGGCAAAAATTTCCCCCTCCTCTCCTTCCTGCAGAGTTAATTGACTTTGAACTCAGTTTGCAGAAACTGATGTAAGCTGAGGACAAAGGTGAAGTGTGGGAGGAGGAAAAGGAAACCGGGACATTTTAAGAGCAGCTGGGACATAATAGGATTAATTGGAACCGTTCTTTATAAAATGGGACAGTGGAAACATCTTTTTGCAGCAAAGGACTTTGCCAAGCACACCAGAAAAGCAAATCAGGGCATTACCTCTCTTACACATAAACCTGGAGATTCTGCACCATGTTCCCTTTTCTCCTCTGAACTTGCCTGAATTCCAAGCTTTCTCTCTCTTTTGCTAAAGGAAAAAAAATGTTAGAAACCGAGTAAAGGTTCCCAGTTTTCTTTCACACGGCTTCGAAGTCCACGTCGCAGACACATTCAGGCTGGCACCCTCATTGTAACTTTCAAACAGGAGTAGACGTGTTTAATCAAATGTCCAATGATTAGTCTGCACATGTGCAAATCTAATGGGCGCACTGGGTCTACTCTACTCAGTACAACGAGAATTTACACCCCAGAGTTTGTCTGCACTAGAGAGTTGCAGCAGGTTAATAACACTTTAACGAGCATGGGTCCCTCCTGTGGAATCCTGGGATTTGTAGTTTGCTAGAGGGAGCTGTTTATAATTCAGAAAAGAAGACTAGCGTCTCCCCGAGCTGCAAGTCCCTCCTGTGGAACCCTGGGATTTGTAGTTTGCTAGAGAGAGCTGTTTGTAATTCAGAAAAGAAGACTAGCATCTCCCCGAGCTACAAGTTTCTCCCCAAACTACAACTCCCAGAATTCCATAGGGTAAACCCATGCTATTTAAAGTGGTATCAGACTGCTGTAACTGTGCATTGTAGATATGCTCTCTGTTTCTCAGTTTCCTTTCAGAAAGAGCCTTCTGCAAGAAGTTCGGACTATTGTATGGGGTGGAACTACCCATTCAATGTGTAAGATTCAGCTTATTCCCTGTAGTACTGTGAGTATTGGCATTTGCAATATTTTCCAGACCTTGGGAAGTGCCTTTTAAAAGTTACTCATTGCAGCATTTAGGAAGCAATTTATTTCTGTTCCTCAATGTAACGCTGGGTTTTCTTTATTGCTTCTATGTGTCCTTCTGTTGCCTTTTTAAAAATGGATCGTTCAGAGAATGGCTGAAAAAAATGAAAACCGAACCCCCTAGTGCCCCTAAAAATGCCTCTTTAACTAGAACACAGTGCTCTTTGCACAGATATTTTGACAATGTTCCCACCTATTAATTCAGTTTGCCTTGCTGGATGTCTTTGAGGGGTACTTTGCAATCGGAGGCGCTGAGCTATATTGCATTCAGGTGCTGCTTCAACCCAGTCCTGCATCCAGACACCTGCCTATTAAAGAGATGCTATTCCGGTTACTCCAGACCACATTTAAGCAGGGTTGTAAATTTTCATACATTTGCTTCAGCAGATGAGAACAAATATTTTTCATGTTTTTCTCTGCTGCTCTTCTGCACGGAGAACACCGTTTCTGTGCAGAAAATCATGTTTGCTGGGCGTGAAAACGGAGCGATGAAAAAGAAGCTACATGCAATTTTTTTTTCATGAAGAATAAGTCCCAAACTCTGAAAGTGTCCCATCTCCATTTCAAGAGGATGAAAGGCCGGTTGGAGACTAACTTTTGAGACTTGGAACATTTCCGCACGACACTCTTATAGTGCGATGATTCCACTTTCAACCTCCAATGGAATCCTGGGGTTTGCAGTTCCGGGAGGGGCCGGCCGGCCCCAGGATTCCATAGGAGGTTGAAAGTGGAATCATCGCAGTATAAGAGTGCTGTGCGGAAATGGCCTAAGTGAGAGAAAGAAGTCCAAAGCGCACACTTTCGTGGACTAGGTCTATGTCATCCGGTGTGAGTAGACCCGTCCAGATGAAATAGACCCAGTTTTCAAAAGCATGAGCTGCAAACCCTTTTTTCTTATTGGTCTCCAAATTGCTACAAGATCCCTTTGTGTGTTGGTGCAGACTAACGTGGCCGCGTCTTTGAATCTTTTCCAATGAGTTGTTTCCACCTACTGATGCCAAATCTGAAAGGAGGACCCCCCGAAATTTCTTCTCCTCTCCACAGACAACTTGGCAATGCAGCGGTTAATTTGAACATTTAGAACGAAAGCCTCCAAAGTGACCACTGAACATTTCCAGACCCTATGGTGGTTGACTTTCAAAGAGGAGGATGCACTGAGCAGCTCCAATTAGATTTCCCCCTTTATCCTGATGTGGTTTTCCAAAAAAAAAAGAGAGAGAGATTGATTTGCGTCGGGTCCAGCTTTGCTCACTGGCCTTTTCTTCCAGCCCCCCCCTCCTTTCCCTTTAAAGCTGTATTCATTTCTAATCCATCATAATACTGTCTCTGCAGCTTTTAACGTGATTAAACAAAGTACGACTCATGACGACACCGAGACGCGCAGTTGCCCAAAGTGTATTAGATTAACTAGGAAAGCGACGTGCGTGGCGTCCGGGGCAGAGAGGCCGCACTTGACAGCATTTCATTCGGGAACAAAGAAAAATGGCTCTCTTTTGACTCTGTATTTTGTCAAAAGATCCAGTCCAGAACCAGGGCGGCATTCAGTAAAGCCAACCATTCATTTAAAACTCCCAGTGTCTTTTTTCCATGTTTATCCAACTTTTCTGCATGTGCGTGAGGACTAGAAGCTTGCATTTCTTCTTTTCAAAAAAAAAATAACAAAGCTGGTCTTTTCGTTTGCAGGTTTAGATTCTGGTTCTAAATTCCATTCTAAGCACTTGCTTTTTGTCGTTATTGTGGGCTTTCAAATGGACTCCAACGTGTGCAAACTCTAACAGGATTTTATTGGCAAGATTTCTGCAGAAAATGTTTGCCATGGCCTTCCTCCGAGGCTGAGAGAGTTGACCTCCCCAAGTTTGCCTGGGGGGGGGTTTCCGTGGCTTAATTTGAACTCTGGCCTCCTGCAGTCCTAATTAAATACTCGAACCGTGACATCAGCTCGGTTCTGAACATACGGTTTTGGCTACAAGGTTCGTTCGGAAGAGAATTGCCATTGCCTTCCTGTGATAGTGAGACTGGGGCCATTTCCGCACTGGACTGTTATAGCGCGATGATTCCACTTTCAACACCCTCTGGAATCCTGGGGTTTGCAGTTTAGGGAGGGGCCGGACTGCATTTCTACATGTGTGCCTTCAAGTTTACCTGTTTACTTGTGGCAAACCCAAGAATTTTGGAGATTTTCTTTGGCCATTTCTGCACTACACTATTATAGTGCAATTATTCCACTTCCAACGCCCTCTGGAATCCTGGGGTTTGCAGTCTAGGGAGGGGCATTTAGGATTCTCAGCAGAGAGCCCTTTGGCCTCAGAAACTACAAGCCCCAGAATTTCACAGGATGTTGGAAGTGGAATAATAGCACTATAACTGTCCGGTGCGGAAATGGCCTTAGGCGAAGAATACTCAGAGGCAGTTTGCCATGGCCTTCCTCTGAGACTGAGCCTACAGCACCTGATATTTTTAATTTATTGGAGGCCACCTTGGGTCCTGTGTCGAGAGATGGGCAGGATTCAGGAAGAAGGCATGGGTGCAAATTGCCCACCAAGAGAGTAAGCAGTTCCTGGTGGATGGCTGGCGTAGCCACTGAATTTCTTTCCATTTTTCAGCACCTCCGCTTTGCAATCCTCCCCTCCGGCCCCCTCTTTCGTCTTCTCTCCACGAAGGTGCCACAGCTGCGATGCCTTGTTAATATTCCATGAATGGAGAGATTACTCAAATGAGACCATTTGCAGAGAACTGGCAATTGTGTTTAAATATGTAACGGCGTCTTGAACGTTTTAGGATGTAAGTGTTCATTTTATTTGGAGAAAGGGAAGAGCCTTTGCCGGCAGCTATATTTCATCCGTGCCACCCCTGGCGTGGCGTTGCCATTGCTTCTGATATGACGTTAAAAATGCTACTATTGATTAGTCGCGTGGTCTTCCCCGATGATAAATGTTTTAGCACTTCTGGTGTGGAAAAAGTGAAATATTATATCTAACCTTGTCATTCTTTTTTTTAAGGGGGAAAGAAAACCCCTGTTTGGCTTTTGTGCTTTTTAGCAGCGGTGTGACAGGCAGAAATCCAACTGGTGCCATTGTATTTCTCAGCATGGAGAGCCGTTGAGATTGGGAAGCTTCACCAGTTGAATAGTCACTTGTTTGGTGAGTGTTAGAGGTGGAGAGGATGAGAAAGCACAGCAGCCTGGGTTTTTAATAAGGAAGCCCACATGGTCTCCTATGGATGTATATGGAAAAGTAATGTGGTGCAATGGTTAGAGTCTTGGATGGGCAACTTGGGAGATCTGGGTTCGAGTCCCTGTTGAGCCATAACACTCATTAGGTGACTTCGGGCTGGATGCTTAACCTCTCATCTTGGTCTACCTCTTAGGGTTGTAGCGTGGATATGATGGGGAAGAGAAAAGCCACGTGTGCTATCATGAACTCAATGGGGGAAATGTAGCGCGGCAACTAACAAAACCGAGTAATGCCCGTGGATTTAGCAGGCCTGACTTCTGAGGACACTGCAGTCTACAGGGTAGCTCTGAGTTCGAGTAATGAGGCTTACAGGTTTCAAAAACTTTATTCAGGAACATCGAAGAAAACTGCAGGGCAACCAAAATGGTGAAGGGTTTGGAAACCATGTCCTATGAGGAGAGGCTTAGGTAGCGAGGTATGTGTAGCCTGATGCAAAGAAGATTAAGGGGAGGCATGGTAGCAATGTTTAAATATTTGAAGGGATGTCATGTTGAAGATGGAGCAAGCTTCTTTTCTGCTGCTCCAGAGACTAGGACATGGAGCAATGGCTTCAAACTTCGGGAAAAAGATCCCATCTAAATATCAGGAGGCACCTCGTGATGGTCAGAGCTGATTGACAGTGGAATATATCTCAGAGGCTGGTGGAGTCTCCTTCTTTGGAGGTTTTTAAACAGAGGCTGGATGGCCATTTGCTGGGGGTGCTTTGAGAGTATGTTCCTGCATGGCAGAACGGGGCTGGACTCTATGGCCGTTGTGGTCTCTTCCAGCTCTAGGATTCTAGGATTCTAAACGCACACCTTGGCAACTGCCAGGACTAAAGAAACGTTCAGTTTTCATCACCTTATAAGCTGTAACATTGCAAATTATTACATGCAAACACCCCATTTGATAGCCAACCATAACCGCTCCTTTCCTGGGCTATTCCACCTCCTTCCCATTTTCTCGTTCCTCTTGACCTTGGGGCTGAGCCTATCTTCCTGCACCTGTACTTTTATCACAGTCCATTAACACTTCCCTATTCCCAACACACTGTTTCCCAGCCAATCCCATCATCCCCTCACAGCAAAGCCCAATGAGGCATCAAAGCAAAGCAGCTTCCCAAAAACACAGCAGAGACAGCAAAACCAACCCAACAGGCTCCTACCTGGGATGATAGCATGCATTGGCAGAGGCCCAAACGATGGTGGACCTGCAGCCACCTCAATAGCTAATAGCCAACGGCACGGCATCTTGCAGGCGGCATGGCACGCTGCACGGAGTTCTGTGTTTCTTCTTCTTGGGGGATGCTGGGAGTTGTAGTTCAAATCTGGAGACCAAACCAGGCTTGATAGAGCCTGTTGCAAACTATGATAAATCCCTGTGTCCAACCGGGCAGCATCTAATTACTCCTAATTATCCATATTAGGGAAGCTGGCGATTTCAGCACTTTCCCCTATTGATCCTATTTCACTGGGTAAGGGATTTTTTTCTTCCAGCACCAAGGACAGCTACGGATGAGCCTGGCCCTGTGTGGCTGCTTGCTAGAGGTATTGTTTGTGTCCCAACAGGGACCTCAGCACAGTGTTTATTTTTGTTAAGTGTCATCAAATCTACTACCCTATAAATCAGAGCCTTCCAAGCGTCCCTGGTGTCCACAGCCTTCTCAGGTCTTGCAAACTCACGGTAGCCGTGGTTTCCTTGAGTCCATCCCCCTGCAATGAGGTCTCCCGCAATTCCTACTGCCTTCCACCTTTACCAAGCATTATTGTCTTTTCTAACGAGTCCAAAGGATGACAGGCTCAGTTTAGTCATCTTGGCTTCTAGGGAGGGTTCCATCCTTGTTTGCTCCAAGACCTCTCCGTTTGTCTTTTTGGCAGCCCGGTGTATCCGCAGAATTCTCCTCCGGCACCGTGTTTCCAATGAGCCAATTCTCCCTCTTCTTCACTGTCTAGCTTTTACAACCTAGAAATCGGAAATATTATAGCATGCACAATCCTGATTTTGGCATGTGTCTTGACCCATGGGGTTCTTCTCTGGTTCCTTCATAGCTGCCCTTCCATGTTTGTATATTCTACTGATTTTTACTACGCACTCTATTCCCTCAAGCAGTGTGTGCTCAAAGGGAAAGTTCTTTGCTTACCTATAGAAGTGAGAAAATAGGATGGCGGTCTAGCCTTTCTCCAAAGGGAGTTCCAGAGCCTGGGAGCAACCACCAAGAAGACACTATCTGCCCTATTCCCACCAGATGTGGCTTTGAGGGTGGTGGGGACAGAGAGATGGGCCTCCCCAGAAAATCTCAAGACACAGGCAAATGGGGCGATATCGTCTTTCGGAGAGCCTGGATCCAAACCATACAGGACTTGATAGGTCATAACCAGAAGTTGCATTGGGCCAGGAAACAGAACCGCAACCAGTGGAGGTATTGCAACAAAGGAACAAAGTGGAGGTATTGCAATGAAGGTACTGCAACAAAGGACAGTCCAAAAGGAAGGTTTAAGAAATGGTGTTCTTTCATCCCACAGTCCCCGACAGGCCGCCTTTCACAATCTGGAAAGCCGTGCAGCTGCTATAGGGCTTGGTGTTCAGCAATTCCAAACCCAAAAGGGACAACCAGCAAAATCGTGGTCTCGGTGTGGGCATTCTTTGCTGTCTGCCTTCCTTACCCAGGAGGAATTTGCAGACCAGGGTGTTGGGGAAAGGGAGAAGGGCCTCCCCAGATCTCAAAACACAGGCAAGCTCACAGGGGAGATGATGGTTCTTCAAGATAACTGGACTTTAACTGTAGAAACTGGTGCCCAGTCAACCGTGTGGGAGGCCATTTCCGCACTAGACTGTTATAGTGCTATGATTCCACTTTCAACATCCTATGGAATCCTCACGGGCCCCTCCCTAAACCTGCAAACCCCAGGATTCCATAGGATGTTGAAAGTGGAATAATAGCACTATAACAGTCGAGTGCAGAGATGGCCGGAGAGAAACCAAAAGAAGAGCAGTCCGGGGAGACGAACTGGCAGTGTGTAATTTTGATGTTGGAGAGAAAGGGGCGAAAATGGTGGGCGGGAGCCGTGCTCTTTCAGAGAAAGACAGAATGGCAGCTTCCACTGTCGAGGGAGAACATAATGGATATAATTGACTTCAACTCTAAGCCTGTAATTGCAATATTGACTACTTTGGAGAGACGGAGGAGAGAAGGTGTGTCAGTGCGCGGCTGCTCGTAACAGTAGCCGGAAGGGAGAGGAGAGCCAATTTGCACATGCCAATATCTGCCCTTTGCTTGGACAGCGGAGCCAGCCTCTCCTCCTCCTCCTCCTCCTCCTCCTCCTTTTGAGCCATGGGGGTGATTTGAAGGGACAGGCGGATGATTTGCCGGTCATTCCGGATGGCTCCCACTCCACCCACGAGGGAGAGAGGAAACCAAAAAGTCAGATCACATGTTCGTGTTATTTTTTGAAATCAAATGCCCCCTTTCTCCCAGTGTAGGATTTAGGGTGGATTACCAAGCTGCTTAAAACAAACAGCAACTCAAAACCAATTACAATGTTGAAGAAATATTTTAAAATGAATTCATTAAGGTATTAGCTGGGATCCTGCTGGTTTCTTATTGCTGTTATCTGTCTTCTGCTTAAGTTAATTAATCCTCCATCATCCCACTCTTTCAACTGCTTTTGAAATGTCCCAGTTTCTTTCTCTTCCTCCCACTTTTCCCTCTTTGTCCTCAGCTGGCTTCAGCGGCTGCAAACCTCAGTTCAAAATGCAAAAGTAGGTTGCACTCCATTAACTCAGCAAAAGGCAACTGTGCTCCATTAGCTCAGCAGCAGGGAAGGCGTTGAACTCACTTTTCAGCAATTGAAGGAAGCTGAGGACCAAAAGGGAAATTCGGAGGAAGAAGGAGAAACTGGGACCTTTTAAAAGCAGTGGGGAAAGTGGGACAGCAGAGAATTAACCAGGACTGTCCCTGCCAAATCAGGATGGGGAAGGAAACAGTGAAGAGAGCATTTGGAGAAATACTTTAGCTTCATTGTGTATTTTCTCTCTCCTGCGCAATCATCTTCCTCTGTCTTCTCCCACCCTTGTGCATGGACCTAAATTCACTGCCCTTGGACCTAAATTCACTGTCCTTAAACCAACTCCGCTTTCCCAGCTCACCTCCCGTTTTATGGGATGAGAACCGCGGCTGCCCATCATACATAAAAATCCTGATCGGTCGCGATGGATCGGCTGGGCCTTAATGAACAATGGGAAGCTTCCTGTAAGAAAACATCTCATTTGTGGCTGCTCTCCTTGTCCTTATTGCCCGAGGCTGAGTAATCTATTACTTTTGAATGCTGGATGTTCCTTGAAGATTCTCCGCTGCCTGGGGACCTTCGAGATTGTTCCCAATCAGCAGTTTTATGGGATATGTATTCATGCAGCTGAGATGCGATGCTTTGTGTCTGAACCTTCGCCCTTGTTCTTAACCGATTATACCAGAAAACTGAGCTCCTCCATCATGACTGCATAGCGTAAAAGTGCATGCATGTAGTTACACACTTTTACATCCCATTTCTGTGCAACGGACTGTGAATCTCCTCCTGTGCTTGCTTATTGCCCCTGGTGCAATGGCAGGTACACGCAGGTTAAGATTTATGTTAGACTGCTGGTCTCTGGGGTTGTTTTTTTCTCTGGGAAACTTTCCTTACTAACAAACTCTTGTTTAGACTTTTTGAGAGCACCTGCTTAACTATTTTTTCGAATCTATAAAGTCTGCACAAGCAGCCAATAAAGTCTGTCCGTCTTCCCATCTTGCTGTGCAAACAGCTGGTAAGGGACTGGTCCCTTTGATCAAAGTTGTGTGTGTGTGTGCGCAGTGGATTCCTTTCTGACTGTGGATTCCTTTCTGATTGACCCTGGATAGATTGGAGAGCTGGGCCAAGGCTAACAAAATGCAATTCAACAAAGTGAAGTATAAGGTCCTGTACTTAGGTAGAAAAAATGGAATACAGAAATATAGGATGGGGAACATGTGGCTGGATAGCGGTATGTGTGAAAGGGATCTAGGAGTCTTCATAGACCACAAGCTGAACCTGAGCCAGCAGTGTGATGCGGCAGCCAAGAAAGCCAATGCAATTCTCGGCTGCATCAATAGGAGTATGGTGTCTAGGTTGAGGGAGGTACTGGTACTACTCTACTCTGCTTTGGTTAGACCTCATCTTGAATCCTGTGTCCAGTTCTGGGCACCCCAGTTCAAGAAGGACACGGTCAAGCTGGAGCAAGTCCAGAGGAGGGCGACCAAAATGGTGAGAGGCCTGGAAGCCATGAAGCCCTCTGAGAATAGACTCAGAGAGCTGGGTATGTTTAATCTGCAGAAGAGAAGGTTAAGAGAAGGATAGCCATTTTTAAATATTTGAAGGGATGCCATGTAGAGGAAGGAGAGGGCTTGTTTTCTGCTGCTCCAGAGACCAGGACAAGGAGCAATGGATTCAAGCTGCGGGAAAGGAGATTCCACCTGAACCTCAGGAAGAACTTCCTGACGGTCAGGGCTGTCTGGCAGTGGAATCTGCTGCCTTGGAGTGTGGTGGAGTCTCCTCCTTCTTTGGAGGTTTTTAAGTGGAGGCTTGATGGCTATCTGTCGGGAGTGTTTTGAGGGTGTTCCTGCATGGCAGAAGGGGGTTGGACTGGATGGCCCCTGGGGTCTCTTCCAACTCTACATTTCTATGATTCTATGATCTAGGACTTTTCTGCAGCTCCATGCCTGCTCGTGCGTTCAGCAAAGCTGACATTTCAGCTTCTTCCCAATATACACAGTGCTAAGTTTTTCTGTCCAGAATAAATCCTGAACTACAGTGATTCTTGTTGGTCCATGACTCTTCTAATTATCATTTCCAAACACGTGAAAAATGTGTTTTTCATCATTTCCCCCCCAAATATTTTAAAATTATGTGGTATGGGGCTTTGGCAGGGTTTTTTCCCCTGCTGTGCCAGGGACAGGCAACATATTTGGGCCCAGAGAGTACATCTGTTTCATTCACTTCTTGCAAATCGTGGGTCGTGAACTATAAAGCCCTGTGCGGCTTGGGTCCAGGCTCTTTGAAGGACTGTATCTTCCCACGTGCCTCTGCCCAGACTCTAAGATCTTCAGGAGAAATGCTTCTCTCCATCCCAACGCCTTCATAGGCGTATTTGTTGGGAACAAAGGAGACAGAGCTTCTCCCAGGCTTTGCAGCTCCGTCCCTAGAGAGGTTCGGATGGGTCCCTTCTTGCCGTCTTTTTGGTGGCAGGTGAAAACCTATCCATTCCAACGCCTCAAGATAGATAGATAGATAAAAATAATTCCAGCAAGCCGTTGGGAACTGGCTGTTCACAAGAGCAGGGTTCTCATGGTGCAGTACTGTTTTTAATCTTTGTTTCAAAGTAAGATTTTAAATGGTTTTAAATCTGCTCTGAACTTAACCCTTCTTTAATCTCAGTTTATATACCGTATATGTATATTCTGCTTTCTGTAAGCTGCCTTGAGCCCCAATCTGGGAGAAAGATGGGATAGAAAAGTGATGGTGTTGATGATAATAACAGGAGGAGGTCCAAGTCCAACCCAGGGGGTGTGTTCTTGGATGTTCGGACTAAAGGCCAGAACGGGTTCACCGCCCAGCACCAGAGTAACCATCCTGTAGCGAAGAAAACTCTTGTGAATTCACTGGTGTTGGGATTGTTGTGCCCGAGCCAAAGCGGAAAATGCAAAAACGGGGGACAGATATATATGTTTTGCAAGAGACAAAGCGTGCAGCGAGACCCTCACGTTTATCTTGATGGCAAAAAGCAAGGCCCAATCCCTTGAAAGGCTTCCTGGCTCAGATGCCGCCTAATTTATGGCTCCTTGGCACCCCCTTCCCTTCCTCTGCCTTGCCAGTCCTTAACTCTCTTGCTTTTCCCTGCGTCTGTCTTTTCTTCCCTCCCTGGAGTCGCCGACCTCCATTGATCTGGGGCTGGGCTTCCTCCTTGAACAGCACGTTCCCTCTTTGCAGAAGACAGAGGCTCCCCATCTGCCTCCTTTTCCCCACTGGATCCCCCTTCCCCATCTTTCTCTTTTGCTGGTGTTTGTGAGGGGGCACCCTTGGCGGTCTGCCTTGCATCAGCCCCCCATTTTGTTCCTCAGCCTGGATTAGTCCAAAGAGTTGTCCAAGCCTGGCCGACAAGGACCGGATAGCCGACAAACCAGCCTGGGTGGACTTCGGTCTGGTGGCCTTGCTTTTGCCCAGGCTGGGGAAGTCCAGACCCGGATCCTGTTTTGGTGACCCTCAAAGTCCATGCCAGTTCCCCAAAGCCCCCTCACAATTTTTGGTGTGAGTAGGGGGGCAAAATATCCAACCCCAAACCCCCCAGAATCTGCCAAATAACTCTTTCTTTGGAGCTATACCTGGGCAGAATGGGAGAGGAAGTACTGTGACATCACTTCTGGTTGGTGGTGACCAAGATCCCAAGTCTCAGGACTTGATCCCAATTCCCAGAATAAGGGGAAGAATCTCAGGGTGAGAGCAGTGCCTTGGAAAGTGAGAAGGTATCCGTGCATGATTTTCTCATTTCTTAGACTTGGTGCTTTTCTTATTGAATGGCATATTCTGTGCAGCTGCTGTTAATGTTGGAAGCTGCCTTGGATCCCACTCCGGGAGAAAGGCGGCGTACAAATAGAATAAATAAATGCTTTAGATGTCATGCATCCTGACCTCACCAGAGGGCATCTTTTATGATATCTCCCTTGTAGCATCACCAGGAAGGGTTTAAATACCCTAAAGGCACCAGATCGTCTCTAATCTTGGGTGCTAAGCAGGTTCAGCCCTGGTTAGTACTTGGTTGGGGGCCGTAGGCTCTTATTTTGGAGGAAGGAACTGGCAAAACCATGTCTGAGGATTCCTTGCCTAAGAAAACCCTATGAAATTCACAAGGTCACTAGAAGTCAACAGTTGACTTGGAGGCACAGGATGTGAATACTCTAAAGGCACGAGATCCTGTCTGATCTGGGAAGCTAAGCAGGGTCAGGCATGGTTAGAATTTGGATGGGAGACCACCAGTAATACCAGGTAATGGGGGCTCTATTTCAGAGGAAGGAATTTCAGGGCCTCTCATCATCCTGTCATGCAACCTTACTTCTGGTTACAATTTAGGCTGGGATGACAGTGTACACACACACACACACACACACACAAAACACAAGTCACATCAAGCCGGTCTGTAGTTTTAAGATCTTCCAGCTCATCTTCAGAGAGACACAGATGCCGAACGGCGGCAAGGAGCATCTTCCTTTCATGTCTTTCTTCCAGGCAGAAGAAAAGAGCTTCAAACATTCTGTCCCCACCGAGTGAGATGACAAGAGAGCTTTAGTACATTTTTTTCGGTGATTATTTTATTTTCAGTTTGCATTTCAGGACGTTTTGTTTTCCAGAAAAAAAATCCCTGAAGCCAAAAAAAAATTCCCACCTCCCCTAGTTTTGTGTAGAAAAACCAGGCTTTTGTGCCCAAACTGTGTTTTCTCCATGCAAACCGCGGTGTGTTTTTAATGCAAGATACTTTGGGCATTAAAGAAGGCTGAATCCCGGTGATTTATAACTGCCCGCCGGTCTGTGTTGAAAGTGTGATTGTAAATGTGGCTTAGCGAGGCGCCAGGGAAGGATCCCGGCACTCCAAATCCTAGCCAGATTTGTTGCCTCTTGCCTGCACCGTGAACTCACCGACCCACAAAGCTCTCATGAGCATGGAAAAGCAGTTTCTCATGAGGAAACCTGCAAATACCACCCCAGGTCCTTCCTGAACCCTTAAGGAATGGCAGGGGGAGGTGGTTGCAGATCTTTCCCCCTGCCTCGCTCATGGGTCCTTTAAAAATAAGATTTCTTGGCAAGGTTTGCTCAGAGGAGGCTTGGTATTGTTTTCTCAGGCTGAGTATGGGTCATGCCCAAGGTCTCCCAGTGTGATCCTAGAGTTTTCTTGGCAAGGTTTATGGAGAGCCCTTTGGCCATTGCTTTCTTCCTTGCCTGAGAGAGTGTGCCTTGCCCAAGGTCACCCAAAGCAGCACCCAAAGGCTAAATCCAGCCTTGAAACCATTACACTATGGGGCAAACCTGCTCTGAATCAATCTTACCAACAAGACCCAATCTCACGGTCACCGTAAGTCAGAGGCAACTTGGAAGCACGGAGCAACAACGGCCCTGGCTGTGGGGACTCCCCAGAATTTTTCATCAATGTCTGAGCCCTCTCTCCGTTTTCCATTTTCACTTAATGACCCCAAACGAGCTTCCGATGAATGTCAACTTTGTACAAAGTCGGGGAGAGTTTCGTGCCGTCTACGAGCAACCACAACATATCTTCATTTCCAAGCGGCAGGCAAATTTATAGCCAATTGGGGTTTCTTGGTGCGTGATTTGCTCCAGAGCTCTTGGGAAATGTGAAGTCGTTGCTTTTAATAACTGTTTAGTGCACATAACATAACACACATTCCTTTCTCTTTGAGTCTTCCCATTCCAGACTTTGCTGGAACCGACAGTGTTGCTAAGGAGTTCTGTGTGTGTGTGTGTGTGTGAAGATTTTTGCTCCATTTTGTTCCTCTTGCTCGTAGAATCATAGAATCATAGAAATGTAGAGTTGGAAAAGACCCCAGGGGCCATCCAGTCCAACCCCCTGCCATGCAGGGACACCCTCAAAGCACTCCCGACAGATGGCCATCCAGTCTCTGCTTAAAAACCTCCAAAGAAGGAGACTCCATTACACTCCATGGAGGCAGCATCTTCCACTGCCAGACAGCCCTGACTGTCAGGAAGTTCTTCCTGAGGTTCAGGTGGACTCTCCTTTCCCGCAGCTTGAATCCATTGCTCCTTGTCCTGGTCTCTGAAGCAGCAGAAAACAAACCCTCTCCTTCCTCTACATGGCATCCCTTCAAAGATTTAAGCATGGCTCTCATGTCCCCTCTTAACCTTCTCTTCTGCAGACTAAACATACCCAGCTCTCTAAGTCTCTCCTCATAGGGCTTCATGGCTTCCAGGCCTCTCACCATTTTGGTCGCCCTCCTCTGGACTTGCTCCAGCTTGACCATGTCCTTCTTGAACTGGGGTGCCCAGAACTGGACACAGTATTCAAGATGGGGTCTAACCAAAGCAGAGTAGAGGGGTACCAGTACCTCCCTCGATCTAGACACCAGACTCCTATGGATGCAGCCGAGAATTGCATTGGCTTTCTTGGCTGCCGCATCACACTGCTGACTCATGTTCAGCTTGTGGTCTATGAAGACTCCTAGATCCCTTTCACACGTCCTGCTATCCAGCCACGTGTCCCCCATCCTATATTTCTGTATTCGTGTCAAGATTAATGACATGACAAGCCTGCTGTCCCTTCAGAGAATATTTGAGGGAAAGAATGCTAGAAAATATTTGATCGATGAATGAAAAGGGGGCTTCCAGAGTGTTGTGAAATTCTGCTGAGAATTTCCCCGTGGCTTTTAGGAATTTTCTGTACAAGAAAACCTACTTTTTTGCTGTTTACAAATAATTCAGCATTTTTTCCCAGGAAATGTTGTTTGCTGTGCAGATAAAATTCCTGCATGGAAAATACCATTTTCTACACACACAAACACACGTTCATGGTTTATTGTAACTTTTAAATTTCTTTTAAAATTGAATTTAATTTGAAAATTAATATTTAATTTAGACATTTAAAGAAGAACATGCTTCCAAAATGTCCCAGTTTCTCTCTCTGGCTCCGCATTTGTTCTCAGCATACTTCAATGGCTGCAAACGAAGTCCAGAGGGCAAAAGGGCAGCTCTGAGCCCAATTTGTCAAGAGCGCAAACCCTCTCCCGATGCCCCACACACATACCCAAGGAAGGAGATGGGTGAGAAGGAGGGGAGGTATATAGGGTCACCATAACCCCCCACTGCCTTTCCCTCTCCTTTCCCTGACCTGCTTTGGACCCTGGGGGTCCCTTCTCCCCACCATGCCTTGGCCCCCTTCCCACAGAGACATGCATATATTGATATTTGCTGTTTTTCCACTCCTGTGCCCCCAACCCTAGCAGATATGGGGGGCTGACTGTACTCTCTTTCTAACAGACTCCGGAGGTCCCCCAAGCAGCTCCAAGTTCACCTGGGATGGCAGCAGGACTGGAGCGCCGTTCCTGCTCAAAAGGAGACTGGCATAATTCTCATTGGGGGGGCAATGCTCTCATTTTGCCCCCTCTTCCCATAGCTACATCCCTGTACGAAGCAAAATATGTGAAAACAGATCTAAGTATTGTTGGGTTTTTTCCCTCTTATCTCCATCCAGTTAGCTGTGGGACAGCCGATTGTCAAGGTCAGAACTGACTCTCTCCACCCTTCTCTTTCTTTTGAATCCACAGTCTTTCTCTTTTCTCTCTCTCAACAGAAAGCAAGAGGGAGAGAGGGAGGGGAGGCGGCGTGAGCGCATGAGAGCATTGGTGCGCTGAGCCTTTGAAGAGACAATGCCTGTTTCCATAGAACCGTTTGTTCACGTCCTCCGTGGCTTGGTGCCACAGATGGGATCTTTGGTTACTAGGTAACGGGGCCTCTGTCAACCAATGACGGGAAAGAGTTGACCAAACTTACCCCATGTATATCTGTGGGATATCTTTCATTTGTTCAATGAGTATTCGGGGATAATAATCACAACTCATAGATTTCTTTTACTTTAGCCCAACTGGAAAGAGAAAGGGAACTCTGGTGTTAAAAGGTACTCTCCATCTGGCATCTTGTAAGGGGTCCTTACACAACAAGATGCACAAAAAAGTTGATTTAATTTACAATGGATAAGTTAACAATTCAGGAAGCATTGTTTCCCCCCACACACTTCCCTGATTGGTTGGGATCATTGGTGCCACCAATCTGGGAAACATTTTCCTTACTTTGAAGCACTTTTGCTTGCTGTCAGTGATGTCAGCCTTTAGCTGACTGCATTGGCACGGGAGCGTTGCAACATCATCATGTCCATTATGGGATCCCTAATTGGCTGGAACCTCTCTAGGGGAACAATGAAAGGAACCTAAAACCAGAAGCTGGCCTTGTAGGATAGGAGTAGAAGTGGTGTTAGCATATAGTCAGGACTTCAGGATGCACAAGAAAAGTTGACTTAATTTATAACGGATAAGTTAACAATTCAGGAAGCATTGTTCCCCCCGCTGCCACTTCCCTGATTGGTTGGGATCATTGGTGCCACCAATCTGGGAAGTGTTTTCCTTACTTTGAAGCACTTTTGCTTGCTGTCAGTGATGTCAGGCTTTAGCTCACTGCATTGGCACAGGAGTGTTGCAACATCATCATGTCCATTATGTGATCCCTAATTGGCTGGAACCTCTCTAGGTGAACAGTGAAAGGAACCTAAAACCAGAGGCTGGCCTTGTAGGGTAGGAGTAGAAGTGGTGTTAGCACATAGCCAAGACTTCACTGGCTTTGAAATATTGTGACATAACAAATTTCATTGTGTGATCGCTAATTGGCTAGAAGCCAACTAAACTGTGAAAGAAGCCAAAGCAGTGATGCTTCTCCCCCAGTAACCCATTATCAAATTGCTCCCACTGGACTGAATTGCAAACAAGATGCAAATTAAGTATCTCATTCTCACTGCTAAGATGGAGCCCTGATTAACCCTCCTGCGCAAGCTTGGGTTTTTTGTTTTTTTTTAACTTTCATTGTGTGAAGTGTGGGTCATTTCCTAATCCCAAGGAAAACCCTGGTGGGAATAAGCATTTCCAGGAACAGGGGAGCTGAAAGAAAAGAGATCATGAATCTCACCTGTTTATCTCCTTTGCAGGGACTGTCATTAAGCAAAATGCTCCCATGTCTCTTTGGAAAGGCCTCCATGATCTCTGAGCTGGATGAGCATTTTCTCACATGCGCTGCTTCACAGTTGCTGGGGCTGATGCAAAAGTGCTTGGTAAACATTTAACACCTTTGGAAAAAAACAAAAAACTAAATTGCAAGCTTTGTGTGTTTCCCCTCGTGGTCCCTGTCTAAGAAAAGTGCCTAGCCTAGTTTCTCCCCTCCTTGCATTGCCCTCCCTTGTGGAGCAGAATTAAAATTCAGAACAGGCGACTTAATGAGGCAACCTGGGAATGCTCCCTGGGAGAAGGTGAATCCCCAGGTAAAAGGAAGCCGGCGTGCCCCCTCAAATCTTGCAGTAGCCCCTCCATCTATCTCAGAACCAGGTAACTTACTTTTTGGACTACCGCTCCCAAAACCTGAAGGTTGTAGTTCAAAAGAATAACCTTCCTATCTGGCTTTCCCGTGGTTGGAATAGTGTTGGCGAGGCCCAACTAGGGCAGAACCATTTAATCAGTTTTTGGATGGTGAATCGACACAGAGATAAATCCAGTTGATTCAATGGTTCTATTCTAGTTGGGACTAAGGGCCTTTCCACACTACACTGTTCTAGTGCTATTATTCCACTTTCAACCTCCTATGGAATCCTGGGGTTTGCAGTTTTGGGAGAGGCATTTAAGATTCTCAGCCAGAGAGCTCTTTGTGGCCTCAGGAAACTACAAACCCCAGAATTCCACCGGAGGTTGAAAGTGGAATAATAGCACTAGAACCGTGTAGTGCGGAAAGGCCCTAAGATTTAGATCACTGGTAGGTCCTGAAAGATGGCCAGATGTACCTGTGGGGCACACCCCACGATGCAAGAATGGCCTTCTGGTAATGCACCTGCTAAAGGTACACTGCCTCTAATCATGGAGGTTTCACAAATCTGTCACAGCTAATGGTGTTCAGAGGTGCTACAGGATTCCTTTAGATCTTTTTATGGCTCAGGGTTGCCACCGACCCTATTTAGCCTCTTTAGCCACCGGTCGTTCCCACATCACGCAGTTAATTACTAAAGGGGCCACAACGTTTAATGGCTTTGTGCATCAGAGGAGTCAATAAATTGGATTTTGGTGGACTAAAAAAAGGGTGACGTGCAATTAACTGGCCACTATTTACACCCTTGTTCTGCATTATTTGCAAGACTGAAAATTTGCAAAACCTGTGCAAGGGAAATCCCCTCCTGAAATTCCTGAGAATGGAGAAGGTGTTTGCTGGAATACAAGTGTGTGTTCTCTAAAAACCAAGGAAATTCATTTTCATTTCTCTTTAGAGTTTTATTCCTCCCTGTCTACCGATGTTCATAATGTTGTATTTAATTTATGGATAAAACCAAAGGATTAGCTGCATAAAAACAACACAAGGAATCACCTAAGATTCCATTCGTTGGATGATACCCAGAGATAGCGGGTCTAGTCATTTGAATACTGGACTAGAACTCCAAGAGAACAGGATCCTGATCCTTGCTCAGCCATGGACCTTGGACACACTCTCTCACCTTCAGGAGGAGACCAAGGGAAACCTCCCCAGAGGAAATCTTGCAAAGAAACCCCCATGTTACCTTCACGATAAGTTGGCAATGACTTGAAGATGCCCAATTCTTCTTAATTACTCATTGAGCAATTGCTCCTGGGTGCATCGTTGACAATGGTTTCCTTATCTCTGTGATGAGGATATCATTTGGCTTCAGAGGACAACAGAAGGAGCTCCTATAATCAAGGACGTCTTTTTAACCTTGCAGTCTTGACATCAGTTCTTCCGTATCTGCTGCTAATGGAGCCTTCTGGGTCACGCTGACTTCTAGGATTCCAGAAGTGGGAGCCAAACTCCTCTCCATCCTCTCTGTCCACACAAGCTCATTATTTTCTAACTCTCTCCCATATTTCTCCTTTAGTTTCCCCGCTCCCCCCTTTTCTTAAAATAAGAAAAGGCTCCAAACTGATTTGTGTGCCTTCAAGTCGTTTTGGACTTACAGCAACCCTAAGGTGAACCTATCATGGGGTCTTCTTGGCAAGATTTGTTCAGAGTGGGGTTTTGCCATGGGCTTCTTCTGGGGCTGAGAGAGTGTGACTTGCACAAGGTCAGCCGGTGGGTTTCCATGGCCGAGCGGGGATTCTAACCCCACCCAAACTGCTTTAGCCCCTTCCTGATAGGATAGGTGCTTTGGGGCATTGACTTCCCCTAAGCATCTCTGAGTATTACCCACCAAAGAAAAACTTATGGAATTCACCTTAAGTCAACAAGCAAGCTGAAGGCTTAAACACACACACACAGGGCCTATATACCCTAAAAGCACTAGCTCCTGTCTGGTTTTGGAAGCTAAGCAGGGTCAGCTTTGGTTAGTACTTGGATGAAAGACTGCCAGTGAATTCCAGGTGATGGAGGCCCTATTTCAGAAGAAGCAACCAACAAAACCACCTTGGAGGACTCGTTATCTAAGAAATCCCTCTGAAATTCATGAGGTAGCCATAAGTCGATGGGCAAGTTGAAGGCACAAATGCAACACGTTCTTTCTGCCTTCTCAGTCTCATTTCAGTACCTCCGCCAGCTGCTCAGCTTAGTCCCCTTCTCCGCCTCATCATTGCAAACTTTATGACCTGTGAAATTGGCTTAAGTATCGATCGGGCGTCCTTGTTGACAAAGACAGCGAAGAGAGCAAAGAGAGCATTTCCACTTAGCTGCACCGCGACCAGGAGAAGACCTTCCACCGTGCCTTGGCTGAATGCTCTCTGCTCCCACGGGCGGCTCTTTGTCTTTATTTACCGTCCTCATCAAGCGTGGTGGCAAAGGGAGAGGATGGGTGAGCAGCGAAGTGGATGAAACACTCTTTCGGAAAACCCAAAATTCAGTTGTCCTCTGGAACCAGCTGTGTTATGTTGAGCCTCAGCCAAAGTCAAGATCCAAGGGAACTAGGTCTCCTTCCTCCACCCTGTGTGTATATATGGACCATCAGCTTGCCCTTCAACTTATGGTGGCCCCCTGGATTTTGTTGAGTTTTGTTAGGCAAGGAAGCCTCAGCGGTAGTTTTGCCAGTTCCTTCCTCTGCAATATTGCCTACAGCACCTGGGACTTATTTGTGGTTTCCCATCCAAAGACTAACCAAGGTTGACCAAGATCAGATGGGCTCTTGTGCCTTTAGTGTATTTGTGTGTGCCTCTAAGTCACCTGTCATCTTATGGTGACCCCATGAATTTCATAGGGTTTTCTTAGGCAAGGAATCCTCGGAGGTGGTTTTGCCAGTTCCTTCCTCTGAAATATAGCCTACAGCACCCAGAATTTATTGGTGGTCTCCCATCCAAGCACTTACCAGGGATGGGCTTCCTTAGCTTCCAAGATCAAGCAGGATCTGGTGGCTAGAACATAGGAGGAAAAGTTGAAGAAGCTGGAATATTCTCCCTGGGGAAGAGAAGATGGTGGGGCAACATGGTTGGCAGTAGAAGCAGTTGGCCAATGGAACCAATTGCCTAGAGAATTGATGGGGTCTCTTTCTCTGGACATCTTCAAGAAGAGGTTGGACAGCTACCAGATGCTCTAGCTGGAGATCCTGCATTGACTGGGGGGGCTCAACTGGATGGCCTCTAGGGTCCCTTCCAATTCTAGGATCCTATGACCTCTCTCCAAGCTCCTTCCTAACTCCCTGATTCACTCCAACACCCCTGTTCAAAAAAACCTTGAGCCAGTACTAAACAGCTGGAAGTGTTTCCTTCTGCTCCCCGGCCAAAAGAAGGTCATTGCCGTCCATTGTTTTCCCTCCTAAAGAGGCTGATTAGGGTGGGACCTCCTCCCCGGCAGGATTATGTAATCCCCTCCCACCCCTCCCTCGTTCTCTGCAATCTGATGAATTTATTTTGCTGGTGAAGAGCACCCAGGCCCGTACCTGGATAATCCATCATTTTAATTGCTTTTCTGAAAGCAGGACAGACAGACCCTTCAGGCACCTGGCTCACTGTCCCAGGCAGCTGGAAAGCACGGGGAGCGGGGAGGGGGCACGTCCGAAAAAGCATGCATTTCGGAGCTCCTGCTTGCATGCCATACAGAAAAGCATTATGTTTGTAAACTGATGGAGGCTATTAAAGACAAACCCCTTTCATGGCTTCCCGGAAGCTTGCTTTGGATGCTGTATAGACCAATGGTTCCATAAAGCTTTAACATACCCCTACAACTGTCCCAAATTTGTCAGGGGCAGTCTGGATTAATTCCTGTCACCCCATTTTTTCAGCTGCTTTCAAAATGTCCCAGTTTCCCTCTCCTTCTCAGTTTGTTATGAGTGGTTTCATAGGGCAACACTAATTAGCACTCATTCGATCACAAACGGACCCCCTCCAAACAAATTCTGCTGAGAAAACCTTGTGATAGCTTCACCTTAGGGCTGTCGTATGTCGTAAATGAGTTGAAGACAACAGGAATTCTTTGGTGTTCTGGAAACTGTGCACCTGAGTCTAAATGCTACTCTCCACTAGAATTCAACCCATCGAATCAACAGAACTTAGATAAGTCTTGACTCAGCAAGTTCCTTTTGATTCAGTGGGGTACCAGTTGATTCAATGGGACCTAGAGGTGAAGGCTTTGTTGGTTTGTTTCTGTGGGGTTTGGCAGACAGATTGCTCAAGTGGAATGGCCTGGATTATCTATTAGTTGCTTTCTTATTAATGGTTACTTCAGGTTAAATTGTAGGAGAAACCTCCAGCAGCAGTTTGATGGTGGAACAGACCACCTCCGGAGACATTGGCACCGGCTTTGCGGGAAGGATTTAAGCAGGCGTCGGATGCCCAATTGCCAAGAGAGTTGCAAGCATATTTTGCACCAAACCAAGGGGTTGGACTAGTTGGCCTCTAAAGCCCCCACCCAGCCCTAGAATTCTCTCTTTCATACCACTGTTGTTGTTGTATGTGCTTTCAAGTGGTTCCCAACTTATGGAGACCCTAAGGCAAACCTATTGCAGAGTTTTCTGGGGCTGAGAGTGTGTGACACGCCCAAGGCCAGCCAGTAGGTTTCCACAGCCGATTGGGGAATCGAATCCTCCTCTCCAGGGTCGCCGTGCAACAACGAAAACACTAAACCACCGTAAACAGACTAAACCATGCTGCTCTTTAGATCCCAGCCAACACCGTCAAAGGAAGAAGTGGGCAAAAGCAAGCAAAGTTCCTAATTCTAGATATCCACAAGGGATGAAAAGTAAACCTTCGTAAGCAGCTGTGGTAGGAAGGGAGATTGTCAGAGCGCTTTAAAACGGTGCTGGATGCCAGGCAGGGAGGTGATCGCGGGAGTCCATCTGCTGCCAAGGAGAGAACATCAAATCTCTCCCACTCGGTTGCCATGGTGAATTTATTGCTGGCCACTCAAAGAGCTCAGTGGACTAGTTTGTTTAAGAGAGAAGTCAATAAAATCACCGCCCTCATCCCATTGATGGCCTGCTTCTTTGCTCAGAAAACAGTTCATAGCATGCTTGGATAAAAGGAAGGCTTTGGGTGATAGAGAACAGGCCGGGTAGCTGGCGAAAGGGGCCCCCGCCTCTGTTTTCTTGATTGCTCTTGGAGGAGAGACATTAAGTGCCTGGTGAGGTTCAGATAGTGTTGCCAGGCTTTCAAAACAGCAACAGGGATCAAGTCGAAATGGATAGCAGGCAGGGTTGACAATCCAAACAAGCATGTGTTCTGCCTGAACGCCAAATGCCGAGTATTGATTTCATTGAACGTCGCCAAGAGTTCCGCTGTCAAATTAACCTATCGGCCACATTCATCAATTCCGTGATGCACGCGCTTCTGTCTTTAGGAAGGCCTAGCCTTCAACATTTCACAGATGAAATCCGGGATGCGTGCTGCCGAGCATCATCAGAGTGTGATCAAATTGCCAAAAAGGGTATTAATGAGGAAGAATGCACAAGCTTGGAGAGGCTGCGGCAGTTTGCTTTTGCCTGAGCCAACTGGGAAGAGTAAGACTCTCCTCTCCTCTGGGTGCCTTAATTGAATGCAAACTATGTTTTGCATTTTGAGCTTAGTTTGCAGCAGTGGCACAAAGGGGGAGAGTGGGAGGAGGAGAAAGAAAACTCGACATTTTAACAGTGGCTGAAAAGGCACAGGATTCAATGGGATTCTCCGTGCCAGATCAGGACAGCTGGAGGGTGTATGAAAGGTCCACATCCCAAAAGGTAGGGGTTTGTGGCATCTTGTTCAGCCTATATAATAAATGGAACAACCTTCCAGCCCTCAAATAGGGAATATGCCTTGTAATAAGGGACAGCCGCCAGCCCCATAAGGAATGAGCTTTCCAAACTTGAAATAAGGGCTATCCCTTTTAATAAGAGAGCCAGCATGGTTTTGTGGTTTGCAGAGAGGGTGGCTTGATTCACTGCTCAGCCATGGAAACCCACTGAGTGACCTTGCGCATGTCACACACTCTCAGCCCCAGGAATCCCATGATAGGTTCCCCTTAGTGATGCCATAAGTTGGAAACGACTTGAAGGCACAGAACAACTTACTATGGGACATCTGGCAACCCTACACCTGCCTCTAAAAAATCAGGATACTAGACCTAAACTTAATGGTCTCTTTCCAAAACATAAGAAACTCCTCTCTCTATCAGTGCCAGTGGCCACGCTGGCTAAGGAATCTGGGTCTTGTAGTCCAGAAAAGCAACTTTTTCCAAGCTATGTGCAAACCTGGGATTGAGGTTTTAGAGGACGCACTGGCCTCTTAGGATTCCCAAGAGACAGAAAACCCACCTCTTACTTTCCGAGAGCTCTTTCTGTAATGGAGCACTTTTTATTTCTGTTTAAAGCATAACAATCATATTTCCCAGGATATTAAGTGTTTTTTTCTGGGTGGAGACAAGAGGGGCTTATTTGTGGCTTTCAGAAAGCCCTTAAGCTCTGACCCAAACCGAATGAGAAAACATGATTTGAATGGTGCCGTAAAATGCTCTGTTTACCAAGGCAAGGGAGAAGCGGTTTTCCTTGTCACCGGTAAAGAGGAGATGGATGGCTTTGTTCTCGGGATGATTGCGATCTCAGGAGAGAGAATTGGAACCACGGCCCAGGGACGGCCTTTATCAGGAAGCACTGATGGCGTGCAAAGATTTCGAGCAAACGCGGAGCAAATCCTCCGTACTAAGTAAGCTGTTCCTCTCCAAGAAAACCCTCATCCAATCTGTTAACCCTTTAGAGGAGGGATGGATGTCCTTGGAGCCCAAGACCCTGCAACACACCTTTTCCAAAACCAAGGAAGTCCCCCTGGCCCGCTTTTGAAATGCTTTATAAAAAAAACAAAAATATGGAGAAGATGCCATTGGGAGACAGAGTATATGGCCATTTCCACACTGGACTGTTATAGTGCTATTATTCCACTTTCAACATCCTATGGAATCCCGAGGTTTGCAGTTTAGGCAGGCGCCTTTGAGGAGGGGAGGAATTGGAGGCCCTTGAGGCCCCTAAACCCTAAACTGCAAACCCCAGGATTCCATAGGATGTTGAAAGTGGAATAAAAGCACTATAACAGGCTAGTGCGGAAATGGCCTATGTCTTGCATGCAAAAGATCACAGGATTGATCCTTGGAGTCTCTTGCTAAAGATATAAGACCTTCCTCCCCCTGTAGTCAATCAACATTCAGAGTTTGTTAGCAGACACTTCATAACCAATTTGAGGAGGAGCATTTGAATGTGCGTTGGAGGCGGAGGGCAGGGCCAGAGGACATGCCTTGCATGCCGCCGTTGGCTGATTTAAGCTCAAGCAGCAGGGCTGAGAGAGAGCATCTCTCCAAGCCATGAAACGCCATTGAAACATAGAGTCCAAGGGGTCTCCCAGAGGACATCTAGTCCAACCCCCCTGCTTGTAGAGAAACCCAACACAGATCCATCAACCTTGACAAGGAGGAAAATATCTTTGGCTGTGGGAAAAATAATGTAATAGGGGTTGGGAAAGAGAGAATGCTTGGGTTTTTATTCTGCAAGGCTGGAAATCATTTTGAATGTTATATACCATTGAAAGGAAGAATAGAAGTCATCTTTTTTCTGTTCTTTCACTTTTGTACTTTTCTTTCTTTCTCTCTTTTTCTTTGTAAATATTTGTAGAATTTTAATACGGTTGAAGACTTTCATTTTTATTTTTTTTTAAAGAGAAATTTAAAGCACTGCTTCCTAAGCTATCAGATGTGGGGAACCAGCAATTTTTTTTTTCCAAGGTGACAAAGTCTGGTAACTTATTTGTACCCATTGGCTACAATGGTTTCTTTCCTGAAAAATCCCCAGGGACTAGGTTTGTGCACTGGCGCTGGTCCACAGACTACCAATTTGAGTAACACTGGTCTAATCTGTCCCTGAGAGGTGACCCTCCCCGGCTGCATTTTAAAACCTCAAGTCAAAGAAAGTCCACTATTTCCCAAAGGCAATTCCATTGCCAAACTGCTCTTCCTCTCAGCAAGGTCTTCCTAAAGTTTAATCATAATCTTCTTTCTTGTTGCCGGTAATGCAATGGCTGGAATACTGTTGGTGTCTTGTGACTGTGTGTGTCCAGGTGGTTTCCAACTTATGTTGACTCTAAGGTGGCATATCGTAGGGTTTTCTTGATTTATTCAGAGGAAGGTTGCCATTGCCTTCCCCTGAGGCTGAGAAAGTGTCACTTGCCCAAGGTGACCCAGTGAGGTCTCATGGCGGAGTGGAGATTCGAACCCTGCTCTCCTGGAGTTGTAATCCAAAGTTCAGACCACTAGATCTTGCTGCCTTTGATGGTATAAATCCTCCCGTAGCGATGGTTGAGAGTCAAAGGGATGCTATCTCTTGTTCTAACACTGGATTTTGAGCTGTACGTTTGGAAAGGTTGGAGGGTTCTCTGATTCACCCACCCACCTTGCAGGTAAATTCTTCCCATTTCCAGACTCTGTCTTTCCCCCCATGCACCACCCCACTGTCCTTCCTCCTCTCGGAGCAGCATCTTCCCATCCTCTTTAACAGGGACTGCAGCTGAGGTCACTGAAAAGTTGCAGTCCATTGGCTTCCTCCCATAATTATGACCGGAGGACACCTTCCATTGCAAAAAACACCCAGCGGAAAATCAGCATTGGATAATAAGAGCCGTGCTCAATCGGAACTCATTCAGAGCAGTATGGGAGATTGCCCCTTGAATCAAAAGCTGTTCAAATAGCCTCTCAGAGGAGCAATAAATTGCCTGGCTTCATCAGCTGGACATTCAAGAAGTTCCAAGTTTAGCCTCAAGGCGTGGGTGGAGAAATTATGCCTTTTCTGACCCTAATTCCACTCTCACTCCAAAAAATGTGGGGGCTGAACCTAGGCAGGAGAAGTCCTTGTGTTGCTTAAATACCTCCAGGACTGCCCCAAAGAGGAGGACCCTGGCTTGTTCTCTGCTGCATTAGAGGACAGAATTGGGTCTAATTGTTTTAAGTCACAGGAGGGTAGGTTTCAACTGAACTTTTGAAGGAACTTCTCAACAGTGAAGGTGGCTCAGCAGTGAAGTCAGTTGTGGGGTCCTCTTCTCTGGAGGTCTTCAGAAAAAGGCAGACAGCTACCTGCTGAGGAAGTTCTATCTGGAGATCTTGCATTGAACAGGCGGTTGGATCTGATGGCCCGTGGGGCCCCTTCCAACTCCAGAATTCTAGAAGAAAGAAGGATAGAGCAAAGCAGAATCTCCCCTGATGCTTGGACCTGCAGGCTCTAAACTATATTTATGGAGGAACAAAGAGAGCTCAGGAGAGCCCTGCCCAATCAACCCAAAGATAGTGTAGGGTCCTTTTTCCAACACGACCAATCAAGATGTCTCCAGAGAGAGCACATGAGTGATACTCCATTGACCTGTGGTACTCAAAGGTACATTGATGTTGTACACTGTCTCATCTTCTATTCAAGGTATCTAAACTTGTGGCCAAACTCCGTGTCCTATACCATTGCATCCCGTTGTTGTGTGATAGAACTCCATCCTTTCCTCCCTTTTCTTTTCATGCTGTTGAGGTGGATGGGGGTGGGGACTGAGGCAGGATTCTCATAACTGTGTCCCTGATGCAGGCTGATGCTGACAGACTCTGATAATAAAAGCTGATGGGATGCCAGTGTCCTCTAAAACCACTTCCCCACCTGAGCATGGAGCATATGGGGAAGCTTTCAGAGTCCTTGCATAGCTGAAGGAGAGCGAGGTCTGTTCTTGTTTCCCAGCAAGGGTGAAAAGAACGTGATGGTTTCCACTGTGCTGAAGGACACGCTGGTTCAGCGAAAGCGGCCTGTCTCTCCAGGGGCAACCAAGGGCGAACGGAGAAAGGGAGCTGATTTTGCTCTGTGGTGGTGGTGGAGCAAAAGAGGGTGAATGGCAGGAAGCAACCTCTTTCCTTTGGGCTGGTGGAGACCTTTCTAGACAAGAAGTGAGTCAAGTTGAGCAGAAATAGGTTGGCATTAAGCCAGGCCTAGTCAGGTCTGAAGACACTCAGGTTGCAACCAGGTTGAGTCAGAACAGGTCATGTTATGGAGGGGTGGGCAACTATGGGAGACCAGGGGCTCTCTGGAATGTTTTTAGCTCCGGTGTCAAGTTTTGCAGTTTGCAAAGCCCTCCTGTTGAGTGGCAATGCAAGGAGACCACCACAGATGTATTGGACCTGACATTTATTCCCTGGAAAACAACAAGGAACCATTACAGCAGTTTAGAAGCAGCAACATGAGACTCCCTTCACCCTGAACTCATTCAGCTTGCATTACATTCCTGTGCTCAGTTATAGGAAAAACTGAATTTCAACCACCATTCTTCTTTGAGAAGAGATGTTGGGGATAGACAGAAGTGAAAGGCAACCATGTTGTGTCTTGGTCTAAGATTGCATAGTAGAGGATTAACATTCACAGTTTCATCAGCTTGTGTGTATGTCACCCTCATCTATTCCTCTCTTCGAGGAAGGCTTTGTTTTAAAATTTCCAGAGCTTGGAAAAGTTACCGATTTGGACTACCAGCTCCCTAGTTCCCTTAGCCGCCGTGATTCATGCTAGAGGATCTTTGGAAGTGTAGCCCTAAAAGCGAATCCTTCCATGCTCTGAGCTGATCTTCTCCACATCCCTGAGATGACAGTGGTGGAAAATCCATAACCTGATTGCTGAACCAATGCGCAGAACAGGCAGGCATTTGGGGAGAGGGCAGCCTACACAGATGGCGAAGGGCAGCACGAATGATGAAAATTGAGCAGACTGTGGAAAAAAGGTTTTTGCATTTTTGCAGAATTTAGTAGGCTTTAATGATCCACCTTTGAGGTTATGAGTTGCAATCTGCTGTAGGCTGGTTATTCAAAAGCAGGTCCCTTATAGAAGCAAAGGAAGTTGTTTTTCCCACTGGAACTGGAGCATCAAAAGAATCCAGAAGAGGGTCAAGAGGAGGAGAGGGCACCTTTGCTAGAGAGTCGGAATTATTTTGGGGCCAATTCCCCCAGCCCTCCCCATGGGCTGTTCACACTCCTGTTCACCATAGGTTTATAGTACCAAGCAAATGCACTCCTTGCCTTGAACTGAAATCCATCAGCTTTAAACGTAATAGTAGGAGCCAGGGGAATTCAGCAATCAAGAAACAAGACAGATGAAGCAAATGCAGCAGACAAATTTGTGATTGCCTTTTACTGGGTGGAGAAATTAACTTGCGAGAGGCTGGGATTGAGCATTAATCTGCCGCTCGGAAAGTGAAAGGCATCGAGTGGAGACGTGCAACTTCTCTTACTGAAGTTGTCCCCACTTTCAAAGGTGTGGAGGTGTCTGGATTTGAACCCATATACCGGCCAGCAATGGAGCAAAATCATACAGGGGACTACCTAAACCTATGACCCTGGAGACCAGAGTTCGATTCCCTGCTAGGCCATGGAAACCCACTGGGAGACCTTGGGCGTGTCACAGCCCCCAAAGATTTGTTTGCTTTAAAATAACACACGCACACCCATATGCAATGTTAGTCTTATTAGCTGAGTGCTTCACTGGGAGTAGAGTTGCCTGATTCAAGGCCTGGAGCCTCTTCTTTGTTCCTTGAGACAAGAGGGAGGAATCTCAGGATGAGAACATTGTCTTGAAAATCTCTCTAACTATGTTATATAATTCTGTTTTCCTACCCTCCTGCTGCTGCAGGCTGCTTTGCAGCCACAGCTGTGGGCTGCTTACTGTTCAAAGCATTTTGCAAAACTCTCTGTGGCTGGACTTCAACAATTTCCATATGTTGTTAAAAGCAGTGCTTGCAAAAGTGTTGAAAACAGAGCTGGAATGCCTCCTCCACCCCGTCCAAGGCAGGGCTTGTAAAATGTCCTGTGGTTTGACTTCAGGAACTCCTTTGTGTTGTTAAAAGTAGTACTTAGAAAGGTATTCAGAACAGAGCTGGAAAAGACTGGTGTGTTTGTTTTTTTTCCGTGTCCAGAGCAGAGCTTGCAAACTGTTCTATGGTTGGACTGCAACAACTCTCACGTGTTGTTAAAAGCAGAGCTTGTCAAGGTGTTCAAGACAGAGCTGGGAAAAGAATGCATTTTCACCCCTGTTGGAGGCAGAGCTTGGAAATCCTGATTTGCAACCAAAGAAATCTTTTCTCGTTTGTTAGATTTAGGCTTTGTTACATGAATGGGGTGTGACTGGTACAGAATGTGCCATGTTTAACAGGAAGGATTTCATACAATTTATGAGGAGGGGGATTTTACCGGCTGTCTTTTCTCAAACCCTTTCAACTTTGCATCAATATGCAAAACCCAAAAATCTGAGGCTGAGATGGAGTAAGGGCTTGGCAACTCCAGTGTAACTGACTGTGTAAAGAAGCCTCAGGATGCTCCTTTGATCAGGCGCGAGGAGGAGGCCAAGCTTGCCAAAGCCTAATTCCCCAGAGGTGGGATCCGGATTGCTTAGGAGCGCTCAGCTAATGGAAAGGCCGTCATTTTTTCCCCCCAGAATGACACGGGCAGAATAACGGCCCCGTTCTGCAAGCGGCTGAGTGACTGACGCAACAGCAAAGAGTTCCAAGGTTACTTGGAAGAGGGCTTTGGGATTGTGCAGGTCTCTCCCTTTGAACAACATTGGCAGCGGAACTTTAAAATGCTTAATGCTGTTTGTTAAAAAGAAAAAGCATGACATGACTCAGCGACTTGGGCTCATTTGTTGTAATGACGGGATCGGTTTCCACGGAGCCTCCGTAATGCCTGCAATTACCTTGATTGTCACAATTTGTCACCAGTACAAACTAGGTCACTGCTCACGCTCTGGAATTTAGTTCAAGATCCCAAGCAGCTCACCTGCCTGCTTTGTCTCTCTCTCCTCTCTCTCTCTCTCTCTTACACACACACACACACACACACACACATGCATTTTATCCTTACATTCCTGTGCTTGGAATGTGACTTAGAATAAAGGAGCTAGTTCCTTTACTCATTATTCTAATTACCCAGCAAGTCTTTAGTTATTGCCAATCTTGCAATTCAGAAAGGTAACTCATTACTATTGGGTCACCAGTACTATTCATACTTCCCATTGGGGGAAAAAAATAGGAAAATGCTCTCTAGTTCCCCCAAGTGGCCAGTTCAGATATTGCACCTTGGAGATTCTGAGAAAGAAAAATGCCAAAGATGCTACAAAGCCTTCCTTCCAAACTGCAACACAGGGCGCCCACCCATGTGATCCTGCGTCCTTCCTTTCCCATTGCTCATATTGGGATGGAAGCACAAACGTGCAGGAACGAGCAGTCAACCCATTTCTGTTCCATTGAAAAGAAGTGAAGACAGCCAAGGACATTACAGGTACAATAAAAGGCAACTCCATTCCGTGTCGTTACTACAAAAAGTATCTGGTTTGCAAAGGATTGCTATCAAATGAGTTGCTAAGAACTGGAATAGAGTTAGTTTTCTGTACCTGCAATTGCCTTGGCTGTAATTCACTGCTGTAATTCATAATTTGTGCACAAGTTACTTCTAGCTCTGTCCTCTCCCTTGCCAAGCATAACCTTATATAATGCATGAAAGACTTTGGCATCACAGTGAGGATTTGGAAGTGGTTTCAACACGATCTCTAAATCTACTTAAATTTACTGATGCAGAATATTTGGTGTGCAGCTCTCATGGGTCAGGCGAGTTGGGGGATTCTGGGAGTCGTAGTTCAAAAGGAAGGAATTATTTTCAGGACCTTTCCTTCTGCTCACAAAATATAAGCGGACGTTGGCAAACGCGAAAGATGTTTTTCTGTTATTTAAATTATGATTATTATTCTTTTCCTCTCTTTCTCTCTCTTTTTAACAACTTAAAAAAGCACAGCGGGAAAACACTTTTTCTTCCCATTTTTTAAGAAGAAGAGTTTCTCTTGATGTCTGGTTATCATTAATTTAAGGGAGAAAACAGAAGAAGGGAACACAGCAGAGAGCTGGGAAAGTCAAAGTATTAGCATTTAATTTGCATTTTGTGTTGAGAACTTTAGGAGGGGGAGAATCTAAGCAGGTTGTGGAGGAAGCAGCGAGTGCGTTTGAGGCTCCCATTCTGTCCCCACTTAACTGGGAGTAATTCCACATAGGAGGTTGGAAGTGGAATAATAGCACTATAACAGCGTAGTGCGGAAATGGCCGTAATCCACTGCATCATATTGAACATTGGCAGTTCAGAGAAAGATATTCTCACCCAGAGAGCTCTATGGCCTCGCAGGAACTACAGATCCCAGAACCCCCTAGGAGGCAGCTATAGCGGTTGAAGTGGAATCATACCGGTATAGCTGCGTAATGTGGAAAGGGCTTGGCCTCCCTCCAAGTCAGGCATACCAACACACACACAAGAACCAAACTGGGGTGCAGGAAAGGGAAGGAGGAGAGGCACAGAGAAGGAGAGGGATAGCCATGTTTAAATATTTGAAGGGACGCCATGTAGACAAAGGAGAGGACTTGTTTTCTGCTGCTCCAGAGACCAGGACATGGAGCAATGGATTCAAACTTCAGGAAAGGAGATTCTATCTAAACATGAGGAAGGACTTCCTAAAGTTAAGAGCAGTTTGACAGTGGAATATGCTGCTGCTTTTGAGTGGAATGGAGTCTCCGTCTTTGGAGGTTTTCAAACAGAGACTAGATGGCCATCTGACCAAGAGATTGCTTGGATGGTGTCTTTGAAGGGATGTCCTGTCGAGGAGGGAGCTGGTGCGTTTTCTGCTGCTCCAGAGACTAGGACAAGAAGCAATGGATTCAAGCTGCAGGAAAGGAGATTCCACCTGAACCTCAGGAAGAACTTCCTGACGGTCACAGCTGTCCGGCAGTGGAAGATGCTGCCTCCATGGAGTGTAGTGGAGTCTCCTTCTTTGGAGGTTTTTAAGCAGAGGCTGGATGGCCATCTGTTGGGAGTGCTTTGAGGGTGTTCCTGCATGGCAGGGGGTTGGACTGGATGGCCCCTGGGGTCTCCTCCAGCTCTACATTTCTATGATTCTATGGTTAGGCCCTTGGAAAAGCAACACATCTTCTTTCCCCAGCTTCCCTGCTCCGCAAAGGAGTTGGGGGGGAAATGCAGAGCTGAGATTTGCGAGGGTTGCCATCTCCTCCTCCGTCCCCTCCTCCTCTAGCAGACAGGAGGAATGCAATTATTAAGCAAGACGGATTGATCCTTCCCCGAAGCCCAGCCCTTCCCGAGCCTCCCTCTTCGCAAGGCCTCCTGCCAGCAGCATCTCTTCCGACTTTATTTTTGCCGCAAAAGAAGTGCAGAGAAGTCGCCCATCCACTGCGGGGGAACAAGAAGTCCTTTCCTGCCCACCACACATGAAGTCCACCTTGGAAGGAAGGGAGGGTCCCCAACTTTTTCCCAGTGGCCACCAGCTTCCTCATCGCATTGCGGCCACAGTAGCTGGTGGTTCAGCGCTTGGTCCTCTCCGGGTTGTAGTCCAAACTTTAGAAGTAGTACTCAAAGTGCTGAATCCCATCCCGGAAACGAGTGGAGCACCTTGAGTTGTTTCTTTAAAGTTCTGACTAAAGCCCGGAAAGGACTCTTCACTGAATTGAATTGAACTGCCACTGGGTCATGGGCTAGTATAGTAATTACAAGCTGCTTTGGGTCCTTCTTTGAGGGAAAGGAGAGGTATGAATATTTTTTTAAGAGATGAATAAAATAGCATAGCAATTTGTATTCAATATAGATGACTAGCACTTAACGTAGTCAGCTTTCTGCTGTGCTTTTTATCCCAAATTTTTTTTTAAGACTTTGCTTAAAAAATAGTTGAGCAGTCTGGCTTATATGCATGCCCCACAAAATTGTGTGTGTGTGTTTTAAAGGTGGAATTTTGCAAAGTTCCTTAGCAATTGTTGTGTGACTTCAAGTTGTTTCTTCCTTCTGGTGATCTTAAGATGACCCTATCATGGGACTTTCTGGGGCTGAGAGAGTGTGACACGCCCAAGGTCTCCAGGTGGGCTTCCATGGCCGAATGGGGAACCAAACCCTGGTCTCTAGGGTCATAGTACTCCAGTGCTCAAACCACTACCCAATGCTGTCTCTGGGCTTGATGCTTAATGTATGCTGCTTGGTGACATCACACGCCCCCCGTGACCTCACCACGGGCTTCCCCCGGATCTGAACTTCCAGGCTCTGGGATGCTCCTGATCTGGTGTGCTTAGTTGGATTGCAACTCCCAGCATTCTGCACCACTGGCTGTGGTGCTTAGGGGCTGCTGTGAGTGGCCATCCAAGAACACTTGGAGGGGTGTAGGATTCCCACCCCTGCCCTATGGAGTTTGAGGGGGTCTGTTAAGTAAAATAACAAAGGGGGTGATGTTGGAGATATGGGGAGTTTCTCTGTAAGGTCTTGCAGGGGGTGACCCCCAAAAGTGTTGCTTCATGCATGTGAATGCTCTCTTTTCCCCAAAAACTTCTCTGCTGTTATTTGGGATAAGCTCTTCCTTCCTTCCTTCCTTCCTTCCTTCCTTCCTTCCTTCCTTCCTTCCTTCCTTCCTTCCCCCAAAGTGGAAAATGGTATGTTTTGCAAAATGCCTTTCTTTCCCCCCTTGCAAGCATCTTATTAGAGGCTCTTTTCAAAACGCCGTCCCTTTTATCCCAACGAACCCATCCTGCTGTTATGTCTTCCTCTTCGTTCCGCCGAACATGGCATTTAATTCATCTGAATTCTTTTATTAATTTTGCTGTTGTTGATTTTTTTAAAAATGGTTTCCTAACTGGCAGTCTTGCATAATTTAATGCAATCTGCCTTGTGGGAAACCCACTCCGAGCCCTTTTCCCCTAAATTTCCTCCCCGCTGTTCCTTGCGCTTGGCAAATACCACAGCGGCAGCTCGTTGTTCGTTTCTTCCTCTCCATTTGTCGTTAGCCGAATAATGGAAAGGCGAATCATTCACAAAATGGCTGACCTTCTTTCACCCGCCGCCCCATCCGTCCCTCCATCGTCCAATTACCAAGGGTCACCTTCCCCCCGAAGTGAGGGGTGAGCAACCCAGGGAGGAGATCAGGGCGGAATCCTGGGTTTCGGAGAGCCACGCATTTTGTAAAAACACATTATTTTAAAATGTGCTATTTTAAAATTTGGTTGTGTTCATTGCAAATGCATAACAAGCATGGCCGGCGTTCAGTACTGTAGTCAACAGATCTGTAACTTAGGCCATTTCCGCACCACTCCGTTATGGTGCTATTATTCCACTTTCAGCATCCTCTGGAATCCTGGGATTTGCAGTTTAGGCAGGGGCATTCAGAACCCTCAGCCAGAGAGCTCTTTGGCCTCAGGAAACGACAAACCCCAAAATTCCCCCCCAAAAAATGTTGAAAATGAAACAATAGCAGTATAACAGTGTCGTGCGGAAATGGCCTTAGAATCGTGGGGACCGTAACTGCTCTGTATTCGGGAAACCAGACTGGAGTCCTGGTTTGACGTGTTGGGCTACAGTTCTGGAGACCAGAGTTCAAATCCCCACTCAGCCATGGAAAGCCACTGGATGACGGTGGGCGAGTCACCCTCTCTCGACCTCAGAAGAAGACAACGGCAGGAAAACCCCCTTTTTTTAAAAAAAATTATTAAACTATTAAAAATAATAGATGTATATACTCGTTGATAAATTGCATACTTACTTATACTTATCCATAACATTATCCTAGCTTCCATTACATCATATTAAATACATAGGACATAATGCAAAGAAGCAATACATCTCCATTAGTTCACATCTTCTTACTTCTTAAATTAATATATTCACCACATACAAATATAATTACTTCCTACTTAGCTTTTTCCAGTTTATTCGTGTCCTATTATAGTTACCTCTGTATCAACCTTCCATTCAGTTACGTATCTGCAAATTTGACCTTCTCTTCTCCTATCCTATTGATGGACCACTCCTAATATGTCTGTCTATCTTTTATTCCCCTTTCCCATTCTGGCCAGGGTAACTCTCATTATCCTTGATACACTGTTGTAAGTATCTTAATTTATGTAATTATTATATAAGGAAAACCCCTTTTGAACAAATCTTGCCATTATAGGTTCACCTCATGTGTGTATGTGCCTTTCAACTTATAGCAACTGCATGGATTTCATTGGGTTTTCTTAAGCATGGAATCCTCAGAGATGGTTTTGCCCATTCCTACCTCTGAAACGCTTTAGCGTCACCAAAAAGTTGGAAATGTCTTGAAGCCACACAGCAACCACAATGGATTTATAAAGGCTATGTATAGCCTTACCATAAAATGATATTAAATGCCTCCCCAGCCAACCTGAAGAGCTGGGGCCAGACTGGGCAAAGATCCATTCAGCTTCTGATCGGGGCAATGGGAGGAGATGGTTTCCTCCTTCCTCTTTCTTATTGGTGACGGAGCCCGTGACAATCAGAAGCAGGACCCCGTTGCAAGTGTTTCTGAGCCGGTCTAAGGCCTAAGACCTTTGGGGGAATCCTCTCCTGGCCCCGTCCCGGGACCCAGACAAGACCTTTCCGAACATCCGCACCCTGGAGACGTGAAAGGAACAGTACATCCGGCAGCCAGTGTAGGTGGAAAAGAGAGAGCCCAGGAGTCTTGGAGCATTTTTAATTACAGTCATCCCTCCCCATTCTCTAGAGTGAGGGGCACAGGACCCCTGTAAAACTGGAAAATCCGTGAATAACTCTAGGCCCTCCCAAACCATATTTACACACAAAAAAAGTATGATCACCATATTCAACCAACTGGTTCCATTGAGGCATCAAGGCAGAAGTGGGGGGCTGGTGGGGCTTACGGCCACCTCTCCTGCTGCCCCACACCATTTTTAAGAGGGACTTAATAGCTCATTCATAGTTTCTCAGTCTCACAATGCTTGCAATCCCTGTCTAAAATGGCCCAGAGAGGCACCAGTGGGGACAGCAAAGAATCTGTGAATAATCAAACCTGCAAAAGTGAAACCCACAAATGTGGAGGGCTAACTGTAGCTGTTGCTTATTTTAGTCTATTTTAGTCGAGGGCATTTTTATGTTGACAATTCCATCACGGTTGGGTTCCTTAACTCTCCGCTCCCACCTGGTTCGAGCACGTCAGCATGCTGGTAATCCTCCTGAACTGTGTCACCCTGGGGATGTTCCAACCTTGTCAAGACACCAAGTGCAAATCGGAGCGGTGCACCATCCTGGAGGTAAGAGAGCATTGACTTCCCCTTCCTCTCTCAAAATACCCAGCAGGGATGGGAATCTGGGTGGCCCTCCAGAGACTCTGGGGTTCCATTCCGCTCTGGCCAGACCTCACCTGGAGGAATCCTGTGACCAGTTCTGGGCACCACAGTCCAAGAAGGAGATGGACAAGCGGGAAGGTGTCCAGAGTGACCAAAATGGTCAGAGTCTTGGAAACCATGAAACCCTATAAGGAGCAACTTAGGGAGCTGGGTAGGTTTAGCTTGGAGAAGAGAAGGAGCTGTGCATCTTCTTTGTTCACTCCTTGTGTTGTGTGCGAGAGGGGAGGCTGGAGAAGGACCAAGGCCATTTCCACACTGGCCTGTTATAGTGCTATTATTCCACTTTCAGCATCCTATGGAATCCTGGGGTTTGCAGTTTAGGGAGGGCCCTTTAGAATTCCCAGCCAGAGAACCCTCAAGAACCTGCAAACCCCAGAATTCCTCAGGATGTTGAAAGTGGAATGATAGCACTATAACAGCTTAGTGCAGAAATGGCCTCTGAGAGATGAGTGAGCAGGAATGCTACAAAGCCACCACCTCAAAAGTGGAGGTGGGTGGCTGGAGACAAAAAGTTTCAATTTTTGGAGATAGTCAGATTTTGACTTCCAGATACAGGATACTCCGCTTTATGATAATAACAACAAACCGTGGGAGGCACCCCAGAGTGGTCCCGTGCCCAAATCCTGTTATTGGTCCGACCTGGAGCAAACCCATCAAACAAGTTGGATTTGTCTCAATGTTGGCTTGCCAAGTTCTCATGAAACTCAGCGAGTTGATTCACACCGGGGTCTAATGTTTGGATTGAAGCCCTGGTTTTGGAGTACAAACCCCATGAGCCCCAGACAGCCAGTGGCTAGACTGGCACTGATGTGAGTCCATTTTCGGCACCCATTGAAAATAATTACTCCCACCACCCCAAGCCTGGCTTTTCAATCAATAATTGGACCTGAGCAATTATGGACAGACTGTAGATATTGCTTGAGACAATGACTGATTGTTCTGTGTATTTTTATTGGCTTTTATCATGACGATGTATCATATGATGTGATCACCCTGGGATTGTTTTATGATGAAGGGCAGGATATTAAATAAGAGATATGGATCAACTGGAATAAATTATGGGAACTGTAGTCCAAAGGGTAAGGAGGGTATTGGGTTGACTGTCCCTCCTTTCAAGGAGGCAAATGTTTTTGGCTCGAATCACCTTCCCCAAGTCACATAACCTCCAACGTTTTGCAAGTGGAAACTGGGAAGCGTCTGGCCAAGCAATGTTAAAGCGTGGTCAAGATGACAAAAATAAAACATGACAAGCTAGGAGAGGCTGCAAAAGTTTGCTTTTGCCTGAGCCTACTGGGAAGGGCAAGACTTTGCCCCCTTGAATTAATTGTGTGCAAACTACTGTTGCACTTTGCAGCGATTGAAATAAGCTGAGGTCAAAGGGAGAAAGCAGGTAGAGGAGAGGGAAACCAGGACATTTTTTTAAAAAAATATTTTTCACAAAACAAGAAAGCAAGAAAAAAAAAGTAAAAAGAATTTACAAAAAGTAGTAGTCAAGAATATACTAAAATAGTATGGTGATATATATACCGGCCGGCCCCTCCCGAAACTGCAAACCCCAGGATTCCAGAGGATGTTGAAAGTGGAATCATCACGCTATAACGGGCTACTGCGGAAATGGCCTTAGTAAAGCCTGCCATTTTCTGCTTAACAATCAAAAGTCAACCAGGAGATTTTAAAAATAGCTGAGATGACAAAGGTTTCATGGGGACTGGAAGGGTATATTTTCAGTGTCTCAGTCTAGAAATGCAGGGAGTGAAGGACAAATCATCTGGAGAGGGCAACATTCTCATTTGGAGAGGGGGAAATTCTTGTTTGTGGGGGTACTTTATTTTGCACCCCAATAGCTAAACCCCCTGTTCAACCTCTCCCTCTCTCCAGGGAGCTGAGAACAGCAAGAAACCAAGGGTGCCCCATCTTGCAGCAGAAGCTACCCTCCACCGTGGGGATCTCATCCCAGCTTGGGCTGATTGTCCCTTTCTTATCCTTAATGACCTTCCGAAGCTTACGGGCTCGTTTTCTGCTGCAATTCCTCCAGTATCCAGGCCACCATCATATAGGCAGCATCTGCGCAGGAGGAAGACCTCGGTGGAACCCAGCTGCGGAAATACCAAGGGTCCAAATGGCCCCATATTTCTGCCATAACCCTGGGCTTCCTCTGGTAGCTAATGCAATTCCCTCCTAGCCACGTTCTGCTTTTGCAAACACCATTTTTTCCCTTTTTTTGAAAAAAGAAATAAAGAAAAGCTCACAGCCTAGCCAACATGCCTCTGAAGGATTTTCAAATTGCTTTTCTAAATTGCATCCCCCCCCCAAAAAAATGGCTCTAAATCCAATTGTGTTTTGTTTAATGGTGTTCCTAAATATGATAACTCACTGTGTTTTGACTGTACTTTTTCATTTTTTAAAAAAAGAGGAAGACTGGTGTTGCGGTGAGCTGCCACAAGTCTAAGTTTGGGGAGCAAAAAGAACGAGATTTATAAAGAAAGGTGATAGATAAGTAAGAAATTCTGGGCTATTGAGCCCAGCTGTTGCATGAAGCTGTGCCATCAAGCTTTCCATTAGATTATAGTTTGCAGTTGGCTTTGGGCCAGTCCTTGCATACTGGCTTCTATTCCCTGTCAACATCATTAATGTTGTAGGATCTGGTGTGTGCAGGGAAAAGGAGGGCAAAAAACAACTGTGTTAGAATACCCTCCAACATTTCACAGATGCAAAATGGGGCATACTTGTGGCCAAGGTGGCAAAAGACATTAGTGAAGAAGGAGAGACAAGCAATTGTGGGGTAACATTAACTAGGGAAGTTACACTTTCGGACCATTACACCCAGAATCCGCTCCCCCAACCAGTGTGAACTCTCAGAATTGTAACTTCTCTGGAAAGTTACTTTTTCAGGGGCCACACTGGCTGGGGAATTCTGGCTTCTGTGGTTGAAGAAAAGCATTTCCCTCCAAAGGGAAATTTTTTCAGTGGCTGTGCCAGTGGCAGTGTTGTGGGGACTTGTCTAAAAATTTACTTCCCAAAAAAAGAGTTATGACAGCTGAGGAAATGCTAAGAGGCCGTTCCCTAAACTGTAAACCCCAGGATTCCATAGGATGTCGAAAGTGGAATAATAGCGCTTTAACAGTCTAGTGCAGAAATGGCCTAAGGCTACCCATATGAGATGCAGAAAAGCTGGTCTTTCTCCTTCCAGGTTCCTTTGAAAGGAAAGGCAATGCTCAATAGAACTGAATCACATGTGGTTTTTTTGTCTTTGTACAAATCCCAGGCATTTGATCACTTCATCTTTGCCTTCTTTGCGGTGGAGATGGTCATCAAGATGATTGCTCTGGGAATCTTCGGGCAGAAATGTTACCTAGGAGACACGTGGAACCGCCTGGACTTCTTCATCGTGATTGCCGGGTCAGTGGAGAGCTGGAGCGACGGGTCACATGGGCTGGAGGCTAAAGAGATGTAAACTCGGATCTATATCAAATGGGGTGGGTGGGCGTTGAGGACCCCCTCTGCGCTCAATTAAAATCCCTCCAGCGAGAAAGTATGTGCCAGATTTCTGAAAGCTTGGTGAAGCAACATAAGAGGCAGAAATAGCTTTGTGCAATTTTGCAAACAGCAGATAGTCTTCTGACACGAGTTCGGAAGCCTGTCAGTGACCCCCGAATGGTGCAAGTAAGAATGTTGGACAAAGATGCTGTCCTAACCAGGGTTGTAAGCAACACAACATTGGTGCAACTGGCACCACCAGTGTGCAATCATATAATGGTGAGATCCAATACAATACTAGCCTATTGTAACTCCAGTGTGCAGGATCCCATATGAAAAATGGAAGTGAAGACTGAATAGGCAGGATGATGTTGTTAGTCCAAGGCAAAGATTAAGGAAAGTTTCTTTATTGGACTACAGTTCCCAGAAACCTCTAGTGTTCAGCCCATATCCTGTTCGTCAGTTGCGTAGCATGAATTCATACCAAGGGAGCGATGCTAGAACGATGCTATCTTGGAGATGTTTCGGATTGCACCACTACATAAACAGCCATACAGTGACAGCAAGGCCTTGTACTTGGCTAGAGATTCTGGGAGCTGTAGTACCCAAAGTGTGCTTTCCCAAGCTGTGGGGAAAGGTGGTAAAATTCCAAGATTTTCACTGATGCTTAGGAGAGTGCCAGTTTGTAATGCTCAGAGGTGGGGACGGGTGACATTTCCCCCCCAAAACAGACCCTCCGCTTCTGACCACATCGGTGTAGGAATGCCTGTGACGCCGGCAGCCTCACCAAGTTTGAATGACCATTGTGCTAAAACATCCCCTTGCTAAAACCACAAAATTCCATTCTTAACAAAAACCAGGAGCATGTGTACATGGAGAGACTGCTGACAGACAACAATAATATCTTGGTAGTTATTGCAAAGTCCAAAAACAGTATCCACAGCAAATAGTCTTAAAATATACCCGTTCCTTCTCCCTCCATCCTTTAATCTCAAATACATCCGAGAACAGGTCTTAAATTGTGCCAGGAATTCTTCCTGTCAAAAGCTGTGTTGTAAGCAACGGGGACATCAATGCCAGCGAAGCAGCTGAGAATCCGGAAGATTTTGTCCAGACAAAGTCCAGACCTAAACGGGAAGGTCTCTTTCGTGCCAAATCACTGCTTTCGAGGTTGTCTAATGTTTGACTGATTTATATCTCACCTTTGTCCAAAATGGCACCCAAAGCAGCTTACAATATAAAATATACCCATATCTAAAACAATATGGAATGCAAAAGTTTTTTAAAAGATATTTTTATTATAAAAGCAACCTAGACAACACAACACGTTATGATAACACACATATTTTAAAGATTCCACATCTAGTCTTGGACAAAGGCTCGCTCGTGTCGGGAACAGCTCAGATCTCTTGCAAACGCACCGTTCTTGACACGGACCGTTGCTCCAAACAGCAAAGAGGTTTAAGTTTTCAAGGTGTTTAAAAAGGTAATCCACACCAACACTGGCTGCTTGGTATGTTTGGATAACCATATAAGTGAAAGATTGGCTGAATGTTTCTTCTTGCTGCGGCTCCTGCATCCAAAACGTCAAGCACTCCATGATAACGGAGCTATTTTGGGGTCTGGGGAGGATAAGCGAGTCTAGGATGGATGTCCGGGTCCCATTTTACCCTCTTGGTGTCCTGCTGGGAGTTTAATTCCAGGGGGGCTTCAATTTTGGTAACCAAGGTGACTCTGATGCAAACAATGGCTGAGACAAGAGGATGGAAAGCCAACGGCTGGCTTTCCTCGGCTCCACACCTCGGAGAGCATCCAGCCAAGTCCCCCAACAACCCAAACGTGAGAGCGTCTTATCATACAGCTTCCCTCTCCTTTGATCACCATGGAGGCTAAGAGGAACAGGAAAGTCTGGCCAGCTCCAAAGTCTAGTCAGAGATCTAACATCACGTTTGCATCTCTCCAGCATTTTGCCTGTGGGCCTTTTTAAACACCTAAATAATGGAACCTCCACGTTCCAAGGAAGTATATCACGTAATTCCAGTTGCAGGGACGGATGACAGCGTTTGCGCTCCCTCCTGGATCTCTTGTGCATTTCCAACTGCCCTCTGTTGAGGTTTTTCCCACCAATTGTTTCTTCTTTAAGGGGTTAAAAAGCAAAAAGCAAGCCCAGGAACTTGCAATTTCATTCCATTTTCCTGTTACTTGTAGTTAATTCCTTCCCCGCCCCCCCAAAAAGCTAAGGCATAACTATGTTAGAGTATCCTTGTAGCAGGACAAGGGCTAACATCACACCTCTTCCAGCATAACTGTGTCTGTTTCAGTAACTTTTACCATGGCTGATGGGGTGCCCTCACCATTGAGAAGTATTTTGCAACACAGGCGTCCTGGGATTTAAGCATCTCAAACCAGGGCAGGCAGGGAAATCTGGGCTTGCTTTGCCCCATGACTACTAAGGCTACTAAGCTTGTTGTCATCACAGCTGAGCCTGCAAAATAATATTTATTTATTTATGTATTTATTTGGTACCATCGCTGTGCACAGTGCTTTACCAGTAAAAGAACAACCGTGAACAGTTTCCTGCCCTTGGGCTTAGAATCTAATTAAGACATGACACAGAAGGAAAAGGGGATGGGAGTGTGGGAAGGGTCCCTCTTTTTCTGAACTAGCACTGTCAGAATCCCTTGGAAGATGTAGTTCCAAAGAAAGGATCTCTAGGAAGATGTAGTTCGGAAAAAAGGATCTTTTCTCAAGGCTCTGAATCAGAGAGCCGCCTGATCCAGTGCCACTGGGGTGGTTGGGGTGATGCCTTCATTTTGGATTCTAGTACAAACTTTAAACGAGCTATCCAAGGTGCCAAACGCTAGTCCCCCCAAAATAGGCTCAACACCATGGATGGCTCCTTTAAAGTTCTGACTAAAATCCAGTGCAGGTTAACTAGCCCCCAATGCCATTATCACAAAATCTTTATATATGCACATATATATGTATATATGTATGTGTATATATATGTGTGTGTGTGTAATATATGTGTGTGTGTGTGTATAATATATATATATATATATATATATGCATGCATGTAAATTTTTGCAAAAATAACGTAATCTCCAACTAACCCTTTTAACATAGACATAAACTGAAATTAACCCACCACGCCAAAACAATAAACTTTAAAAAACGCTGAATACTAACTCACTACAACCCTAACTTACCCGCTGACATACTAAAACGGGTCCACCCGCCCCAACCAGACCAAAACGAGAACGAGAAAATTAAGACCAGGCAGAAAAATATTACTCTACCCTTTCAGGTCCACCTGAACAAACTGCTAATATCTCCAAATGGTTGCATTGTTTGATCTCTTATTGCTCAGGAAGTCCATAAATAGGTTTGCCAAATTATTATCCAAATAATCCAATTATTGTCCAAATAATCGTCCACTGGCTTCTCCTTTAAAACCCACGTCAGTGTGGCCGTTTGGGATAGCTGGGCAACCTTAGCAACCCGATCCTGTGCGCGTCATCTTGTGCAAGGTGGATTTCTCGTGGTCATGAGTAGGAAGTTGTCTCCAGTCTGGTCGGTCCCCAACCGCACCGCACCGTGCTCCTATCGATGCCTGCTTGGAAGCAGATGCAAAGTAAATAAACTGCTATTTACTTTGCATCTGCTTCCAAACAGGCATCGATAGGCGCACGGCACTCACCTGATCAATTAGGACGACAGCCAGGTAGCTCTTCAGGACTCTGCCATCTCGGTGAGACAGCTTTGGAGACAATGGTTTGCATTATTCCTGGAAAGCCTGGCCAACTCACACACCTGGCATTTGGCAGGCGACCTGAGGGATTCTTAACAGGCAGGTGGAAATGGGGGTCCGCGCTGTAAATTTCCTCGCGGATCAACTCTAGCTGTTTCTGTTGATTACCATCGTTATTAAACATTTTGCAGTACAATAAAAACAATCAAAGGATACCATCCTTTGCTAATTTCATTCTCGATGGAAGCAACGATTAGCCGTTTTCTTCCCACCGTGAGAAAATCTTGGAAAACGGAACCGTTCACAGTTTAGGACTTCTTCTGCGCAATATTTGCACGCGGCCTTTTTTTTGCACAGAAAATAGCCATTTTTCTGTAGGAAGCAACACTTTCTGTACAGAAATATTATTTTCTGTGCAGAAAATGCCGCTTCTCCACAGGAATGCTGTTTTATTTGCCACCCCCCAAAATGTGCACATTTTGCACAGGGTAAGTTCTGAACTGCAAAGTTCTGAACTTCTCCTCGGTCCAGTTTTCTCCTTGAAAACCATTTTGCAAATATATTTTTGAATGCTCTTTCTGTTCTTAATCTGCATATTAATTTCTCTCTCTCTCTCTCTCTGTGGCTTTTCTCTTCCTCCCTTCAGCATGATGGAGTATTCTTTGGATGGGCACAACGTGAGCTTATCTGCCATCCGAACAGTCCGGGTCCTACGGCCTTTACGAGCCATTAACAGGGTGCCAAGTAAGTCTCTTGGGGCTTGGAGACGGGGTTTTTTTTCTGGTTTGAAGGAAGATATAAGCGAGTGGCCTCATTTTGACCCATCTCTTGCTAATTAACCGGTCGCCTACAAGGGTTCGTTTAGCCAGGGTCCTAAAATATCCAACTCTGATTTAGAGCCGGCATATGAGGAAGAATGAGGGGAGGTTTGCAAAGCAAAGGCTTTTTTTGGGGGGGGGCTAGAGTTCATCACTTTGGAGAGCAGTTTTAAAGTTCACACTAAAACACGGAGTGGTTTCTCCAGCTCAGTGACCTGGAAGCCACCAACTTTCACTAAAACTCTTAAGGAGGAAATGAATGGGGGGGGGAATAAGCCCCTTGGAGAACTCTAACTTTAAATTTCAGACTAAATCCCAAAGTGGGTTCATCTGAGATGGAAGCTACCAGGGGTCAGCACTTTATTATGCCCCCCTCTCTTCCATGCTCTTGCTTCGGGTGCGGAATGAAGACCCCTTTCACACCAAAACATTATAGCGCCATGATTCCAGTTTTAACAGCCGTGTTTCCAGCTTACGGAATCGTGGGCCTGGTGTTTTGGGGAGGCACTAGATCTCTCTTACTGAGAATTCAAAGTACCCCTCCCTAAACCTCCAGTCCATAGAGCAGAATTATGACCCTTATAGTGGAATCATAGCATCATAACTTGGTAGTGCGGAATGGGTTCTCATAATCCTTAATAATGGAACGGGTCTTTTTGCTGTGTTTGGTCTCTTTCATGCTACACAACTGCACTGCAACAATTCCATTTTAACTGCCATGGAATCCTGTAACTTGTAGTTTGGGGAGGCGCTAGGGCTCTCTCTGGCTGAGAATTCCAAGCACCCTTCCCTCAACTGCAAATCCCAAAGGAGGGAACCATGGCACTTAAAGTGGAATCATACCAGTATAATTCTATAGTGCGGATCGGCCCGGGGTCATCCCCGCTTGCCCTTGGGCCAGCCCTCATCCTGGCTGCTGACAGCCCCCTCCTTGCCTCCCCGAAGCCTCCCCTCTCCCCCAGGATGGGCACGTTGCCTGCCGGGGAGAACCCAAACAACTCTGGTCAGCCGTCCGAGGCTCAAGTGGGCCGCGAGACCCTTGCAAGCTGCTTTTCTCCTCAAATCCAATTTGGAAGATAAGCCAACCGGCTGAATTCATTTCCTGGTGGCCTGCCGGCAATCCTGGGACGATATGCTAATGTCTGGGCTCTTTTATTGCTTGATTATTTTTTTTTCCCTAGGCAGAAAATCCCTTTTTCGGCACAAGCCAATGTGATTGTGGAGGGAGGGATGGAGAGAATGGAAAACCGTCAGGCTTCCACTAGAAATGGCTTTGCTTTTCTCTCTCTCTCTGTTCAAAATGCATTTGAATGATCCGTTCTTACCGGTGGAAGCCACCGCTGCTTAATGCCTCCATTCTGGGCGGCATTGCTGCGGACGGAGGTCACTTCTAGAATTAATCTCCTCCCCTGAGGCCTTCTGCGCAAAGGCACGTCCTCGTCTCCCGCTTTAAACTGATGTGATGACCCCCTGCCCAACCTTTCATGCAAATGTTTTTAAAGGGAGTGGAGAGAAAATGATTTCGTGTGAGCAAATGACTTGTCCTCGCTCTCCAGTTAAGATCAGGACTGGAAGTGGACTTAGTTTTGGACTACAGCTCCCAGAATCCCCTAGTCAGCATGGGAGTTGTGGTCCAAAGAAGGTCATTGCCAAGATCTTGGGTGCAGGGGAACGAGGCTTGGGTGTCCCAACAGTGGGACTCATAAACGGAACCAGAGCAAGGTACCCATTCCAGCAGGGCACCCATTCCAGCTGCCACACAAAATGGAGAAGAATGGAATCGTGGAAAGATAGAGTTGGAAGCCGCATCGCATCCAGGAAGACATGGCTACAGTAGATGCTCCTCAAGACCTCTGAGAGTCCACCCCCACAAGGCAATCTGCCATTGAACCACTCTTACAGTGGAGAAAGTCCTTCCAGATTTTTAGGTGGAATCCAGGATGGGATCCTCAGTCCAACTTGACCAACCTCATCCCACCCCTCCATCCACGGCTGATCCGGTTCCTCTGAGATGCCCACATGCCGTTCCTGAAAGCAACGTCCACTCTCCACTCCCCTCTGAGGCAGACTGTCCTTGGCCTCGGAGCTTCTTATTGACCACCTAGTGTTGGTCTTTCCCGTGGTGACCAATGCGGATCTGCAGGACAGTGTTCAAGCAGGGCTTAATGTGCCATTATCGTTATCATCGTTCCTGCTTTCCCCTTAATTTGTTCCCAATGGCTTACTTGGTGATGCTCCCCACTACGGGTTATCCTTACAACAACCTTGTGAGGTAGCTTCAGGCTACGAGAGAACATGACCAGCCCAAAGCCATCTGCTTATTTGTATGACCAAGTAGGAACTTGAGCTCCCCGTCCAACAGTCCAACTACTGCCCCACTCCTTCCCTACTCTTTCCCTCTGAGCAACTAATATTTGAAGGTATACTGCCTCTGAACATGGAACAATTTGTGAGGAAAGGAGTTGACTTACAAATTCGGGGACCCCGCATGCAGAAAGCTAGCGCTGCAAGGAGATGCGTTCTAGCCGAAGTGGCCTTTTCCCTGAAGTCTTGCAAAAGGGAAGCTTATTTCTGGTGCATAAAAAAAAAAAACTGGCAAGGATCCCAAACAGAGAGCTGCGCTGAGGAAAAGCCACCCGGATTGTGCCACCCCAATTTCCTGCAATCCCTCTGGTTGTACTTAGGGGTATCAGTTCCTCCATGCTGGCAGCCATAAATTTGCCCAAGAGATTTATCACTGGAAACAAGAGAGAAAAACGTCCTAGCGTCTGAAGCGTTGTCACGGCTTAGAATTGTTCTTGGAAACAGCCGGCATGAAGAATTCCTGTAATTTGTAGGTTTGGCAAGCTGCCTGGGTTTTGTTTTTGGTTTTGTTTTTTTTGCAAAGAAGCAGCAAGAGAGGTTGCCCTCTCCTTGACATTACTTTGTCTTAGCCTGGAAGAAGCAAAGGGAAAAACACAGGAGCCTCTGTGGAGCTGCCACAGGGGGACATCCATGTCAGTGGGGTGGTGAGTCCAGTCCGTGTTTTACTCTGAACTCGAAAAGCACCCGTATCCTTTCAAAACCTCCTTTGCTTTTCCTCCAGAGAGGGATCCAAGTTGCAAAACCCTATCCATTCGCCCAGATATAGGTGGAGATCTCTTTAGAATTCAGAGTAAAATTCAGTGGGTTTATATCCACAAAAATAAAAACCAATTAGTCGTAAATGTGCTGCCACATTTTTTATTTCCCTTCCCCCTTCTTTTTTTTATGCAAGAGGCCAGCACGGCTACTCCTCTGAAAACCAGGGATCTGAGAGATTTTTGCTCCAGCCAAAGCCCGAGATCAAGATGAGAGCAACTTGCTTGTTTCCTTGCTGCGGTTTGGGTCCCCTTGGAAAGCCGGGCTTAGTTTTGCTGCTGAGAACAGCTGGCCCTTCTGATACCTAAGGCAGCCTTGACAGCAAATCGAGGCCTCTGGGCTCAGGGGTTATAATGAATCTTAAACAGCATTGCCGGTCCAGGTAATCCTTTCTGATCCCGCAATTCACAAGCAAAGCCTTAACATTCACTTACACTCCCCGAGCGCCTTCCAAGATAAATTGCATTGTGACCCTGCCCTCGTTGCAGGCTTACATCTTTGATGAAAACGGGGGGCATCCTTATTTTTCCCAAAATGATACCCCCGCTACCAGTTGGGTCCTCGCCAAATCAGTGGATCACCACTCTTACATTGGAGGCAGCCTTGAATCCCTTTCTGTACTGTTGGTGGCGCAGGGTTTAAATGCCGGTACTGCAGCCACAAGGTTGTGAGTTCAATCCTGCCGGGCTCCAAGTTGATTCAGCGTTCCATAGGTACCCAGCTTGTTGTGGGCAATTAGCTAACCATTGTAAACCGCTTAGAGAGCACTTTGCTGATAAGCGGTATAGAAATACAGAAAACTTCCTCCTTTTTTTTTTTTGGATAACAATTCCCAGTATCCCCTTCCCCAACCAAGATGATCAACGGGAGGTGCAAAAATTGGTGCAAAGGAAATGGCAGCCAGGATGGTGTAGTCGTTAGAGTCAGAGACCGGGTACCGGGAGGTCCAGATTCAAGTCTCCAACAAGCCACGACCTTGGGCTCGTCATTTGCTCTCAAGCTGTCCTACCTTGTAAGGCTGTTGTGAGGCTAAAATAGGAGAGGAAAACCCTACTCACCTAGAAATGGGGACTGGCAAGTGGAACGAGTGGCTGAGAAGAGAGAAACACGGGTCAGCCAAAAATGTTGTGTTGCTATGATGTTGGAAGAGTCAACTTCCACTTGGTATAAGGCTTCCGGTACTTTAGGGTCAGTTCAGAACCCCAGTTTGCTGGTCCACCATTATAACCGCAGTGAAATCGGTGAGTTCCAGAGATAGGGTCTTTTCCGTGGCAGCCCCCAGCTTTTCTGGAACTCCCTCCCTGAAGATGGCACAGCTTGTCCTCCCACTGCCAGCCTTCAGAAAGGTTTGAACACTTCTCTTCTGCTTTCATACAGGTGAAAATAATAATTAATTAATTAATTAATTAATTATTATGCCCTTTATATGAAAGGGCAGAACAACCTATACAATCAGGAACTGAGACACCCAAACAGAAAACCACAACAAAAATGGCATGAAATCCCCCACATCCCACCAGCCACTCCCCATCTCCACACCTTAAACACATCTCAATGACTTCAGGTGGAGCGTTAAAGAGGAAGGCCTTCAACCATTTACGGAAATGGTTAATTAAGACTGCAGAATTATGGCATGATGATTCCACTTTTAAGTGCCACGGCTTCTTCCTTTGGAACCATTGTGCTATAAAGCTGTGCAACGTGGAAGAGACCAAACACCACAAAAGATGTGGTTCCGTTGTTAAGGATCACTGCGGCCCTTCTACACGCCAGATTTATAGTGCTACTGTTCCACTATAACTGCCATGACTCTGCCCTATGGGATTCTGGGATTTGGAGTTTAGGATGAGGCGCTGAGTATTCTCAGCCAGAGAGCTCTAGTGGCTCCCCAAACTAGGGCCATTTCCGCACTGCACTCTTATAGTGCGATTATTGCACTTTCAACCTCCTATGGAATCCTGGGGTTTGCAGTTTCGGGAGGGGCCGGCTGAGAGGCCCCTCCCGAAACTGCAAACCCCAGGATTCCATAGGAGGTTGAAAGTGCAATAATCGCGCTATAAGAGTGTAGTGTGGAAATAGCCTAGGATTCCTAGGAGACAGTTAAAGCGGAATCATAGTGCTGCATGTGTGCCGTGTGAATGGACCCTTGTTAAGCCGCCTTGGTTAACTGCTCCCAGAGCAGATTCTGTTTTGAAGTTTGGCCGTGGAGGAGGATTGTTGTTCTTTTTCCAAAAAAATAAAGCTTCCGAGAAGTAACCCGCCTGCTTTTGCTTGTCCCCCTCTCTCGGCAGGTATGCGCATACTGGTGACCCTGCTGCTAGATACTCTGCCTATGTTAGGCAATGTCCTCCTCTTATGCTTCTTTGTCTTTTTCATCTTTGGGATTGTCGGCGTGCAGCTCTGGGCAGGCCTGCTGCGGAACAGGTGTTTCCTGGACACCCATTTTCAAATGTAAGTCCTCCGAAATCCATCTGTAAAAAACCAAAAAAAAAAAAATCATTTTTTCCATTCCATCAGAGACTCTGCAGATACATTTGAGATGTGCATCTTCCTTTATTTTATTCTCGATGCTCAGCGGAGTCAGCCCCGAGGTTTGTATGGCCGGGTGGCCTTAGACCTTTAGAGTTCAGGATAGACCAGTTGGTCTTAAGCCATTTCCGCACTACACAGTTATAGTGCTATTATTGCACTTTCAACCTCCTGTGGGATTCTGGGCTTTGGAGTTTCCTGAGGCCACAGAGTTCCCTGGCTGAGAATCCAAAATGCCCCTCTCCGAAGTGCAAACCCCAGGATTCCATAGGAGGTTGAAAGTGGAATAACAGCACTATAACAGTCTAGTGCGGAAATGGCCTTTATCCTCCCCAAGAGGAGGCCCCTACCTCCGAGGGGACCTCCTATTCCAGTCTTTTATTCCTAAGGGAACCTCCCCAGGCATCAAATATCTGAATAATCTGTTTTTGGTGCCATGACACTCCAACCGGGGGCAAAGTCTCCTTCATCTCTGGGATCTCAGGAATCTCCCAGCTTGCATCTTCTAGTCCGAGAGGCTGAAATTGTCCCTCACTGGAGGAATTGTGCAGTGAAGGTATGAAAGCTGGAAGGAGGAAATCCCACTCATTGATTTTTCTTTTTTCCTTATTTTGCTCTTCTGGAAAGACAAAACCAGCACTTCTCCTGAGCTTAACATCTCCGGCCATATCCTTCCCTCCTTCAACTGCAATGACTTCATCCAGGTTTTTGTTAGAGATGGAAAGAATATTTGAAAATAGTGAGGAAATGGCTGAAAAAAGTGTGCTGCTCAAGTTTTGGGAAATTTTGGAAGGCGGCTGGGCTGAAAAGAATCCTTGCAGTTTGAGACAACTTCTTTGCAAAGTTTGCATGTGCTGTTTTGTTTGAACGCAATATTTTCTGCACAGAAATATAATATATTAAATATTAAATATAATATTTCTGCGCAGAAGGATGCTGTTTCCTTCACAGCAAATGCAATTTTCGGTGTGTGGGGGAAAAAACCTTACATGTGCATTTTGTGCAGAATAAGTCCCAAACTGCAGCATTTTTTGTGCAAGAAACAGCATTTTCGGCCCATAAAGCACTCTTTCCTGAGTCGAAAATGCTGTTTTCTGAGCAAGAGTGCAATGCATGAATTTGATGCAGCACAGGAGAAACTGCACAGTTTTCAAACACTTTCAGCGAGAAAAGAAACTGCTAAAATAACTCATTGCTTCCCTTTGAGAACAAAATTGGCGAAGGATTAATCCCCGCTCTCTGCCGATGGCCTTCTTTTGGCCGCAACCCACAAGAAGCAACGTTTTCCACCTCGCCACGCTCTTTGAAGAAATATTTAAAAGGGAAGGAACAGGCTGGCAGTTCCCAAAGGCCACTGGACCTTCCTAAATAGTTCTGCCTCGGTCTTTAATTAAAACTCAAGAACCCATTTGGCATACTTGTGCCGTCGGCAGCCTGGGACACTCTCTCTCCCTCTTCGGCTTGAATTTGTTTTTGCTTCTAAGATGCTGCCCGGCAGTCTGAAAAATAACATAAAATAAACATGGCATTCCAGACAGCTTTGTGCGTTTAAGTGAAAGGTGTTTGGAGAGTGGCCTAATTTTCTCCTTCCAGCAGCTTGGCTCGCCTCTCTCTCGGCTTCTGAAAAGGGCCAGGGATTTGGGGAGATGTGCCCAACATTTTAAGACAGGCTTCTCCAAGCTGGTGCCCTCCAGATGGGTCAGATTACAAGTCCCATCATCCTTCCTGGACCAGCTATGCTATCAAAAACTCCTCCAGCGTCCTTAAGCAGGTTTACCCCAAGTCCAGACAGACGGCTCACAGCCATCCTTTCCAAGTATGAATCATTGTGCCAAAAAGTGCTTTTCCAAAATTCGAATTGATTTGTTGGCAGACCACACGTGGAAACCAGATCCATATCTTAGAGGAGAAAGGGTGATCAATTGCAATAACTGGTTGGATTAATTTAAGTAATTTGAGAGTAAGGAGGGCATATTGTTATTTTTCAGTGTCTTGTTCTTGTGCGCCTTCAAGTTGTTTCCAACTTACGGCACTCCTAAGGCCAGCCTATTACGAGGTTTTCTTTGGCAAGGTTTGTTCAGGGGAGGGGTTGCCTTCACCTTCCTCTGAGGCTGAGAGAGTGTGATGCACCCAAGCCCACTGGGTTCTGTTACCCCCAGGGTGGACAACATAATGCCCTCCCAGATGCTGTTAGACCGCAATTCCCTTCATCTTCAGCCAACGTGGCCCCTGGGCTAGACTGGAGTGCGCAACATGCATCCTCCTAGTTGACTCAGACTCCCATCATTCTCCATCCAGCACGGTCTGTTGAACTAGACCCTAGTGGTCAGCCTGTGGTCCTCTCCATGCTGTTGGACCACAGCTCCCATCAGCCTTACCCAGGGTGGCTCTTGGTGAGGAACGTTCAGGATGGCAACCTAACAACATCTTAGAGGGCCACGTGTTCTTCATCCCAGTTCTCCCCATTAACGCCCCCACAAAACTGGAGATGGCCCTGCTAAGAATGGCATATCAGGGTCAGGAGTTAACACTGCAGTGGTATGTGATGGAGGACCTCCAGAACTTCTTCTTGACCACAGTTCAGCATCTTGCTCTGATTTCCTTCCCAAAGACCAGGGAAGGATCACTCCTCACCTCTTGGAGTTCCAGGACGAGATTTGCCCGACGTGGCCAAGACACTTCTGAAAAACCTGTTAGCAGCATCCGGAGGTTGTGTTATCTCCCCCGTTCTCCTGCCATTGGGTGATGGCCTTTCAGCAGCCCCTGGAGAGACTGGATGGGATTTTGACACACCTGATAAGACACCCCCCCAACCGCAGAGTCTCATTCAAAGCCCACCCATCCAATCTATTCAGCTGCAGTGTAAGAGACATTTTCCAGTCCTTCCCATCACAAGTAGTACAGGCGGAGTCTTTCATTCCCGGATCCAAGCCGCCTCCTGCCCCAAAGGTGTCTGGAGTCAGCAAATGCAGAAAATCATGGGCAATGCTCACAAGATAACAAATAGGCAGGAGGGCCAAGGGTATCCTTACAGATAGCAGCCGTTCTCTGCAAGGAGGCCCAGCAGACGACTCCGGGCTTCCCAGACACGGTGGTCTGCTCTCTTGACTCTGTTTCTGTTTGTTTCTTGGTTGATTGCATTCTTTGGCATTGCAACAATTCCTTAATGCACGTTTTGGCCCATGGAGGCTGAAATGATAGAGAAGACGACGAACGGGACGTGTAAGTGTGGGCTGCCCAAGTCTTAACCGACAGAGAATATCTTGCCAGTTACAGTCAGGTTGCAAAGTTTGTTTGTCAGATGTGGACCAGGCATGAGGAGCAAGGAAGCAGTTCAGAACTCTCCCCTTGTGCAGGTCTGGGAAGTCGTGTGTAAACAAGGGAATGACATTACCTCTTACGATGCCTTTACCTGCAATGACACCACTCTTTCTATTTTGTAGCGAGGGTGCCCGTGTTCCTCTGGGGTTTTTTAAAAGGGTGGGAATTCAGTATGGGATGCATGCTTTTGTAAGTGGACTTAGAATCATAGAATTGGAAGAGACCCCAAGGGCGATCCAGTCCAACCCCATTCCGCCATACAGGAATATACCATCAAGCCACTCCTGACAGATAGCCACCCAAACCTCCACAGAAGGAGACACCACCACACTCCACTGAGGCAACAGCATATTTCCACTGTCTAACTGCTCTTACCCTCAGGAAGTTCTTCCTAACATTTAGGTGGACTCTCTTCTCCTGAAGTTTGAAGCCATTGCTCCATGTCCTACTCTCTGGAGGAGCAGAAAACAGGCTTGCTCCATCCTCTATATGACATCCCTTCAAATATTTAAACATGGCTATCATGTCCCCTCTTAACCTTCTCTTCTGCAGGCTGAACATCTCCAGCTCCCTAAGCCTCTCCTCCTAGGGCTTCACAGTTTCCAGACCTTTACTTACATGTGTGGGAAATTAAATAGTTTTGTGACATCCATATGGGCTCCCATGATGCTACAACTGTTATATAGTGGTAGCCAGTGGAGAGACTGATGCACCACAGCCCCAGTGTGAAATGGGCACTGATGAGCATCAGCGTGCTCCCTGTGCAATTTTGGAAACCAGCCACCAATGTGCACCAGACATGCCGGATGTGTATCAGAAATGCCCACTGCACATCAGAAGTGTCCAGTGGCTGTCAGACATGTCCAGTGTGCATCACGAGTGCTTTTTCCCCATCTCAAGAGCCCAGGGGGCATGTAAAGTGCCCAGTGCACATCTGACTTTGCTAGTGTGCATCACAATTGTCAAGTGTGCTTGAGAAGTGCCTGCCCCACATGTATGTATCAGCAGCACCCCACGCGCCTCAGAACAATATTGCCAGTGCTCCAATGTGCATCTCCTCAATTCCCCAACAGGATTTCATTGAATTTCTGTTTTGTAGCTACAAATCTGTAAAGTTAATTTCGGACAAGGTCAGTTCGGGGCCTTTCCTCCCCTCCGGACACGCTTTGCCTCGGCTGCTCTTTGGGAAAGCAAGGCCTTTTTTAAAAAACTGGGTATTTCTGGAGCTCTTGGTGGGGACTCTAACCCAAGCAGGGAAAGACCGGGGGCGACAGTTGGCAGAAAGGGAAAGAGGAGAGCCGGGAGCCTGGCAGCAATTAAAACCCAGGGCTATCTCGGTTGAACAGGAACAGCAAACCGAATCCCAGAGCAAGTAAAAAGAGATTGGCGATAAGCCGCCAGCGCCTACTCTTGCTTCTTTTTCTCTTCTCCCGTCGGGCCAACCAAAGAGCGTGGAATGGCCAGTGACTCCGTCTCTTTTCATTAACAGATGTACCAAGAGAGCTAGTTTTCTTTTTAAAAAGAAAAAAAGGAAAACCTTTGAAATTATAATTGGGTTTGTCAGGATTTGGGGGGGCTTAAAGGATGTGCAGAATCGAGTGGATGGCGCTCGGATTGGGGTTGCCTGCTGTGAAGGCATCTGCGGAATTTGGATCTTTCCAGGGCTGGTTCTGGTTATTTCGGTTTTTCAAGGGAAAGATGGCTTTGGGGGGGAAAAAACGTCCTTTTCCCACTTTGCTCCAGGACTTTACCTCTCTACCCGAAAAGGCTGTTCTTACTTTCCTTGGCAGCTTCCCAGTTTTGACAGTGTATGTTTTTTCTCCGTTTTAACTGCTTGAGTGGCCCCTCCTAAGGCTTAGAGATTAGCAGGAAGAGCTGTAGCTAAAATTTGCAGGTATCTTGGACCATTCACAAAAATGCTTCTCTGAAATGAAATGGACTTTTCAGGCTGAAAGAGGTTTCCCCACCCTGCAGTGGACAGTTTCCTCGCCATGGGTGGCCATGGGTCATGCTCTCCGAGGATGGTGGGACGTGTAGTCTATCCCCAGCTCAAGGGAGGCCGCTCCCTATTCACACAGACCTTGCAAAGAATCCAAAGTGGCCACCCTGACGTGCTCATCTGATTCCTTTTGTGCCGTCATCCTTTCACGCTGGAGACTCTTTCACGCTCGCTTGTAAATTATCATTCGTGATGTCTGTGAAAAGGAAGAAAGACAGGTGAACAGATAACAGACTCGTCATTCCGTCTGCAGCAGGTAATTAGGGGAGGTGGATTAAATGTTTCATTAAAGCCAGGCGCCGGCACGGCAAAGCACAGCTCGCGGTGCAAAAATCCATCCTCCCAACTCCCCAGTCAAAAGAGGCAGCTCGGGCATCTCTAACAACCAGAGCTTGGGAAGGTTTGTTTTTGGGGGCTCTAACTCCCAGAATCCCACTTGCCATGTTAGCTGCTTTTGTCTAATCAGTTACAGAACTTATTTACTGGAGGAGCTGTTTGAGAGTGGAATGGGCTGCCTTAGAAGGTGTGAACTCTCCATCTATGGAGGATCAATTGCTCCATGTCCTAGTCTCTGGAGCAGCAGAAAACAAGCTTGCTCCATAGGGCATCCCTTCAGGTACTTAAAGATGGCTATAATGTCAGCTCTCAGTCTTTTCCAAGCATCAATAGGAGTATATTGTCTAGATCAAGGGAAATAATAGTACCTTTCTATTCTGCTTTGGTCAGACCTCACCTGGAAATGTGTGCCCAGTTCTGGGCGCCACAGTTCAGGAAGGATACTGACAAGCTGGAACATCTCCCAGCTTGAAGACCTGGAAACTATGAGGAGTGGCTTAGAGAGCCTAGGATGTTTAGCCTAGAATAGAGAAGGTTAAACATGGTAGCCATGTTTAAGCATTTGCAGGGAAGTCATATGGAGGATGGAGCCAGCCTGTTTTCTGCTCCTCCAGAGGCTAGGACATGGAGCAATAGCGTCAAACTCCAGAGAAAGAGATTCCACTTAAATATTAGGAAGAACTTCCTGATTGTAAGACCAGTTCAACACTGGAATGCACCACCTGGGAGTGTGATGGAGTTTCCTTCTACGGAGGTTTTATAACAGAGGCCGGATGGTCATCTGTTGGGAGTGCTTTTGTGGTGTCTTCCTGCATGGTAGAAGGGGGTTGGACTGGATGCCCCCTGGGGTCTCTTCCATCTTTAGGATTCCATGTTTCTAGAGAAATTATGGTTCAACACTGATCTCTCTCTCTCTCTTTTGAACACGCGTCCACACACAATTTCTTTCAGCACGACTGACTTCTAATTCCAAATCTCCATCTGCTGGACCTGAGCTGTTTTCTATTAAGGAAATGACAACCAAATACATTAATATATTTTTTTCCTTCTTTCTCCTCCTTGCTCAAGGACGTACAACTTGACTTTCCTGCATCCGTATTACCGGCCGGAGGAAGGGGAGGAGAACCCGTTCATCTGCTCGTCCCACCGGGATAACGGCATGCAGAAATGTTCCAGCATCCCAAACCGGAAGGAGTACAAGGTGGAATGTACTTTGAGCATGGACTCTTACAACCCCAATTCGTATCCCCTGGACTTCAGTAGCCGAAACGGCTGCATAAACTGGAACCAGTATTACAACGTTTGCAGGACGGGCGACTTGAACCCGCACAATGGAGCTATTAATTTTGATAATATTGGCTATGCTTGGATAGCTATTTTTCAGGTAAGGGTCCCTTTCTTTTATTTCCTCCTTTCCTTCATGGTCTACCCAGGAGCCGCTGAGAAGAAGGTGTGTTTGCTTAAGATAAACAACTCAAGTGTTTCCTAATAATAGAGAGAGGAAGCCATAATCTGTGTTAACCTGATTTTTGACATTTCAGATTTGCAACATTTCTCCAGAAATAAATCTCCTTCACAATGCATGTTGTGTGAGGTGCAAAGTAAGGAGGGTGAGTTGAGATAGCAAAGCTGTTTGGAGTTTTACCATAGTGTTTTGAGCAGCAAGAGAAGATGAACAGACTGATTTTCTTTGACCTGCCTGGACTGGAGGAGTGGAGAGGGGAGAAAACAAAGACAGTCTTAGTGACGTTGGAAAGAAAAAGTTTCCAGGGAAAGGAAGAGAGGGAGGAAGAAACTGGAATCTTGCCATTGTTTGGAGGAAGGATTTCCTTTGCCAACTTAGAAGAGGACTATGAGGGGGTGGAAGAAACCATTATTGAAGGAACAAGGTTCCTTTGCTTGCTTAGAAGGGGGGACAAAGAAACTGGAATCTTGCCATTGTTTGGAGGAAGGATTTCCTTTGCCAACTTAGAAGAGGACTATGAGGGGGTGGAAGAAACCATTATTGAAGGAACAAGGTTCCTTTGCTTGCTTAGAAGGGGGGACAAAGAAACTGGAATCTTGCCATTGTTTGGAGTAAGAATTTCCTTTGCTTGCTAAGAAGGGAGGATGAAGAAACTGGAATCTTGCCATTGTTAGAGGAAGAATTTCAATTGCCTGCTCAGTAGAAGAGCATGAGGGGGAGAAAGAAACTGAAACCGTACTATTATTGCCTGCTTGGGGGGGGGGGACGAAGAGACTGGAATCTTGCTGTTGTTGGAGGAATGGATTTCTTCTGCTTTCTTAGAATGGGGGCATGGGGCGGATGGAATAAACTGGAATTGCGGTGTGGCTGGAAGAGGTTTTCTTTGCTTCCTTAGGAGGAAGGTGAGCAGCAGCAGTCTTATTCTTTGCCAAGGGCTTTCTCTAGCCTGGAAAAGGGAAGGTCTGATGTCTTCGCTTTAAAGATCTTTAAAACTGGTGGCAGGTTGAATCAAATCACTAACTTAATGGCTACTTCATCCCTATCAGAATGCACCTCTCGGGTCTCCAGAGACTGCCTACGGAACTTGATCCCCCTATTTGCGTCAGTCTCAATTCACATCATGCGTCTAGGAATGTAACCCTAATGTGAATTGAAACTTGCCTGTATTCAGCTAGTGGGCTGTAATGCTCAGCATCTACCTTCACACTAGTAGGAGATGATGGCTTCCACATCAGTTGGACAAGGTATTTGTGCCGGGCTTTAGTCTGAACATTTCAAATTTAGGGATAGGGTCAGGTCCTTGGATAGCCTTTTTTAAAGTATGGACTGAAGCAACCCTACTGACATAAGGGTATCCAACAAGGCTTGTGGACTGTGGGTATAGAGTTTCCTGTGGAAAGTCAGAACATTGGGATATCTTAGGACCATAACTGGTTCATGTCCTAATCTCTGGAGCAGCAGAAAACAAGCTAACTCCATCTTCTACAGGGTACCCCTTTGGATATGGCTATCATGACCTCTCTCCGTCTTCTCTCAGCTGAACATACCCAGCTCCCTAAGTCATTCCTCGTAAGACTCAGTTTCCAGATCTTCGATCATCTTGGTTGCCCTTCTCTGGACACATTCCAGGTTGAGAGAGTGTGTCATACCCAAGGTCACCCAGTGGGTTTCCATGACTGAGAGGGGATTTGAATCCTGGCTTCTGGAATTGTAATCCAACACGCAAACCAATGTGCCATGCTGGCTCTTGCCCTGGTGCAAACGGTAGTACGGAATGGATTGTGCTCTTCTGGAGCATTCATTGCACAAGGGTGACTCCAGCACAGACAAGCCACCCACAGCAAGACACAGCCATGCTAGCAGAGGCCAGATTTTTTTGCAAGCTAGGCTTTCTCCTCTTTAGCAAAACACAGACATTGTTTGATGGGATGCAACTGGATGATGGGATCTCCATCTCTCTCTAGAGCTACACACATTTTGTCCAATTTCAGCCCAAGTTTCTTGTTGTTGCTGTGTGCCTTCAAGTTCTTTCCAACTTATAGCAACCCTAAAGTGAACCTATCATGGGACTGAGAGTGTGTGACATGCCCAAGGTCAGCCAGTGGGTTTCCATGGCCGAGCAGGGAATCAAACCCCGGTCTCCAGGGTCACAGTCCGATGTTCAAAACTACTACACCATGGTGGCTCTCAGTTTCTACGTCCTTCCAGAAAAGCTGAATGCTGGCTGGCAGATTCTGGAATGTATACTCCAAAAAAAGGAACTGTCCCAAACCTCTAGTTCCACCAAATCCCACTTCAGGACGGTGCTAAAAAAAAGCAAAAGGGGGAGACAGAGCAAGGCAACGTCTCCGGAGGGAAGAATTTTTGTCCCCACCTTGTCACGTTTGCAGGGACTGAATCATGGGTCTCATCATCCTCCAAATTCTCTGTTTCTCGGGTAATGGCCCAACTCCCTGCCTCTATTTATCAGGGAGGTGCATTCCAAGGCAAATTGTGGGAAGCAATTAGCCTCATTAGGGGTTGAAAGAGAGGAGATGGAGAGCCACATTAACGGTGAGATATTAAGATCCTTCCTTTACTCACAATGTTCTGAGGAAGTACCGGAAGCAGACATTATGGAGCATCATTACCCACAGACAGGATGGATTTATCCACCCTACTAAGTTCCTAAACTCATCTGGGTTATTAGCAGGATAAGAGAAAGGGGAAAAGTTGGATTTTTCCATGAGAAGGGGCAGTAATGGGAAAAGGAAGGTAGATTTTGGAGGAAAAAGTGGAATCATAGAATCACCTCCCTTTTGCAATAAAAAGGAACCTGCCCTGTATTATTACCATAACTGCAGTTCAGAGAAACATAGCTGGGCAATCAATTTAAAACAATCAATCAATCAATCAATGAATCAATAAATCAACCAACCAACCAACCAACCAACCAACCAACCAACCAACCAACCATAATTTTAAAAGATTCATATGTGTGTGTATATTTTAAATAGATTATTGATTTTAAAAACAGATCATTTAAAACTGGTCAAGCCAATTCCAAATAGTGTAACCTTGGGACAGGCACAGCTTGTACAAAATCACTTTGGTCCAAAGGCCTTAATAAAAAATTTTTAAAAAACCAGATTTTTCCTGGGTGCTGAAATCATCCCAGCATTGGGGCCAAACAGGCCTCCAGGGAGAGAGAACTTAATCTTTTTAAATTGCATTTTATTCTTCTACCGAGGAGTCATTGCCTTAATACTGTACTGTTTGGGCCATTTCCACACTACTGTGACATAGTGGTATTATTCCACTTTTAACATCCTATGGAATCCTGGGATTCGCAGTTTCGGGAGGGGCCTTTAGAATTCTCAGCCAGAGAAAGCAAACTACAAACCCCACAATTCCACAATAGGTTGAAAGTGGAATAATAGCGCTATAACAGTGTAGTGTGGAAATAGCCTTAACGTTCATTTCTTCTACATTTTTAATTGCATTGTTCTTTTAGACTGGAAGCGGCTTTCGGTCCTAATTTTGGGGGGAAAGCAGGATATACAAGTTGTTGTTGTTGTTATTCCAGAACTGGGGTGCCACCACAAAGGAGGTCCTCTCCCATATCTTCCCGCAATGCATTTCCCCTCCTGGGGTGGGGGGCAAAGAGAAGGGCCCCTCCAATAGATCTCAGTTTCCGGCAGGGACAGGCATCCTTGTGGTTGTGTAGTTCAGACGGTGGGGATTTGTTGCGGAGAGATGCATCCTCCCCTGACGAGGTGAGCGATCAATATAACACCGAGAGTTCTGGTTGCCACTGACAACATCTGTAGTAATGCTCAGTGCTCCATGTTCTCTTTCTGTCTCTTTTTTGCGCCCTCCGTTGCAATCTTCTCCCCCGGCTCACGGAGAGAGTAAGAGGGAAGGAGAACAAGTTGTCTCCTTGGCTGGGGCATTCCGGTCACGCTCCGTGCTCGGCGTGGCAGCCCGGAGCGCTATCTCTCTCCTTCTCTCTCTCTCTGGTACATTCACACTATGGGTGGGAGAGGAGGGGAATCCCGCCATGCCGGTGACAAATCATAAGCCAGGGACACCGCTTGGGGAAGGCTTGATTAACTCGTCAACGGAGACGTCTTCTTAGACAAAAGGCTTTGGGAAAATGACGGCTGTTCCCATGAGAAGGAGGCATGACCTGCAAACTCTGTATTCCTCCTCTCTCCTCAAGTCATGGTATTGCAAAAAGGAAGCAAAAAAATCCCTCTGAACGTCTAAGCCAGAGCTTGGAATAGTAACTTTTAGGAAGAACTAGTTCCTTTACGGATTGCTCTGCTCATCCAACCAGTCATTGCATGTTACTGAAGTCCAAACACATAATGCTTGGAGGTCTTTGTTAGGAACAAACTACCATTAGTGTTGCCACTGGATTGGGGGAATGCTCTCTGGTGCCCCCAAGTGGGCAATTCAGATATTGCACCTTGCACCAAAAAAGAATGCCAAAGACACCACAAATCCATCATCCTCCCCTAGCACTTTTTCCCCCACCCAGATGGGTTGGACTACAACCTCCCAACACAATCATGCCGAATCAAAAAAGACCCAATAACAGAGAGAAACCCCGTAATGTGAAAATCAGTGAATTACTGGCCATTACAGGCAATAAAGTAACACTGTTCCAGCTCATTACCCCAATAACTGTTATTCAGGGGAACAGACCAGAGCAAATTAGCTCCAAACTACAAATCCCAGGATTCCATAGGACAATGATAACGGTGATGGTTGCTGTTATTTTTAAGATCTCATCTTTTTGGGACTCAGCTTGCAATTGAAAACAAGAACAATACAGTTCAGAATATAGTATATAGAATATAGGACAATACAGAATATAGTATATAGAATATTAAAAAGATAAAAATCAAAAACAGTTCAGTTTAAGACTGCTATAACTGTGTGGTTTAGATGCACACAAAAGTTCAAAGCTTGCATGCAGCCTTAAAATTGCCACCCTTGAGTATCTCATGGGGTTTGCCTGGTGTCCAAAACAGTTTGCTGACCTGAGCCGATGTCACCTTGCTTTTGAGAGCTTCTTCTCATTAATGGAGCTGCTGTCAGAATGAGTACAAGTCTTTATCAAGCTCTGCAGCGATGACAGTCCTGAATGTCATCCCTTTGGATGAATTGATCTTGTTTCTCCGCAGTGTCACGGATCTCCGGCAGAAACCCTCCCAAGGCTTCACCAACAAGGGCTGTGTAATTATGCCCAGCAGGAATCTGAAAATAGTGATCGCCCACTGCCCACTCAAATGGAAGCTGGTTTTGTGTGTGCATGTGTATTCTTTCATCAAAGAAAATTCCATAACCCCCAGCATGTTTCCAAAGGAAAGGTGACCAAAAGGGTAGAAGGCCAGGAAACCATGAAGCCCTCTGAGAAGCAGCTTGGGGAGCTGGGTAGGTTTAACCTGGAGAAGCAAAGGTGAAGAGGGGACATGATATCCATATTTAAATATTTGAAGGGAGGTCATAGGTTGGATGGAGCTAGCCTATTTTCTGCTGCTCCAGAAACAAGGACATGGAGCAATGGATTCAAACTCCAGGAAAAGAGCTTCCACTTAAACATTAGGAAGAATTTCCTGATGGTAATTGCTGTTTGACAACAGAATCTACTGCTACCTGAGAGTGTGGTGGAGTCCCCTTCTTTGGAGGTTTTTAAAGAGAGGCTGGGTGGCCATCTGTTGGGAGTACTGGGATTGTGTCCTCCTGCATGGCAGAAGGGGGTTGGACTGGATGGCCTTTGGGGTCTCTTCCAAATCTAGGATTCTATGCTTCTAGGCCCAGGGCTGTTTGCGTGGCTGGCAGCAACTCTCTGAAATCTCACGTAGAGAGGGATTTTCCCTACCGTCTGTGACTTGATCCTTCTCACTGGAGAAGCCGGAGATGCTTTCCAGTCCTGATATTCTCTGGCTGCAGCCTTGGCATCTCCATTTTATAAGGCTCAAACAAGAGGAGATGGGAAAGATCTTAAACCCATACATTGATGAGGTAACCTTGCTGAGGTTACCTTCTGTCCCCAAAACATGCATGGCAGGGTAACGAGATGGAGAGAGGGGCCTCTCCCTCCTTCCTATCCCATTCCTGGGTAGCATGGCCCTCCTGACTTTGTTTGCAGCCAGTTATTAGGCTGAGCCTTGATTGCATGCTTTTCTCACTGTTCAAAGCACCCATATATTAGTACAGTAATCCTCTCAACAACCTTGTAAGGTGGGCCAAGGCAGGGATTTTTGTCCCCCAAACGGAGACCAAGCCTGGAAAAGCAGAAGCGGCCTGACCTTGGGGTACTGCTGCTCGATACAGCTTGAACCTGGAATGTTTTTACTGATGTTTTCCCCGACTGGTCACCCATCTTCGGCCCTTTCCCCTCCCCTCCTTCCTTCCTTCCTTCCTTCCTTCCTTCCTTCCTTCCTTCCTTCCTTCCATCTTCTTGCAAACCAAGGCAATCATTTCTGAATCGTTTTAGGAAGTTCTTTTTAATGGCTTTCTTGCCCTCTTCTTATTTAATAGCCAGCGCCTGACTTTAATCTGTGGGTCGTTCTTGCTTTGCTGAGGATTCCCCCTGGTATCACCTTGGTTCTGCAGCCCCAAATGAGCATCCGCCCCGTCCTCGTAGACCTTTCCAGTTGTTCGTTGGTGAGCTGGCCATCTTGAGCTCGGCAGAAGGGATCTCCTTAACTTTACTAGCCTCTCCGTCTCTCCGTTCTTCACAACCCCGTTCCGCAGCTCATTCGAAGGCACGCCACACTCTTGTGCGCCGCGTCATAATGTTTGATTCCATTCTCCACATGCCGTGATGCGGCAAGTGCCCGTGGCTAATTAGCATGATAAATCAAGCCCTCATGAATAGGTAATGAGGACTCGTTTATTATCCATTACTACAGCCACCATTGATCTTTGCAGTAGGAGAGATGAAACTTGCATTTGGACTGTGCGGGACTATCCACAGAGCACATCTGGATCAGCCCACAAGCCCATCTGGTCAACACATCTCTGGGCCAGGGAGCTTGGTGAAGTTACTTTTTTTTTTTGGATTACAGATCCTGGAATATGGCAGTGCCAGTTTGGGGGATGCTGGATGTTGTAGTCTGAAAGAATTCTTCACTAAGCTGTGGTCTAAGTTGTGTTACTCCAAACTACAGCTAGGATTTCAAACAACCCAGAAATAGGCAGTGAGAAGTTCAGGAGATGGGCTGTCAGGTTAATTCTGACTAATTGTGGCCCTATTACAGGGTTTACCAGGCAAGATTCCTTCCCGGGGGGGTTGCCACCGCCTTCCTCCGAGCCTGAGAGAGTGTGACTTGCCCAAGGTCAGCCCAGAGGTTTCCAAGGCTGAGCCAGGATCTGATTCCGTGGTCTCCCCGAATCCTAGTCTCGCCCCAACCACTATGCCATGCTGGTTTTCATGATTTATTCGGAGGCTGAGAGAGAGTGACATCCAACATCACCCGGAGAGTTTTCACGGCTGAGTGGAAATCCGAATGCTGATCTCCCTGAGTCCTGTTCTGAAACCAAACTGCTACACCATGGTTACGTGCCTTCAGGCTGACTCTGACCTATGGCAAACCTTCTCCTAGGTCTTCCAAAGAGGCTTGCCACTGCCTGTCTCTGTGGCTGAGATGGTGCAACTTGCCCAAGGCCACCCAGCAGGTTTCCATGGCTGAGTGGGGATTTGCATCCTGGTTGCCCTAAATCCTAAATCAGTGCACAAACCACTACATCACGGTGGCTCTCTGGATGTTCCTCCTTCTCCCTGAGTTCATAGTTTTTAATACAGGGAACTGGGGGTGGGGGGGAGGTTGGATGGGTGTAGCAGTGGCCGTGTGACGTATCCCCTTCCGAGACCGGCCTGCAGTTCCTAGCCTTGAAGACAGATCCTGCTTAATTCCCTCCTTGGATTTGGGACACGGGCCTCAAGGTGACCTTGGTGTGGACCAGTTTATTTCAGAAGTGGTTCTTCTTATGGCCAGCGTGGCATCTTTGGTCCAGGCTTAAGGAAGACAGTCCTTAAGCAAGGTAACCAATAGCTCAACTTTATTTCCACAACCTACAGAATGGTTTCCTTCTCAGAGTTCCAGTCCTTAGTTCCAAACATATCCAGACTGAGTTGCGTCAGACCTTTGTGCTTAAATCAACTCGGACACCCGGCACACATTCACTCCCACCTAACTCCCTCAACTGTTTGTCTTCTGCTGTCGGAAGCAAACCCCCTTTAAAAATTATTCTTCCCATCAAAGCACTTCTGCGCTGGGCTTGGATGCCTCCATTAATTCAAATACTGCTTAGCAACCGCTAGGCTGCAACCTGTATTTCCCAGCTTTTCTCTGCAACAAATATGACAACTCTTGTAACTCTTGCTGTAGACTACAGCCACAAAGTGGGAAGACAGAAGATAAATCCTCTTCCATCGCACCCTCTCCTTCTCTCCTGCAAATCACACAACCTCTGCCAGATCCTGCTTTGCGTTGCTTTGGAGAAACTTCAGCCAGGTTTCAGGGGCCATTTCCACACTAGACTGTTAGGATGCAATTATTCCATGTTCAAAATCCTGTGGAATTCTGGAGTTTGTGGTTTACTGAGACTGAAGAGCTCTCTGGATGAGAATTCTGAATGCCCTTCCCTAAACTGCAAACCCCAGGTTTCCAGAGAAGGTTGAAAGTGGAATAATAGCACTAGAACAGTCTAGTATGGAAATGGCCTGAAACACCAGAGAACTGCCATTTTTATCCGGTCAAAGGATTGCAAACATGAGCCATTCTTGGAAGAAGAAGATAATATCTCAGTTAGAAATGGAGGAATGGCTCCCTGGTAGGGGAAAAGCCTTAGAACAGAGCTGAACTCTTGTTCCTTGGTTTTACCCGAGAGCCTGTGTCCGTCAGATTTGCAAAAGGGACTTCGAAACCGCCGCCAGTGGCAAAATTAGTTGCTCAACGCAGAACGAGGAATGGCCCTTTACTCTCCGGCTGGGGCTCGTTAGCCAAATCAACATGCCCCCCCAAAGGGCAACTAAAGACACGGATAAAAGGCCTCCAGGAATTAGCACGGAAGACCTTGTCAACTCAGGGAGAAGAGGATGACAATTATTTCATGCCCTCTCCTGCTGCAATCAAACCTTGCCGAGAGATGGGTTGCAAACTCTTCCTACAAGGGCCAACTCGCAGGAGAGAAGCAAAACTAAAGCCGGAGCTGTCTGCAAAACATTTGCCCAGTTTTGTATGAGAGGGTTTGCCTGCTAATCATCTATGTATTAGTAGGAATCTATGGCTGAAATTCTCCATCATGGTCTACACATCATGTGCTCCTGATCTGCATCAGTGCATTGAGCACTTCCGACATGCTCTGGATATTTCTGAAGTGTGTTGGGGACTCCTGTTGCCCTCTGGCACTTCCTAGCCAGTGTCCAAATGTGCATTGGGCATGCCTTGATGCACATCAGTTTGCACATGAGAATTGTGTTATATCAGTCCCACCAAAGGCTACCATTGCACAACAGACACCTGTTATGTTGTAGGGTCACGGTAGCCCCTCGGTGACTTGATTCAGCCCACAGACTCAAAGAGGTCCTCCATCTTCGGTGTCAACCCAGCGCTATAATTCCACAGCCCTCCAGAAGTTGCTGGACTGCAACTCCCAGCAGCCATAGCTGCCCCAGCAAGTACTGAGGCACACTGGGAGTTATAGTTCAACTATTGTTATTATATTTCTATCCTGCTTTTCCCCCAAAATTGGCACTCAAAGCAGCTCACAATTTAAAAAGAATTAAAAACATCCCAGAAGTGAGTATTAGAATAGAATTAAACTCTTTGTAGTATTAAGACAATTGCACCTCTGCAAGAGAATAAAATGCTGTTTTAAAAGATTTTTAAAGCTCTTAAAAGCACCAACATCTGGAGGGCTGCAAAGCCCCCATCCCAATGTAGCCAACACTCTGCAAGATAGACTTATAGTTTCCAAAAAGTCAATTTCTTACATTTCCCAGGTTTTGGAGTCCTGTGTTGCCAGGCATGTTTAGCAGAGCAAAACTGATCAGTGTCATCATCCCTGAGCCATCTGGATTTGCTCTTGAGGAACGCGCAGCAAGCAGGGGAATTTTCCAAGATGATTTTATCTCTGTTTAGTTCTTCTTTTCCTACTCAGCGGGCGCAAAAGAAATGTGTCGAGAAGGTGGCAAGATGACGGTCTTTTTTAAAAACAGTTTTAAAAGTGCAGGCATTCAAGTGGAAGTCTCAGGCATAAATAGCATTCCTTGTGCTGCAATATTTGCTGTTTTTGAAGGCAGGAAAAAACTGGAACAGAAGACCAAAAGTGTGGAATTATCACAGAGGACAATTACATATTCCCAGTCCCAACATTTAGCAATTGAGGAGAGGCTGAGGAAGAAAAGAGTCAGACAAAGAATAGATTGTCTCATTTATTTATAACCGGAGTGGGCAACTGTTTGGGGGCCGGGGGCCATTTTCCCCCCACCAGATCCCCCCCACACGCACAGAGCAAACCCAAATGCTTCCATTTTCCTCTTTAGTCCCTCTCAAAATGGTGACACGAAGTGGCATCACATCATTTCCTGTTGCCATTTTGAGAGGGACTGTAGAGGAAAATGGAGATATTTGAGAGTAATACGGGGTTCTGAGGTGCTTGTCAGGGCCAGGACAATTTCCCATAATTTCACTGGTGGGATGGGGGCTTTTTACATGGTGTTAGAGCAAAAATTGCTTGAAAATGGTGCCAAAATGTAGAATTGGGGGGCTTTGGAGAACTGGTGGAGGATTTGGTGGCCCACATGGAGCCACAGATTTTGTCCACACCAGATTTATAATAATAAACTTGTGGCTACAACAGCACTTTGCATGTCGTTCCAAGACGCAGTAGTGAAATTATCAGTAACCAAAAATCAGGCGTGAAATGTTTCTGGCTGGTTGAGTCCATTGCTGCTAAATGTTGGACTACAGCTTCCAGAATCCCTCATGCTGCTTAGGGGATTATGGGAGTCGTTATCCAAAAGAGGAGCTTTCCTGCCATCATACGTACCACTGAGGTCAAGCTTTTCTGTAACGCTGAACTTTGAGCGTCCCGAATCTTCTCTCGTCCCCCTCCGGGAGCGAGTCTCCTCTTTCACCCTGGCGTGGGTTGGGGATTGAGTTTGGCAGGGACCCCCAGGGTGAGTGCGCCAATCTTCTTAATTGAATCAGTGGGCTTTTCCCCCCTCCAGCGGCCGATTTCCAGTTTGCTGCATAACTTTGCCTGAAACGGCTCTCTCCGTGCAGAATTAAGGTCTGAACCCCAGGTCCCTTTTTTCATCCGCCGATTAAGGCAGTTGCATGTTGGATGAATACAGACTTGGGTGGGCAGCTTCTTTGAGTACCGTGGAAGGAGGGGGACTTGGAAGCTCCAGGAAGGGTCTCATGGCAGATGGCATGCACGTGATGCTTTGAGCTGGAATATACGATTGATGCTGAAATCTGGTGGAATAGTCCCATCCTTTTGGTCAGACCTCACCTGGAATCTTCTGTCTATTTCTAACCATCCAAAAGGATACTGGGAAGTGACTTTTTGACCACCCTTGCTTTAAGGACTAAGGAAGAGTGACCAAAACGACCAAAGGTCTGGAAACCAAGCTTTCCAAGGAACATTTTAGCCAGCATGGTGTAGTGGTTGGACTACAACTCTCGAATCTCCACTCAGCCATGGAAACCCACAGGGTGACTTTGGGCAAATTGCATTCTCTCTCAGCCTCAGAGAAATGCAAAGCCAAGCCCCCCGTCTGGAGGTTTGTTTGTTTTTTCCTTTGAGGGAGTGTAGGCCAAAAGGAGCACGCAACAGCCCCAACCCCAAAACAAGGAGGCAATTTTTAAAAGATAAACCTGCCTCTTCTTTCAGCCCGTTGCTAATCACCCCTAAATCACTTTTTTTCATGTTCCGTTCGAGTGCTGCCAGTCCCAAAGCAAATGTTCAGAGAAGAGGAAGGGCATCCCATGCGCACAGGGGTCCCACAGCTCATTTTTCATCACTGCGCACAAACGGAGCGAGCCACCTGTTCCGGCAGCTGTTCCGGCACGGGGCTCCCGGAGAAGATGTCTAAGGAAGGAGCGGGACAGAGGTGTAAACAGAGACAGAACGGGAATCCTGGCTGGATCCCAAAGCATGTGACTTTCTGAGGTAGCAAGCGGAGCAAGGATGCTGGGAAACCCCCCCTTACGTGGGTGGGTAGCCCCCTGGTCGCTTTCAGCAAGTGGAAGAGAAGCTTCCGGGTGACTCGTTGATTATTCATTGGTCTATTTACTTAAACCATTTTTTCCCATTTTTTTCCTGCCCCTTGGGGTTCCAAAAGGGATGTGCAGCAACAGATGCAACAACAAAATGGCCCGCAAAAATAACAACTTTCTTTAAAAAGAGGGCTGTGAATTCCCTATGGGACTTCACATCTGTGATGCGGCAGCCAAGAAAGCCAATGCAACTAATTGCACACTCCAGCGTGGGCATCTCCTGCACATCCGTGTGTGCCTCACATTCATCCCGTGTGCGTCTCATGTTCCTCTGCTTGCACAATGGCAGGTCCAACTCTGATTCCTCAGCCTTGAACTGAGTGTGGGTGTTGTGTGTTGCATAAGAGGAACTCGATTGTGCGTAAGACACCAGTAGGGTTGCAGCCACAGAATTGTAGTGTGTAAATGAAGCCATTCTTGCTTCTAGGCTGAGCTCTCCAAGGTGCTGAACCTGTTTTGGAGATTGGGTTTGACGCTTTGGGTATCTCCTTTAGACTAAAACCCATAGTGGATTCACTGCCCCAATGACAGCTGTTTTCAGAGTTGGGCGGGGAACTGGACTACATATTCCTAGTAAGGCTGAGTAAGAGTAGATATCCATTGTGGGGGAATTTATAGTTGCTGTCATTATCAATCTCCAAGATGGTGCTAGTTGTAGTAGCAGTAGCTCTTTTAAAGTTCGTACCAAAACCCAGTCCAGACTCATTGCCCTGCTAACATTAGAGCTACCAGCCTCCACTTCCTTGGGTTAAACTAAAGTCTGGAAACTTTGGAGCCACAACTCACAGAATCCCTGGGGAGCTTCAAGGAAGGGCCATCTGTCCCAGGAATTCCTTTCATCCGCCTGGTGGCTTAACTATCCCAGGGACAAGGAACAGTGGAGACATAGGTCCCCCCCCCTGCACTGGGGAGACCTGGCACTAATGAGAGGCTCTTCATTTTCACTTGCAAGTTCTAACACGGCTTGTTTCCTGCGATGTTAATTAAGTCCTCGGCTCCCTTTATTCCACGGCTAAAAGGAGATTGAAAACACAAGTTCACCGCTTGATTTCGCCATTTAATTAAAGCCTCTTTCCCCCTTGTTCAAACATTTAACGGCAGCAGCGGGGAGGACGGCGATGCAATTTTATTGCGCACCTCCAGAAGCACGTTCTACAGGCGGGAAGGCAAAAGAAGAGCAGCCCAGCCCCTGGGAGTTTTCTCTGAGGTTACATGGCAGGGAGAGGGGATTGGGGCCAAGGATTGACCTTTGTTGGAAGCCAAGACAGGAGTTCAAGAGGAGAGGACACATGTCAGAATGCTCCCATTGAGAAGTCCATGCGTGTAGAAGTCTAGCATGGCAGGATGTTAGACGACGCTTCTCCCTGACATGCTGACTTTCCCTGTGCAGGGTGTCTTGGACATGGAGGAACAATGAAAAATGCAACCACTTGCTGCAGAGATTTTGGAGGAGATTAAGTTGAGCACTTTCATTATCTTCTTTGAAATGCAGACTAAATTATTAAGTGCCTTTATTCACCCACTAACGGGGGAACCCCCAGCTGTCACTGGCTATGGGATACCCAACAAGGTCTTAATTGAAGATCTCACATTCCAGGCAGGCTCATGCAAAGGGAGGTTGCTTTTTGAGTTGCAAAGCCATGGAGAGCTTTAGAGACCAGATCCTGCAACTTCAACTGAGCATGGGAGCAAACTGGGAGTGGTTTCAGGGACAGGTGGAAGTCCTAACTGGAGTAGAGGTATTGAACCAATGGGTTTTACAGGAGCTTTTCGGCACCAGTGGGTACCTTTTGTGCTAGCTGTAACTTTGCAACACTCTACAAGGACAGTGTCTAGTTTCAGAACTAGACAGGTTTCTCCAAGGCTTCTTTCGATGCTGGACACTAAGATACGTTATTGCTATATCATTGATGGTCAATGATAAAGCAATTGGGGCACAACAGAGAAGCATCTCAGCCCTACGACTGGTGGGGCTGAGCTTCTTCCTCTTCCAACCAGTGGTAGAACTGGGGGGCCCATGCAGCTTCTATCCAGGTTTATTCCTTTGCCTGGCAATCAAATCTAATCCCTATTGCTGGAGATATGGGGAACACCTTTATTGGGGTGCACTCCCCAAGGCAAGGCCTACGGAAGATGGACTTCCAAGGTCTGTTCTCAGTTTTGAGAAGGAGCTGAATGACGTTCCCACCCACCCCTTGTGCAGTCAATCTCTCATCCAAGGGGGAATTTTGACAGGGACCCTGCCTCTGTCTGTCCCGATGGAGATCACTCCTAGGAAGGGGTGGAAATGTCAGGGGAACAGACTCCCGTTGCTTGCAGCAGCTGCTGCCCAGTAAATGAGGATTGGAAACACTGGGCTAGGAGACACTATTTAGCTACATAACTAAGGTGTTTGTGAAGCTAAGCTACTCACAGAGAATTCCAGCCAGCCTTTTTATTCTGCAGCCTCTAACTTTGGATGCATCCTGAGCGGTGCTGTCAGTGCAGAGCAAACCAGGTTGCTGAAGGAACTGTAGGCCTGGCCTGTGGTTAAAAAAAATGGAGCTCTCATCATTGCAATGATGATTCTCTAGCTGGGAAAAGTCTTTGCTGCTGGGTGCCCAAAAACTTGGCTGACTCACCCCCGTGTTCCTCTGAGCACACAGCCAAAGTTTGATGTTAATCGGTGTTTGTCTCTTTCCAGAGTCAAATGCCAACTTTGGACAATCTGTCTAGGCACTTTATATCTTCATCAAGAGATGGCCGGAATGTCCAATTAAATCAGAGAGCGTGTGGCCTTGCAGAAAAGTTTCTGGTTTGATAGTTTCAGAGAAACTCCACAGATGGCAGTTGAAGGGTGTCTTTGAGCGCGTACATAAAAGTCTGCGCGGGCTGCAGTGTTAGAAATTTCCTTACACGTTGGCGGAAAGAATATGGCAACGAGACCTTCCAATCTACTGACACAGTTACTGAGAAGTTAGGGAATATTTGTGAACATTCAAGCTTCTCCAGATGTTGGGGTTTTGCCTTGTTTGCAAGTGAACCATCGGTCTGTTGAACCCAGGAATGGGAGATGCCCTCTTTGCCTTTTGCAGAGGAATAGTTAAAAAATAGTTAAAAAATTAAGGTCTATTGGTTACTGCAGGTTACCAGCCCCTCCCTAAACTGCAATTCCCAGGATTCCATAGGATGTTGAAAGTGGAACACTAGCACTATAACAGCCTAGTGCAGAAATGGCCAAACTGCTTACAAGGTGAATTGAGAGCAGACAGATGGAAGATTAAATCCGTTTTAATTCTGTAGTGTAGATGGGCACACCGGGTACCTTGGGAATTGTAGTTCAGAGGGGAAAGCAGCGGTTCTCAGTCTTTGCTCCTTCTGGTATGTTGGACTTCGACACCCAGAAGCCCCTGGCCAATGATCAAGGATTGTGGGAGTTGAAATCCAAAACATCTGGAAGACTGGAAGTTGAAAACAGCTGGACTCTTGTGGGCAGTTCTAAGTACTTCCACAAACTGCAAATCCCGTAATTCCATAGGGTGGAGCCATGAGAGTTAAAGTGGGATCGAGCTGCTATAGCTGTGTAATATAGCTGCTCCTTCATCTCCTTCCCCCCTGCTGAATTAATAGAGGCAAAATGACTTTTGCACTTCGAATGCAATTTGCAGCAATTTAAGTTGAGGATAAAGGCAGAAAACGGGAGGAGGAGAGAAATATCAGGACATTTTAAAAGCAGCTGAAAAAGTGGGATGGGAAAGGTCTAGTTGAGACTCTCCATGCAAAACTGGTATATAGTAATTTTCTTGTCCAAAGAGGAATACCAACCAAGCCCAACGTCCATGCATTTATTTGGATCCACACTTCTCAGATCCATTCCTGATTGGGAAGATCCGTTCCTTCTCCTTACCTTTCTTTCTCTTCTCTCTTCTTCCCCTGCAGGTTATAACCCTGGAAGGATGGGTTGACATCATGTATTATGTCATGGACGCGCACTCTTTTTACAATTTTATATATTTTATACTACTTATAATAGTAAGTATGGGGTAATTGGAAATCATCCAGGCATCACGGGGTGGGGCTAGGAGACACCCCTCTCATTTCCACGAAGGCCATCACCCATAGGCGAGAAGGGAACTGCCGGCCCTTGGGAGGCTGATTGAGGTTCAGAAAAGTTCCTTTGGGAGGCGGAAGGCCCTGCAAGCTACCAGCCGGTAGCTGCACTGGCCAGGAAGCCCCAGAAATTGCAAGTCCCAAAAGAATAACTTTGCCAAGCTGTGTTTAAAAGTTGCAGCTAGCTTGCAAAAGGAATTGCAACTGGAAAAAAGAGTGTAATGTGTCGTGAAGCCATTTATATATCGGCAGAATACAGTTGATTGTAGTTTTTGAGCTTTTAAAAAAAAGGTTAAAATTGTTAGTTTGTGTAGAAATAGAGGTATCCCTTTTCCAATGCTTTGAATGCAAACTCATCAAAAGAAAGTTTTGGAAGTATACTTAATTATAAATAGAGAGTGCGTATCTTTGCTAGATTTACACTATTCAATTCCAATAAGCAATGGCTGGATTATTCTGACAGAAGGCTTAACCTCCATTTATAATGCCTAGAATTGAAGGTTGAATTGAACCTGAATTATTATTATTTTTGCACGATGTATCTCTCTTTTTATTTTCTGTAATTATGTATATATGGAATTACTAATTTTGTTCTGTTTATTTTACTCTGCAATAAATATATATAAAAAAGAAAAATAATTCAAATCCCCGGATAAAACAGTAAAAAAAAATCATTTTAAAAGCATGGAAAAGTTTAAAAAGATAAATAAAACATCCCACTAAGATGCTCTCCTGCTTAGAGATTAAAGACTTGCTTAAACAAAAAGGTGTTTTTCTGTTGGTGAAAGGAAAGAAGGGACGGACCCAGCCATGCATCCTGTGGAAGGGAGTTCCAAAGGGTAGGAGCAGCCACTGAGAAGGCACTGTCTCCCCTGGTCCCACCGGATGAGCCCGAGGTGGTAGCAGGATTTAGAGAAAGCCTTCCTCTGCAGATCTTAGGGCTCTGGCAGGTTCATATAGGGAGATACAGTCTTTTGGATAGTCTGGACCGGAGCTGCATTGGACTTTATAGGACCAGCACTTTGGATTGTGTCCGGAAATGAACAGGTAGTGTCAGGAACCGAATTCACACACACAAATGTAACAGTGCTAATACACTATTTATTAGGAGTGTGATGCATAGTACAGGACTTCAGAACTGAAGGCAGTTAGCAAAATCCAAACATTAAGAGCAAGTAGTTTCCCATCTGCCTGCAAGAGACCTTGAAGTTCTGGTTTCAGCTTGGCAGCTTTATCACTAGCTTTGTCTACCTAACGGTCTCTGGTTCTCATACCTTGTTACAAGCAAGCAGCTAATTAACTCCAACTCCATGTCCCATAACTGAAATCTGGAGGGCTACCCGACAGGTAGCCTTGTTTTAACTACAGGTTTGCAAGACCTGAGCAGCTAGAATCTTTAGAGGTCTCTCCATAGAGTTGCCATAAGCCAAAGCTGATCACCCCTGCTTCACATTATGCATGCAGATGCCTCTTTTGTCCCCGGCCCCATCTCTGAATTGCAACTGATGTGTTTCCGTCTCCCCTTGCTTGCACCCCTCTCTCTCCACCCCCCCCCAGGTTGGTTCTTTCTTCATGATAAACTTGTGCCTGGTTGTGATAGCAACACAGTTTTCCGAAACCAAGCAGCGGGAGAACCAGCTGATGCAGGAGCAGCGGGCCCGCTACCTCTCCAATGACAGCACAATCGCCAGCTTCTCCGAGCCGGGGAGCTGCTACGAGGAACTCCTCAAGTACCTCTGCCACATTTTCAGGAAAGTCAAGAGGCGGACTTTGCGCCTCTACAACAACTGGCAGAGCAAACGCCGGAAAAAGGTGGATCCCAACAGCGCCGCGCAGAACGGCCAGGGACGCCGGAGCAAAAAACGTATCACGTCCATCCATCACCTGATCCACCACCACCACCATCACCACCACCACCACTACCACCTCAGCAACGGCAGCCCGCAGGGGCCCCGCTCCAACCCGGAGATCTGCGATCTCGAACTCAGCGTCATGAAGCCCGGGAGCCAGCTCATGCTTCCGCCGCCCTCTCCCAACCTCCGGAACTCCCCGGCTCTGGATTCGGAGTCGGTCCATAGCATTTACCACGCGGACTGCCACGTGGAAGGGGCTGGGATGAAATGCAAGTCTTCCAACATCCCGGCCGGCGTCAAGCTCTCCAACCACGGCAACATGAACTACCCGACCATCTTGCCTTCTCCTGTCGGCAAAGGGAGCATCGCCCCGCCGTCCAAGGGGAAGATAACGGGGGGAGGCAGTGGCTGCGCCACGCCAGTGGCCATGGTGAACAGCCCCGTGCATCTCAACGTGGATTCCTACGAAAAGCTCCATCACTTGGTTGGAGAACATGGTAAGCGGGGAAGCAGCTTAGGAACTCTGTGTGGGCTGACCGACCCAATGGAAGGTCCAGAAATGACGGAATTGTAGACTCATGGAATTGGTTCATGCTCTGATCCCCAGAGCAGCAGAAACCAAGCTTGATATCACGAAAGCCCTGATATCAAAGCATCCTGGGAGGTTGGGAACACAAGGGGGAAACAGCTTAGTAACCTGCAATTTTCAGCCACTTAATGGAAAACCCAAAATGATTTGGGAAAACCCAAAAATGATTGTCCTTCCTTCCTTCCTTCCTTCCTTCCTTCCTTCCTTCCTTCCTTCCTTCCTTCCTTCCTTCCTTCCTTCCTATTCCCCCTTTCTCCGAACATGGGATTAAGATGGTTCACCATCATTTATAAAAGTACAGTACAACTTTTAAAAAATCTGTTAGTACAAAAGTCACCCAATTAAACTGGATTCCTGTTTTAAAGGGAACTTGTAAAAAACACAACTTAACAGCCATTTTAAGAACATATTTAAAACATAATACACTACAAAGAAAACATATCCACCCTCCTCCATTAAAAGCTCCGTTTGCCACAGCATATTAAAAACCAATTGCATGCCTAAATAGAAGGGTCTTTGCTAGCCACCACACTCCATTTTTCAACGCTTTACTCTCTGCAATGATGGAAAGTTGAGGAATGAAGGAAAATTTATTAGCGGGTCAGAATTCTTATTTGGTGAGGGGAAGCCCTCCTTTTGCCCCATGGTTACATCCCAAATTAATCTTCCACCAATCCTGTCTTTAAAAAAAAACTTTTAGGACCAAGCCAAGTTTGCTCCACTCATCTGCTCCCTCTCCGTCCGATTGCAGGTCTCTGCCGGACCTCAAGCAGGCTGTCCGGGCTGAACGTGCCGTGCCCGCTGCCCAGTCCCCAGTCCAGCATGTTGAACTGCGAGCTCCAGAACTGCCCTTACTGTGCCAGCATCTTGGAGGATCCCGAGTTCGAGTTCAGCGAGTCGGACAGCTATGAGTCGGGGGACGACAACAACGGGGTCTACGAGTTCACGCAGGACGTCAAGCACGGGGACCAAAGGGACCAGATCCAGCAGCAGAGGAACAAGAAGAAGAAGAAAAAGAAACCACCCAAGGAGAGAAATAAAATCGCCCAGCTCTGGAATGCTTTTGGGGAGAAGCTGAAGCGGATTGTGGAGAGCAAGTATTTCAACCGGGGGATTATGATCGCCATCCTGATCAATACGCTGAGCATGGGCATCGAGTATCACGAACAGGTAGGCTCTCGGGTGGTCACACGATGAGCGTGCGTCCGTGTATTTCTCTACCTCCTGTTTAGATCAAGGGGTAAAGTGGGGCTCACGAAGTCCCCCCATGATGTTTTGGGGACCCCCAGAACCTCCAAATGCCTGAAGCTCCTGGGTTTTAATGTTAGAAGGTGTGCTTTGCAGGCGTGCGGATCTTGCCAGGGGGACAGTAAGCAATATAGAGATGCAGTAAAATATAAGTATGTGATGAGAGGGGAGAAAAAGATACTTCCTATAAAGTAAGTTTGGCTAAAGATGATTTATGAAATAGTATGTAATTTGGGGGAAAGACAAAGTAAGGAATATGGGAGATAAAAATGGGAGGAGATTACTATATAACAGGTGGTATAAATTGTAAAAAAAGAAAACTGTGCCTTGTTTTATTTTTATTAGTTGGAAACTTTGATATAAAAATTATAATAAAAAATAGAGAGATACAGCAATGGTTTTCAAGTGGGAAGGAAAGGAAGCCCTGGAGGTGGTTGCGGTCACTTCCCAGAAGCCCCAGCCGAACGGCCAATGGCAAGGGATTCTGGGAACGGAGGTGTCCCTTTTGAGTTTCCATGAAACTCCTCTGGACTCCTCCTTGTTGAGAACCAAAGCATTAGCAAAAATAGTTCTCCTTATCCAAGGTCACTGAGGTGGAAGGTCAACCTTCCTCCTGTATCTGAGCCCCATTGTTGGACCTCCGGGATGTATCTGGGAGAGGAGTGTGGTCTTTGCCCCCCAAGAAACAGGCAGCAAGAAGGTTCTCTCCCCTATCCTTGCAGGGTGGTGGGGGAGAGATGAAGCCCCCAGCTGGATTAGAGAAGGTTGTGGCCTTTGGGGGAAAAATGTTCCACCAGACTGCAAGTTCTGGGTGAAATGACAACTTGACACCAGCCAGCTTCTTCACCATCTGTGGTCCTGTGGCTGGGTGAAGCTGGATAAACAGCAATGCAGCCACGGGGAAGTCTTGCCCACGGGGGCCGTTTCTGCACTACACTGTTATGGTGCTAATATTCCATTTCCAACATCCTGTTGGAAATATTCCATTTCCAACATCCAGGCTGTTCCATTTCCAACATCCTGTGGAACCCAACATCTTGTGGGGTTTGCAATTCAGGGAGGGGCCTTTAGGATTCTGAGCCAGAGAGCTCTTGGGCCTCAGGAAACTACACATCCCAGAATTCCACAGGAGGTTCAAAGTGGAATAATAGCATTATAACCGTGGAGTGCAGAAATGGCTCTGGTCTCTCACCCCACCCCCCAAAAAAACGTGTCATTTGTTCTCCATGGGTATGAGAAGATCCTTCCTCGTCCCCTTTTTGAGCCTCGGGAGGACAAGAACAGCCAGGCTGACCCCACCGAGACGGAGAACAGTGTGCCATGGTGGAACATTTTGGGAAGGGGAGGACACGGTGTCCCTGTTGCGTGCTTTTGCTCAGAAGGATGGGGGACGAGAGGGATGAATCATCCCCAGAGCCACCGGTGGGGTCATCCGCTCTGTAAGGAAAAATTGCTCTTTTCTTATTGCTGTTTTAGCTTTTCCTTAGGAGGCAAAGCACAACAGTGGGATTCTGGCGGCTTGACAAAACGCATGCCCGCCCTTCCTCTCTGCGTGCGCTTTTGTGCTTTCGGTTGTCGTGTTATGTCTAATATTCCGAGAAGTAAATTATTCACATGGTGGAACTTGGACAAGATAGGTTTTCTGTTTCCGAGCCAAGAGCAAAGCAAAGGAAAGCAAAAACCTGCAAACAGTTACGTGTGCAGTTCTGGGCAGGACTCCGTGGGGATCTCCTCTCTTTTTCCCAGGCTGTGGATGGAAAGATGATGGTTGCTATTGATGATGTGATGAAGATGAGGTCAATGAGAATGGTGGTGATGATGATGATGATGGTGGTGATGGTGATGATGGCTATTAACTGGCAGGAAACCTGTTGGGGGCTTACGTCTTCATAAATGGACTTAGAATCATAGAATCTGGAAAAGCAATTCCATCTAAACCTTAGGAAGAATTTCCTAATGCAGTTCAGCAGTAGAATATTCTGCCTCCATGGAGTGTGGTGGGGTCTCCTCCTTCTTTGGAGGCTTTTAAGCAGAGGCTGGACGGCCATCTGTCAGAGGGAGGGCTTGGATGGTGTATTTCTGCCCTGCAGAAGGGGGTTGGACTGGATGTCCCCTGGGGCTCCTTCCAGTTCCGTGATTCCTAGGAAAATGAGGACTAGGAAATGTTGAGAACTCCACCTGATCTTGGCTTCTTTTTTGGCTTCTGTGCTTGTTTTGCAACTAGCTGGGGGACTCTGCTGGTGTTATATCCCTTTAGAAGCTGGATGTAATATTTATGGCTGCATCTGTCTCTCCTCGGAAGACATGAAATAAAGGGAAGGGGAACAAGATGGTGTTTTCGGGAAAGCATGTAGAACACTGTCAGGGAAGAGTAAATTTATTTTTATTTTTTAAAACATTGCTACGTGGAAGGCAAATACCTTTTGCTTTTCTGGTCAATGTCAGCTCTTTTGCGTGTTCTTTTGTTTTCCTTTGAAGAACATCAAAGGTTCTTTCCTCATCCTCATGGTGGCCAACAGATGCCTCATTACAGTTTTTCTTGCAATGCCGTCCTGCCCGGCACGTGGCGTGACTTGCTTACACAGCACGAAGCGGCCAGAGGGGAACATGCTAAGGCTACGATTATCACTCCTGGCACACTTGGGGGTTTTGACAATCGCGGGTTGAAGTTCCTCCTAAGTGGTGCAAGCTCAACCGTTTGCCTTGGGGTTGTTGGTTGGGGAAAGTGCTCCCCGGCCCGGGAAAGGAGTACAGCCGGAGGAAGTTATGTTCTGGAACCACAACACCCAAGGATTCTGGAAGATTTAGTCCAAAAGAAAAAGAAAAAGACACCTGCTACATCCCCAGGAAAAGAGATTACAAAAATTAAGGCTGCTTGCATTATTGTTGCATTCAGATTACATGGGGAAAGTTGTCCATTTGTTGCATGAATCATTCAGAAAATACGCAGACAGAAAAACAGATAGAAGTGATAGAATAGAATAATAGAATAGAATAGAATAGAATAGAATAGAATAGAATAGAATAGAATAGAATTACTGGATGGATGGATGGATGGATGGACGGACAGTAAATAGATAGGTAGATAGACAGACAGACAGGTAATTAGAAAAATAGATAGAATTACTGGATGGATGGACGGACAATAAATAGGTAGAGAGACAGACAGATAATTAGAAAAATAGATAGAATTACTGGATGGATGGATGGATGGATGGATGGATGGATGGATGGACAGTAAATAGGTAGATACACAGATAGACAGACAGACAGACAAATAATTAGAAAAATAGATAGAATTACTGGATGGATGGATGGACGGACAGACAGACAGACAGACAGACAGACAGACAGACAGACAGACAGACAGACAGATGGATAGATAGACAGATGGATAGATGGATGGAAGGAAGGAAGGATGGATGGATGGATGGATGGGCGGGCAGACAGAGAGACAGACAGACATGCAGACATGCAGACAGAAAAATAGATAGAACTACATAGGTAGACAAATACTAGGGTTAGGGGCACAGAACCTTCCCAGAAGTGGAGAAATCACAAATATCAAAAGGAAAGGAAGGGGGAAGGCAGCTGAGGCACGGTGGGGAGAGTGGGCACCCAGGGTTTAAACCAGGTCAAGTAAAGGAGAGGGAAGGAGGGTGGGTCGGCACAGTGGCCCTAGACCTCCTCTCTATCACCCATCTCCTTCCTTGGGTATGTGGGCATCAGAAGGCTTTAAAGGAGCTCCCCAAATTGCTGCACCCATTTTGGAGATAAAATAGGCTCAGCACTTTGGATGGTTGGAAACCGGATTCAGCACCCTGGATAGCTCCTTCAGCACCATCCTTGAATCCAGCACCTTGGACAGCTCTTGAAGTAATAAAATAGGTTCAGCATTTTGGATGGTCGGAAACAGAATTCGCACTTTGGAGAGCGTCTTCAGCACCCTCCATAGACTCAGAACCTCGGACAGTTCCTTTCATATTCTTGGAACAGCTTCCACGCCTTGGCCAGCTCTTTAAAAGTCTGGAATAAAACCCAAAGCAGATTCACCACACCCCTGACATGGACACTAACTGTTTCTCTGTTCCTCGCTGTACGTCATGACACACTTCGCCCTCATGTGCCCGATTCACTCAAAGGTCCTTGAAACACCCAAAGGCCAGAAGCCATCTTTCTTCTTCCGTCTCTTTTTCTCTTTCTTTTATCTCTTCCCCGCACATGCAGAAAACCCAGAGGTCAGCTCTTGTTTTATTTTAGGCTCCTAAAGGACAAAAAATGTCTTTTCCTTGTTTTTTTTTCTTTCTTTCCCTTTTCATGGGCAGGCTCTGGCCATCCCTTGAAAGGCGGCCGACTGAAAGTGACATTTCCCCAAATCCGCCTTGTTATTGATGAGCTGCGTGAACCGGCGGGGCCTTTGTTCTGTCGCTGCGCTCCGGCTTTCTCTGCCGCGTGCCGTCCTGGTGAGCCAGAGAGTGCGCATTTGCCAGAGCGAATCTCCATATAAGTCTATTAGTTGGGATGAGTAATGGTTTGACAGAAGAGAGCCCCTCGACTCCCCGTGAATCACGCTGGCAGGCAGAAAGCCTCGGCATCCTTTTTTTTGATTAAACGTCTCTCCAGCGCTTGCTTGGGAAGTTGGAAGGAGTCAACGGTTGCAGCCCAAAATGACTTTTGATCTCTCTGTGAACTGAAACAGCCTGGAGGCAGATGGAGGGGCCGCCGTTGGAACGGCTGCAAAGAGGGTCTCGGCACAAAAGCCAGAAGCAGCTCTTCGGGGAAGGGGATTGGCGGAGATCCATTCAGGGAGTTGGTGGTCCGAAGGGTCTTCTGTACAGGAAGACACTACAAAGTCTAAGATGGAAGTGGCTTTTTAAAAAGGTTTCAGGGGGAAGGGGCTACTAAGGGAGGGCCATGGTATGTGTTGATAAAATTCTGTAAAGTGTGCAGAACGTGGCCAGAGAGAATCTTCCCTCCATAAACTTATATGAAGATTCATCCTCTTTCCCACAATTGCAGCCGGATACCCCATAATATTCCACTGGTACTCCCTCTCTCATACTCTCTAAAGGCCCCCCTCTCTCAGAATACCCCATAAATACTCTCAAGCATAATTGTTGTCATGTGCCTTCAAGTTATTTCTGGCTTATTGCAGACCCTAAGGTGACCCTTGGGGGTTTTCTGGGGCTGAGAGTGTGTCCTCCTTAAGTTCTCCCTCTCAGGAGAACATCACAAATTCTTCTCTCATAATACTCCAAAAGCATATAATGCCATACATCGGCCAGTATTCTATATCATTTTTGAGTATACTTAACTAGGTACCCTGTCTTGCCCAACCTTCCCCAAGCCTGATGGAAACATCACCCACCCATGTGCCAGTTCAGCAGAATGGACCCCCTTCTCCCCATCCAGCTGGTGCCCAGAGAAGTAGGGAGAGGAGGACTTTATTACTGTGGCAATAGCATTAACTATTCCATAACTACTCCCTTATGAAACCATTTTGGGCGACCAAAATGGTGGAGGGTCTGGAAGCCATGAAGCCCTCTGAGGAGCGGCTTAGGGAGCTGGGGATGTTTAGTCTTCAGAAGAGAAGGCTAAGAGGGGACGTTAGAGCCATGTTTAAATATTTGAAGGGATGTCACTTTTGAAAATGGAGCAAGCTTGTTTTCTGCTGCTCCAGAAACTAGGACAAGGAGCAATGGATTCAAGCTGCAGGAAAGGAGATTCCACCTGAACCGCAGGGAGAACTTCCTGATGGTCAGAGCCATCCAGCAGTAGAATATGCTGCCTCCTTGGAGTGTGGTGGGGTCTCCTCCTTCTTTGGAGGTTTTTAAGCAGAGGCTGGATGGCCATCTGTCAAAGGGAGGGCTGTGATTGTGCATTCCTGCATGGCAGAAAGGGGCTGGACTGGATGGCCACTGGGGTCTCTTCCAACTCTATAATGCTATGAAACCAGAGAAACTGAGATTCAGTCTTTTGGAAGCAAGGTAGAAACCCAGAACTCCCTCTCGGGATGTAATCAGTATATCAGATACTGGAGAGAGGCGCAGTTCATATCAAAGCGTCCACCTTGTAAGAGGGCAGCCCTCGGAGCAAGTCATTACCTCTCTCTCCCCCTCCCTTTTGTTTGCCCTTGATTGCTATCTACCCAGCTCTGCTCCTCGGAGAGCGTTTTGCTCTTGCGATTCATACCAGCCTCTCTCCCCTCCACCTCTTCTTTTTCTCCGTTGCTTTGGTCAGGTGGATGCCCCGTGGAGGCACAATCTACCCCACTGCCCTCTCCTTTCAAGGGGAAAAGGGGGCTTTCGATCTCCGCCTGCTGCAGGTAGACACGTCTCACGTAGCTTCTCCCGGTCCGTCCTTCCCGTTGGGGGAAAAAGCCGGTAATTGATCTAACCTTGCCTGGCATTTTCACCACTTGAAATAAGATAGCATTTTGCAGTGCCGAGAAATGGGGGAGAGAGGAGCAGAGATACCTTGGCGAGAGTCCTAAGAGAGGCCGCGGACTAAGATGGGGGCCTCCCCAAAAGGACCAGCAGTTAATACAGAAGCTGCCTCATAAGGCTAAAGGGAAGGGAACTCCACCCATCAGAAGGTGAGCCAAGGAAATCAATTTTGGGATGAAGCCAGGGCACATCCCTGCAAGTTTCTCCAAAGCAGGGGAAAGTGGAAGGCTTCTCCAGCCAGGCCTAAAGGGCCGAATCCTGAACGCAATGGCTAAATCTGGTTGCCAGTCCTGATAAAGTTCCAAGGAAGGGCCTAGATCTAAAGTGTTAGTTTAGATCTAGGCCCTTCCTTGGAACTTTGGCTATCCACAAAGCCAATGGAATCTACATAAATATTACCAATTTCCCACTGATTCTGCAAACTTCTTCTAATCAGGACTAACAACTGAATCTTGGACGAAGAGGGCTAAATTCCTTGGAGCTTGGAAGCAACTCATTACAAATAACTAGTTGCTTGTAGTCAATTCCCTTTTGCCCCAGCCAAAAAAGTTAGAAGTATTTTCCCAATGATAACTCCCTCCTTTTGTGGTGTGAGATGTAGTTTATTTTGTCAGTTGTGGGGATATGGCTTCACTCATTGGTGGAGGAGGAATATCACATGGCTCCAGGGCTGGCTCAAGCTGGGCTTCATTTAGAGGTAGTCGAGTAACTGAAAGTAACTCCTGTACCTAACTTTTGGGAAACAGGAAAGTCGAGAGCTCTGTTTTGAGAAATTGTAACAATAGCAGCAATGAACTCCTTGGAGGGCTTGTAACTATAGCTGTAACTCATTACTTGGTAACCCCAAGTAACCCCATGAATTTCCATGGCTGAGTCAGGATTTGAACCCTGATCTTCCATAGTCTTAGTTGAACATTCCACATTCAAAACATTACACCGTGCCAATTCCCGCTGGCAAGATTTATCCAGAAGAGGTTAGCCGTGTCCTTCCTCTTGGGCTGAGAGAGTGTGACTTGCCCAAGGTCACCCAGTGAGTGTCCATGACTCAGTGGGGATTTGAACCCAGAATCCTGGTCCGAGATTGCAACCCTGGTGACTCAGGTTTTTCTTGGCAATGTTTGGTCAGAGACGGCATTCCATGGCCGGAGGCTGAGAGAGTGTGACTTTCCCACGCTCACCCAGTGATTTCAGAGCAGGTATTGACACCGTGATCTCCTGGAGTCGTAGTCCAACACTCATAACCGTGACACCACGATGGAGACCTTCCTGGCTGCCGCCCCAGATGTGAAATCATAAAATCTGAATGCGTTCTGGCAGCCCCTGTCCTCCTTTTCATTTTTTAAAACATTTATACTTAAGAGGCTGTCTTTTTAAGTGGTGTTTAAAAGCTAATGCATCTCCTTCCTTAACGGCCCAATCGATCCGGCCCCCATTTCGGCATTACTAGCACTGTAAATCCATTTCGAAGGGTTTCCTGCAACCGGGAAGTGGGGTGGAACGGGGTGACTTGGAGGGGAGGCGGGGAGAGAGGTACCCCTTGCTAATCTCACCTGAGCCATCATTTTAATCGCCTGGCTCTGTGTGTGTGTGTGGTTTTTTTAAAAAAATGGTTTTCATCTAGCGATTACTTCTTTACCGATATGTAAGCCCTGGAAATCTAATATGGGAGTCAGTAATCCATTAGTTAAACAGATTAGTCCCGGAAGAGAGGGGATTGTGTAACTCCCTAAGTAAAGCAATAGGTTTAATCTGCGTTGCAAGCAGGCACGCACCGGCGCAAGCGTAGCCAACGGCCTTTGCAAACGATGGTTGGTGTTGCGCGCCTTCCAGTTGACTTTGACTCCCAGTGATCCTATTGCGGGGTTTTCTTGGCAAAGATTTGTTGCCCGAGAAAGGGTGACTTGCCCAAGGTCACCCCCTGGGTTTGCATGGCCGAGAAGGGACCCAGAGTCTTGGGCCAACACTTAAAACATTACGCTGTGTCCGCTCTCCCTAAAGAAAAAGGGGTATGGCTTGCAAAGCACAGAATCTCTGGTCATTTCCGCACTAGACTGTTATAGTGCTATTATTCTCCTTTCAACATCCTGTGGAATCCTGGGATTTGCAGTTTAGGGAGGGGCCTTTGAGGATGGCCTTTGAGGCCCCTCTCCAAACTGCAAACCCCAGGATTCCATAGGATGTTGAAAGTGGAACAATAGCACTCCCACAGCCTAGTGTGGAAATGGCCTCAGAGGTCCAGCTTCACATATGGCACGCTTTGGGTCACTTGGGTTTGCTTTACATCTGCCTTTCTCTCCCTCTCCTGCTTTGGCCCCAAAGTGTGCGTACAAAGGTATAGCAATATCGGAAACTTGCGTTGGGGAATTTCTGGAGAGTCTGGTGGAAACTGAGCATTGCTCCGTTGCGCTCCATGCTGCAAGTGTATGGATGACCATACAAGCTCCCTTGTGTTCTTCACATGCAAATCTATGTAAAAAGCAATTGCTTGCCAGTTTCCCTCCTCCAGCCCATATGCTTCATGGCTTAAAATGTCATTTATTGTTGCAGATTTGTTTGTTTGTTTATGTCTTGCTGCTCTTGGAAGTCACCTTTATGCCTTCTTGATAGCAAAAGGCAGGATTTCGATCTAGGCATTCAAAAGGGTGAAATACTTTTTCCCCAAGGTAGATCTAGCCATTAGGGAAAACTGCTGGTGGGGTCCATGTCACTGGGGCAGTGAATCTGCTGTGGGTTTCAGTCCCAACTTTAAAGGGTCTGTCTGATGGGATGAAGCTAATTTGGGGATAGGGCTTATTTATCAACAGTATATTCTTAAAGAATATTCTGTTCTATAACTGAGGATATCAGAGCAACTTACAAGATCAATTTATTAAAACAATAACAAAGTTTTAGAAGAATAAAAACTTATCTATCTATCTATTTATTTAAGGTGTGAGTATCTATCTATCTATTTATTTAGTTTATACTCTACCTTTCTTTAATTATTATTATTATTATTATTATTATTATTATTATTTATCCCACCTCTCCCGACGGATCAAGGCGGTACTACAACAGTACATCAAATACATTAAAAGCAATTAAAACATAACCCATCCTCCCCACCCACCAACCCAGTATAGGTCCCAAGGTGGCAAGTATTAAAATGAAGTACAGCTAAAATCTTAATACACAAATGTTTTTTTTTTTTTTCAAAAGCATTGAATAAACAAGTCTATTGTTTAATGAGAGGTTAAACCAAGTCTAACTGCAAGGTTAAAACGGTGCAAAGCACATTTGAAACAGAATAGAAGAAAGATTAAAAAGTCAGCAAGGCCCATTAGAAGGCCTTTCTTTCACACGAGTTAAAAGCTAAAAGATTGCCTAAATAATAATAAAAGGAAAGGAAAGCTGGCAGAAAGACAACCATTTATCACTTCAAACAAGGCAATTTAAAACCAGTTAAGACAATTCAAAATAATGCAAAACGTTGCAGGTTTGCAAATTGGAGGAAATCAAACTGGATAAAATCGAGGTTCGGTACCTTGGGTAACTCCTGGGCATTATTCAGCACCTTGGAGAGTTCAGAGTTTGCTTGTTTTTAAAAAGCCAGAACAGATTCACCGTTCCTCTAACATGGAAACCGCTGGACACAGCTGGACGCAGCCATTCTGCTGGTTTTCCATCTCCTTATCACATACACACACACACAGACACACACACACACCACACATGCAGCAGTGTCTAACAATGTAATTTGGGGGTGTGGACCCCCTTCCTTCAGGGAGTTTTCTTCTCCCCTGCCCCCCACAATCAATGCAATGCAACTGGCTTGGCAGCTTGGGTAGCAGCTTTAAAGTTCAGACTAAAACCCAGCACAGATTTCCTCCCAGCCCCACCCCTAGGGAAAGGGAAGCCACCGTCCACCACTGCATTGACGTTAAGGAGGAGGAAAACTGCATCACGCATGGAGGAGGAGGAGGTACAAGAAGAAGGAATCCTCTTCTGGGTGAACATGATCGGTTTGATTGTTCGAAAGAGCTCATGCATGTTCAGAAACTGATGCTCTGCCTTTCACGGGCTGACTCTTTACAAGGGACCCAACAGGTGGCTCTTTTGTCCTGCCTGCTAATGAAACTTTCTCAGACAGAGCAGCTGGGAAGAAGGAGCATCCGTATTTGAAACACCTGGGCTGATTGGCGCAGTTGCATTAATCACAATGTATGAACCACCGGATTTCTTGTTATGAGCTTCCCTCGAGAAAGAAAGAAAGAAAGGAAGAAAGAAAGAAAGGGAAGGGAAGGGAAGGGAAGGGAAGGGAGGGAAGGGAAGGGAAGATTTTGTAACACTAAGAAGGACGAGGGCCATTTCTGCACTAGACTGTTATAGTGCTATCATTCCACTTTCAACATCCTATGGAATCCTGGGGTTTGCAGTGTAGGGAGGGGCCTTTGGGGAGAGGAGGAATTGGAGGCCTTTGAGGCCCCTCCCTACACTGCAAACCCCAGGATTCCAGAGGATGTTGAAAGTGGAATGATAGCGCTATAACAGTCTAGTGCAGAAATGGCCAAAGAGATCTATTGTGACCTAGAACTTTGCTGACCGTCGACTGCTGAAGCTGGTTTATCAAGGGTTATTCTCAGTATGTGCGAGCTTGTTGTGGCAATTTGAGTGCTGAACTGTGACTGTAGAGCCCAGGTTTCAATTCCCCGATCGGCCATGGAAACCCACTGGGTGCCCTCGGGTGTGTCACGCACTCTCAGCCCCAGAAAACGCCATGATAGGGTCACCTTCAGGTTTCTATAAGCCACAAATGAATGGAAGGCAAGTCCCAAAAGCAAGAGCTAAGTAACTTAAATAGTAAGTACTAAGTAACTAAGTACCTAGTTAAGAACTTAACTCAATAGAGTCTCCAGGGTTGTAGCCCAATGATCAAATCACAACACGATGCTGGCTCCCAAGTTACTTAACCTTTACTACTTTACTGAAACACTTAAGTGCCTTACCAAGTACTTAACTCAGTAGCTGATCTTGATTTTTGGCCCGTGTCTTGCCTGACTGGCAGGAGATCTCCAGTATTTAAGGTAGAGATCTCAGGTGCCCCTCCATTTTTTAACCATGGAGACATTGGAGGCTGCACTGGAGAAACTGGGAGTTACAATCCAATTCATCAGAAAAGCATCCGTGGATACTTCCTTCCCTGCAACACTTTATTCCACCACCAGATGCAGAACTGAATGTGGGTGCATTGCTCCATATAAGGGGAGATACCTTCATGAACGCAACTTGCATGCAGACGTTTTGGAGCACGAGAGCTTTGAGAACCTGGACGTGTGTCCAAATCTTCCCAGGCCCTGTCTCTTCCTCCCCGTTTTCCGGCCACTGCTGCCTCATCCTCATTGCACCAACCTCTGTAGCCCGACGGTTAGTCCCAGTTCTGTTCGGTGCTGCCGGTGTTCCTGCTGAGAGGGAAAGCAGCTTAGGTTGTTGTGGATTTAGCACTAATTGCCACAGGTCACTTTTAATCATCCAAACAGCTGCACTCCCTCCATTCCGTCCACCCTGGCCCTTCCGTCCCGTGCTAATTATCCTGCTCCTAATCTCTTGTCCTCTAAGTAGAAACCCCTGTGAGGCTGGCAGTTTCCAGAGGAACCACCAGCTAGCTGGAAACTCCAACCCAGTTTCTTTTTAACTCAACCAAAACCAGTCCATAGAACCACAGAGCCAGAGGGGGACCCAAAAGGCCATCTAGCCCAACCTGCTGCCGTGTAGGAACACGCTTACCTTACCATTTCCACAGGGAAATAGACTGCCTTGGAGACTTTCTTTCTTTTGGAGATGTTTGAACCCAGATGAGCATCTCTCGGAAGTGCCAAAGAACAGAATCCAAAATCCACAAAGCAATGAGACCTTTATGGGGCCGAGTAAAAGGCACAAAGCATATTATGTAGGCTTTGGAAGCTCCACTGACTTCTTCCTCAGGCAAAGATATTTAAAATTACACAGAGGAAGGGAAGGGACAATGTGAGAGTCAGGGGCCTCGCTTTCGTCTCAAATGGTAGTTTGTTAAGAGGGTCTGGAGGGATTTCAGAGCAGGAAGAGGCCGCGCGAGGACTTGGGACAAAGGGCAGCAAGTGACAGGCAATAAAAATTCAACTTTAGCAAAAGGAAAGTAACTTCTGTTGGGGTGCTGTCGTTGTGTATTCCTGCATGGCAGGTCATTGGGCTAGACGGACCTTGCAAAAATTCTATTATTCTTTCTGGTTTTCCATGCACCTCGGGCGCCTCGCGCTGCCTTTCTCTCCGTTGTGTGAGTTTTGCTTGGAACTGGACGCATTTTTTTCATTGCCGTGTCACATTGCAACCCCAGCTCCCTGTCTCTCACATGTCCACAAAGGCAATCATGACCTCTGGTTATTTCCTGGCTATTAACAGTCTGGCTCTAATGAACAGTGGAAATCAAGAGGGGGGGGAGCTGTTTTTCAGGCAGGGGATGAGTCACAAATGGAAATCGGCCTCCCTCGCCGCTCACGCTTCAGGTACAGAGGAAATGGGAGAGACTTGAGTTCTCTGGGAAAATAAGCTAGGAGGAAGATCTAATGATGTGTGTTTTGTTGCCCTGCGTCTCCGACACTGTTGCTTTGGTAACGTATCTGAGCACCCGTGTTCCCAACAAGAGTTCTCCAGTGCTTGGAGGCTTAACATATGTGAACGAAGGAAGAAGAGTAGGTTGGCTTTAAAGTTCTCAACTATACCTTCCTGCCCTAAGAACATCAGAGGAACTAGTCTGGATTGGCCCAGTCTCGCCGCCATGCCGTGTCGGCAGGGCACTAAATCCGCTCCAAGTTTTACTGTGCATTTTGAAGAAGTTATCCAAGATATTGAGTCCATTTCTCCCCAGAGAGGTTCAGAACCATGGATAACACCTTCAGGTTATCAGATTCCAGTGCTTGGAAGATGGTTTCCAATCTCGGTCAGACAAGGAAGAAGGACCCGTTGGCTCTGGAGTTCTGAGCAACATCGGAAGATCGGAAGAGCCCTTCTGGAATCAGAGTAAAGGCCAATCTAGACCCCCTGGGTGGTGGCTGACATGTCAGCGGGGAGGGAAATCCACTTCGGGGGTTCACTATGCACTTTAAAGGAGCTAACCGTGGTGCTGAATCCTTTCCCCAAATACCTTCAGCACCACGGAAAGCTCCCTTGAAGTTTAGCTTCCAGGCTCAGCGCCAATTCCCTGCTGCGTTGACAAATTCAACTGGGGGCACAATTAACCCACCCCCTCTTTGCCCCCACACGTTCTAGATGCAAACATAATCCAACCTGGCAACAAACAAGTCCAGCTATATCAGATATAGTGCCATATCAGCACAGGAAACTGACTCCATAGCATCATACTTTTCACTGCTCCCTTCATGCTGAAATGGGGGGAAATTAATTTATATAAAATCTTGTTTGTAGAACAAGTTGGTTTCGATGATTTGGTTAACATTAGCTTATTTGCTCTTAGGCAGAAATAAAAAAGTCATGTCACTTCCAACTGAGCAACAGCAGTCTGGAAACGGAGGAGGCATTTTGCCAAATCTTATACTGTTGACTGTAAAAATTCATTGTAATAGATTGGCAGCTTTAAAAGCCAATGTGATTCTAGGCTGCATCAATCGGAATATCGGTTTAGGTTAAGGGATGTCATAGTACAACTCTATTCTGCTTTGATCAGAACTCACGTGAATGTTGTGTCCAGTTCTGGGCACCACAATTCAAGAAGGATATTGACAAGCTGGGATGTGTCTGGAAGAGGGCAACCAAGATGGTCGAAGGCCTGGAAATCATGAAGCCCTGTTAGAAGTGGCTTAGGGAGCTGAGGATGTTTAGCCTGAAGAAGAGAAGCTTAAGAAGCAACATGATAGCCATGGTTAAATATTTGAAGGGATGTCATATGGAGGATGGAGCAAGCCTCTTTTCTGCTGCTCCAAAGACTAGGACATGGAGCAATAGATTCAAACTTCAGGAAAAGAGATTCCATCTAAACATTAGGAAGAACTTCCTGATGGTAAGACCAGTTTTAAAATGCAATATGCTGCTGCCTGGCAGGGTGGTGGAGTCTCTTCCTTCTTTGGGTTTTTTTTTTTAAGAGCGGCGGGATGGCCATCTATCAAAGGGAGTGCTTTGATTGTGTCTTCCTGCTTGGAAAAACAGAGTTGGGCTGGATGGCCTTTGGTCTGTCCGAGCTCTGTGATTCTATGACTCTGTGATCATTCCTCATTGCCCTTGTTCTATTTCTCAATTTTTTTTTCTCGGGGCAGAGAGTACAATATCCAGAAACTTTAACCACCATGGCCAGCAAGATGTTGTAGTCTAAAGAAGAAAGAAGTAACTTTCCAAGCAATCATTATAACCGCTGGCTGGCCCCTCTCGAAATTGCAAACCCCAGGATTCCATAGGATGTTGAAAATGGAATAATAGCGCTATAACAAGCTAGTGCAGAAATGGCCTATGTGTGCTTTGGTGGAAGAATAAATTGCATAGACTGATAACTGTGACAAGGAGGAAAAAAATTAATAGTTCAGATGGGGAAAACATATCATGGGAAGCGAAGTATTTAAAATTATTGTTAATGTGTTATATTTTATGAGTAGTCTCCAAGGACGGCTGCAAATAGACATATTACTGACATTGCTATTAAAAATGGACTTGCAATAAATTTTGGACTGAGATGGCAACTGAAAAACCCAAAGAGTTTTAATGGGGCCAAGAATTCTTCTTTTCGATTCTCAGCAGAATCCCACGTGGCGTAAGATATCACACATGCTTTCCCCAAAAACTGAATTTGCTGAAATTCCATTTTTAGTGTCCGAGATTAAATCAAGTCACATTTTATTGGCATCAAACTGGAAGACATTGCAATGGTCCCAAATATAATATATACCAGGAGACGTAACCAGCATAAAGGTTCACTAGCATTAACAGGGAAGAAATCACTGGAAAATGGGCCCTTCCAAAAATGTTTTAAAATGTAGGGAGTCTGGAGCTTTTGGGGGTCCTGGGGACTTCAAGTGCCATGCTTAGAGGTCCCATGGGCCACATTTTGCCAATCCCTGGACTAACATCAGCCCCTGTAATGCTGTGGTGAAGTTCCAAGAAGATTCTGACCATTCCAAATAAAAAACTTAGGCAGAAATGTTGTAGTCACTACATTTTTGCAAACAACAATCTTGCCATCATTGGCCTGATGGGGTTTCACAAATGGCTGCAACTCCACCAAGAGCAGCAGCTTTCCACGTTTCACATTTCTTTCTTCTTTTCCTCCGGATCAAATTGTTCAGTTTTACCCTATACAGCGCGGATCAATCTTGGAACCTCACCTGCATTTATTCCGTCCTCTGGAGAGGCCCCTTTACATGCAAGTTCAATCCTGGCCTTTAGAATTAATTGCAAAATCGTTCTCGAAACTCTTTTTGCCAGCCGAGCCGTGGATACAGTTCAACATCCCTCCACCCACACTGCTTGCAGAAATAAAAAGGGATTTTGGATGTAAATCAAGCCCGGTGGACAGAACTTGGATGATTTCTGCTCCTCTCTCCCCCAATAATTCTTCCTCCTTCCAAAGCCAACCTCAGCTCATTCTGAGATACCTGCAACCATTTGATCTATTGCCCCCATTAGTCAAGTTAACTTAATTTTATGCATCTCTATGCCAATGATCTAGTTCTTTTTTGAAGCCATTTTTCAGATCCTTTAGTAGGTTTTTTTTTGAAAATGGGCTGGAATTTTGCTGGGCAGTTGCAAATGCACAGCCACTACATATTCACAATCATTCTCGAGCTCTGTAGGCTCCGTGGAAGCCATTCATCCTTCCGGTTGCAAAGGCTTGTTTCCGTCTCCCAGATGCAATTCTGCCTCTACTTCCTCCATCAATACATTTTCCCCACTGTGATATTTTCCCCATTTTGATAAGAATCATTGTAACCCACTGAGGAAAAAAACAGCATTTTGGGAAAGACGTTCGTGCAGATGAGAGAGCCCTGTTGGCTCAGAATGATGGGAGTTGTAGTCCAGCAGATGTGGGGTGGAGGAACCAGGTTGAGGAAAGGTTGTTTCCATTTCTTCTACTTGGATTTTTTGCATTGTTTGAGGGAAGAAGGGGTTTGTGGATCGGGGAGGTCTCATCGGGAGGTTCCGCAGGGTGCCGGTATCCTGTTGACATTCCGACTTGGGTCTTCTTTGTCTCCGACTCTCGCGCAGCCAGACGAGTTGACCAACGCCCTGGAGATCAGCAACATTGTCTTCACGAGCATGTTTGCCCTGGAGATGGTCCTCAAACTCCTGGCCTTTGGCATCTGGGGCTACATCAAGAACCCCTACAACATTTTTGACGGCATCATCGTCGTGATCAGGTAAGGTGAGCACTTGGGTTGCCACCTCCGGCAGCTGAGGATGGATCAGGATGTGTGGATCTGGCGTGGATGGCGTGGATCTGGGGGCTCCCAAGTCAGTGGGGAGCATGGATCCATGCCAGGATTTAGTCTGAACTTTGAAGGAACAATTCAAGGTGCTCCAACCCAGACACCATCAATATAGGCTTTGAGAATACAAGTATAACCAACAGAGATTTATAATATAGATGTATAAGTATTTATATAGGTTTATATATAGGTATTTATATGGATATAGATATGGATGCCTAGATATACGTGTGGATATATATGGTATTAGTACTAACCTTGAAACAACGGTAGGAATGGAAGAGAAACTGATCTAGAATTAATGAGTAATGAGAGTAAAATGAGATGGAATTTTACAAAAGAAAAGCTTCTAGAAGGCTTAGAAATTAAGAGATATTTGCATTTTGAATGGTTTTATGTTCTATAGCTTGATTTTAGTTGTGTTGGGGCCCACCTCAGGCCTTCGGGAGAGGTGGATGATGATGTGATGATGAGGATTAGAAATATACTGCTTTAAAAATAAAGGCTGAAATCCAGGAGAAGTGATGATCCAAACGGGCATGCCTAGAATCCGGGTAACCCGTTGGGGCAATTCTGCAGTAGTTTAAACGTTTTGGAAGGAAGTATTTTGCAGCATTTCTCCTATGACTAATCGGTTCAACACTCTCTGTGGTAGACAGATTGTTGCCCCTCTATATGGGAGATAATAATAAGTTGCAACAGAAAACACTCATTGCATTATTAATACCTGCAAGACAAGGGAGGGAAAATTCACATGATAAGACCTACCACCTAAGCATCAGGAAGCCGTTCTTCAGCATAGAGTTGGTTTGACAGTGGAGCAGACTTTTCTTGGAGGACTCTCTCTCCACCTTTGGAGATCCTTAAACAGGGGTTGGATGGGTTGTGCATTGCAGCACGGCAGGGGGTTGGACTGGATGGCCTTTGGGGCCCCTTCCAGGCCTCAGATTCTGTGATCTGATGAGTCTCCTGCTTAAACCCGACAGCGTCTGGGAGATCATCGGCCAGTCGGACGGCGGCCTCTCCGTGCTGAGGACCTTCCGGCTCCTCCGGGTGCTGAAGCTGGTGAGGTTCATGCCAGCCCTCCGACGCCAGCTGGTCGTCCTGATGAAGACCATGGACAACGTGGCCACCTTCTGCATGCTCCTGATGCTTTTTATCTTCATCTTCAGGTGAGGACCACCACCGTGCCTCTTTCAGCCTCTCTCTCTCTCTCTCTTTCTCTCTCCTTCCCAATTAATTGCTGCTCAACCCACCCACTCGTCTAAGCTCGGCATCACTTAGAATGACAGGAGGGGACATTTCCAAAGTATGAAGCTCGGATGACAGCTGAGCGTACAATAGACAGACAGGCTGAGGCCCAGCAGATGGATTTCCCTCGCCACCCGTCTCGCTGTTTCACCACATCCTGCCACCCGGGAGACAAACGGAGGATGCAAATTGACAACAGGAGCAAAAGAATCGCTCCATTGTTCTTGATAGATGACAAACGTCATTGAGGCAGCTGAACTGACACCTAGGAGTGTCCTCGCCCCGTGCGGAAGAGAATGGAGAATTATTATCCCTCGGTGCAGCCAAGAACTCTGAATTTACTGTCTTTTTTTTTTTTCAATGCACGGTAGTTCTTTTTCAAAATTTTGGCCAGCATTCGGTATTGCAGAGTATAAGAGACCTCAGCAGAGAAATGTTTCAAGACTGGTGCTTTGTTCCCATGCAATTTAGTTCAGCTGCTCTCATAATGCTCAAAATGCTATTGATGACAGGAAGATGGAGAGATTTGGGGAAAGGCAGCAAACTATGCCTTTCTTTGCTTTGCCACTGGGTCCCTCTTCGGTCAGGGGCCTGAAGCGGTTGAACTAGTTGCACCATTGAAAAAATCTGGCCTCCTGCCTTCGCCAAACCACCCAGCGCCCGTCTCGTGAGGCGTCTGCCTCACCTCCCCTAATGGCAGGGCCGGCCCTGAACCCAACATCCCGTTGAGTTCTTGCATTACTGACAAGCTCTTTCCCCTTTCCCTTTCTCCTTCCTTTCCAGCATTCTCGGCATGCATCTCTTTGGGTGCAAGTTTGGCTTGAAAACGGATACCGGCGACACCATGCCAGACAGGAAGAACTTCGACACCTTGCTCTGGGCCATCGTCACGGTGTTTCAGGTAAGGCCCCGAAAGTGGCGGCTTCATCGTCAAAGGAAGGGGTGCTGTGCCTTCCATAGAGTTACATGTGTGCAACTCAGCAGCATCCCCCAAAACCTGCCAAATTGCCAAATTCCTTTAACTCTCCTATTAACGCTTCCATAACCTTCTAGAGGATTTTCCAGAACTAACATCAAGCCATCTTCAGGTGCCCTTAACTTGTACCCTTTTTCTTTGAACCCTTATTCCCAAAATTCTCTCATCTTGTCGTACGTCTCTGTTGAGAACCTCGAGAACCAAGACAAACAGAAGGGGAGACAGGAGACACCCTTGTCTTGTACTTTTTTGAGTCTCACAATGTTTTGTTAACTCTCTGTTGACTATTATTGGTGCTTTCCATGAAGACCCCCCCACCCCATCTACTTGACTGGGCATCAGCAACACCAAGAGAAGGAGGTTTGTTCTGTTGGATGACATTTCTACACAATCCTGCAAGCCAACACAGCTTCAACATGGAAATGCATTGTTGTAGTTTTGCTGGCTGATGGGACGGGTTGGAAACGTCACCCGCCCATGCCTTGATCACCAAGAGACTGAACTTTCCTTCCCTCAATGCAACTCTAGTAACTTTGTGGAGGAAATTTATGATTATCACAATAGCACCGTGATGGTGACGACATGGGGGATGATGAATATGGAGCACTTGTGTAACTCCAGAGTACGCATCTGTTGGTGTGATACTGGATTCCAAGCACGGAATTATTCTGTCTGGGTTATTGGGTTCACTTCTCCTTCTCCTCCTCTCCAAGCAAAGCCAAAAAGACACATTCACACGCTACTTTGCGCACTTTTAAAGTGTTGCACAACGGTCAACAGAGACAGATAAGAAGTCATCAGAAGATTCTGTTATAGCAGCGAGGTTGGTGTATGCACAATATGGGAAAGATTATTTATTTATTTATTTATTTATTTATTTATTTATTTACTTACTTATATCCCGCCTCTCCATATGGATCGAGGCAGCGAACAACTTACAAATAGCATGTATTTCTATCCTATATCCTTTATATCCTATAAAGATATAAATCTAGAAGAGTGGAAGTTGAAAGTTTTCGAGAGGGCAGAAACAGAAACATTAGCTTCCGCTTTGAAAAATAAACCAATACAGAATTTTGAAAGGGAATGGAAAGGAGTATTGGACTGGGCAAAGACGTAGGTTTATAAGATGCAGAGATATGGAAACGAGACAAATGGTAATTGTTTTTATTGGTAATAGAAATGTAATTGCTCTTCTTTTGTGTAAACAGAGACAAGGCAGTTTCAATTGGAGAATATAAGCGGAAGTGGGGAGGTGGGGTACATTTAAAGAAGATGTGACCCACTTGTTCCTTTTTTATTTGGTAACTAAACTTTAATAAAAATATTACAAAAAAAATAAAATAAAGTGTTGTACAACCACGACCAGGTGAATGGCATTGTATATTGAACAAAAATTAGACTGTATAAACTATATTCCTAAGAATTATTAACAATAATTGAGAATAATTAAGAACTATTATATTCCTAAGAATTATTAACAAAAACCTTCAAATATACAGACATAGTACTAAATAAATTATACTTGTTTGTCCATGAGTATGTATTGTATAGAAAGGTCAATTCCAACAACATGACGTGAGCAGATATCAAAAACATTAGAAATCACATATAAAGGGATAATCAGATGGTAATAATAATAAATTCGGCACAACTGCTGCCTGCTTATTTTGCTAACCGGATGCCAGACACAGTGTGCAACCAACACCCTTTGGAGGACAACGTTTTTTTTGAAAATCCTCCGGAATAAGAAGGGGAAAAAAAACCCACAGTGGTTGTCCCTTTCAGTCCATCTCGTCCGGATAAATAAGCAACCGAGATTAAATAATTGACTTCCCCTGGTAGAAATTGACATCCGCTGCATGTAGTTCGTGCTCCGTCGCCTCGTTTTAATAGAGGTGCCGGAGCAATTTTCTCCATGAGTCTTGCGGGTAAATAAACTCGCCAGCCGGCGGGAAGCCTGAGTCGGATGTTTTCCTGGGAGGTTAATGGAAGCGCGTCCCGACACGGAGCGCAAAATAGTTCTCTGCTATCAAGGGCATCACCACGCGTCGACCCCTGCTTTGCAGCACGTCTGGAGAAAGATGCCTTGGTTGAGGATGGGCTAATTGGGCTCAAGTTGGCCCGGTCTTGTTGGACACCCTTCTTTTAATCATGCTTTGTTCTTCACCCTAGGGGAAATTAGCATGGCGTAGATAATTTTGAGAATCGGTAAGGTGAACTAGTTCGAGTAGTGGGCCACGACTCTGGAAGATCAGGGTTCAAATCCCCACTCAGCCACAGAAGACTACTGCCTTGGGCAAGTCAACTTTTCTCCTCCACGGAGAAGAAATCTGGCCACGAACACCCCCAGGAGAGACAGCACAGTATAGTGGTTTGAGTCTTGGACTAAGAAACTACGGGTTTTCTTCAAGGGATGGATTTAGAGATTTCCAACAATTGCCTTCCTCCTAAGGCTGAGAGGGCGCAACCTCCCCAAGGTCCAACAGTAGGTTTCTATGACTGGAGATTCAAACTCTTGTCTCTGGGAGTTGCAATCCAACAGTCAAACCACTATCAATTGTTACGTACCTCCAAGTTGATTCTGACTCATGGAGATCCTCTCCTAGAGTTTGCTTGGCAAGGTTTATTATTTAGAGAGGGTTTGCCATGGCCGTCCACTGAAGCTGAGAGCGTGTGACCTGCCCAAGGTCACCCAGTGGATTCCCATGGCTGAGCAGGGATTTGAACCCCGGTCTCCTAGAGTCCTAGTCCAATACTCAAACCACCACGTAATGTTTATGTATATAATATTCCTTCTCTGCTCTTCTGTGTAGATCCTGACCCAAGAAGACTGGAACGTGGTGCTCTACAACGGCATGGCGTCCACCTCTTCCTGGGCCGCCCTGTACTTCGTGGCCTTGATGACCTTCGGCAATTACGTGCTCTTCAACCTTCTGGTCGCCATCCTGGTGGAAGGTTTCCAAGCTGAGGTAAGGGACAAACCCAACACAACATGGAACTGCCTTGAAGGCACACGACAACAGCAACGTTTTTAATGCCACAAATTGTACAACTGTTTTTTTAAAATCTTGCATTTATCCTTTATGACTGTTTTGTCCTGTTCTCAATTTGCATGGTTTTAAATATGCTGTTAGCTGCCTTGTGTCCCACTATTGAGAGAAAAGTGGGATATAAATGAATACAATTATTACCATCTTTATCATCGTCATCATCTTCTTCTCCAAGATTTCAAGCAGGATTCCTTATCGGGAGAAGGGTGGGACCTAAAGGAATAAAATCTTCTTCTCTCCTCCTCCTCCTCCTCCTCCTCCTCCTCCTTCTTCTTCTAGGCCAGCGTCACCAACTTTGACCAGCATCCATGGTTCTCCAAGATTTCAGGCAGGATTCCTTACTGGGAGAAGGGTGGGACCTAAAGGAATAAAATCTTCTTCTTCTCCTCCTCCTCCTCCTCCTTCTTCTAGGCCAATGTGACCAACTTTGACCAGCATCCATGGTTCTCCAAGATTTCAGGCAGGCTTCCTTCCTTGCCCTAACTGGAGTCCACCATCTTTCTTCCTGGTGGTCTCCCATCTGAGGACTAACCAGTCCCAAATCCACTTATAGCTCCCCAGATCAGACACCGCTGGGTACGTTCAAGGTGGTACTGTGGGGTCACCATAGAGAATTTGACTTCAACGCGGGCATCAAAATGCCCCATCCTCAGAAACTCAGCAAACTTGACCTTCAGGGGACCGACTCCATTCCCCATTTGTCAAACCAAAGAGGCTTTGACATCCAACTGTGTTCCCTGCCGGTCTCCCTCTGGACAAATCCATTGTACCGTTTGAGTTTTAAGTGAGAATTATGTCCCCGTTTCAGCCTTGGAAACGTAACGATCTCAATACCATCCTTTATCGCGAAGGGCTTTTATGGAGTCATTAGCGTATGGAAATGATTTCGGAAGCCTAACCTAAACTCAGTCTGCTTGAGTTAAGAATAATTACTTCGAAGGGGGCTTTAATCACATCGGAGAGGAATATTAATTTTTTTCCCCTCTCCCCGTTATTAAGCTCGGCAAAGAACAGAGCTGGCGTTTTTCCATTTCAGGATGCTCGATGGGCATTAGCGGAAGGGAGCTTCAAGTGCAGAATGAGAAACAGGGTCCTCGAGAGGAGGCGGCCTGGGAGGAGGAGAAATGATGTTTTCTGTCATTACTTTTCTGAGCTCTTGGCTCCGCCGACAGCTGAACGTGGAAAATATAAGTGAGGCAATCTCCTCCCACTGCTTTCGCTGGCTCCAAAAAAAAATTTCACGGAGGGCCTTGCTTGTCAGAGGGTGTAGACTTAGCAGTGGCCAGGAACAGGGCTGACCCAAGACATTTGGCTGCCTGAGGCAAAGTAGAAAGGGGTGCCTTTCCACCAACATACATATACATTGACTTGTATGCTATTGTTGTTACGTGCCTTCAAGTTGTTTCTTACTTATGGAGACCCTATGGTAAACCTATCACGGGTTTTGTGGGGCTGAGAGAGTGTGATCCACGGTCACCCCAGTGGATTTCCATGGACCTTCTGCTCCTGTTGATGCAACCTGTCAACTGCAGCATTGCAGTGTTGATTCATGGTTAGATTGGAGACAAAAAGTATAGTTGCTTCTGTGTCCTGGTGGTGGACGTAGATGTTGACCAGCGAGGGAACAGAATATTGGACAAGTTGGGCCTTTGGTTTGCTCCTAAAAGTCTCTTCTGATGTTCTTCTGATGTTCTTATCTTCTTATATATTTGATTGTCTGCTTCGCAGTTGAAACAGCTCTACAAAGGGTTCATTTAATCATGACACCGTGGATAAGTTCAGATTTACAGATCCCAGTGTGCAAATTCCTGATCTTATAATGCAGAGGAAAAAAACGTGGGTGCAAATTGGGAATCTGAGTCACAAAAGGGGCTCCAAATCCAGTTTCAGAAAGGTGACTTTCTGCCTTGCTTACCGACTTAGGGATTTACGTGCCGCTCTTCTAAGGCCTCTGCATTGCTCGGGGCTCCTTATGACATTAAAAACTAATTATAAAGTCCATCATCCTTTGACAAAGTGGGAACTGTGATCAAAAGAGACGGTTTCACACCAAAGACGGATGAAGATACGCCGAGTTCAGGTCTTTGGAAACAGCCACCCTGCCTAAGGCCATTAAGATGAACAGATGGAGGGGGACTCAAAGTGAACCCTCAGCTGGGGTGCAGTTTGGTTTAGGGCTGGTTTTCGGGGTGAATCAGGTGCCACCCCTTAAAAGAAAGCACCCGAAGTTGAGATGGGGAGACAAGAGACAGGCAAAGAATAGGAAAGAATGAGATGACTTTGCAATTGGAGTGGGGCTGCATTCAGGCATCTTGAGCCACTTGGGGAGGAAGAGCTGCAACCTTAAAGAAAAAGCTAGCCGTTTGGAGAGAAATTAATTTTAAGGTGGGACTGGAATGAGGGCGATGGAAGGAGCGGGTGGGAGCCTTTGCAAGCAAGAGATGAGGTTTTTTACGCTGGAACTAGAGTGAGTGAGGCAGATGGAAGGAGGAGGTGAGGGTGTTTGCAAGCGAGGGATGAAGTTTTAATCTAGGACTGGAGTGAGTGAGGGGGTTGGAAGGAGGGGATGGCGACATTTGCAAAACATTTGCTTGTTGCAGCGAGCCAAGACAGGTCTATGCAGGCACGGAAAACGTTATCAGCTGCTGAGGCAATGGGGGTCTCTCCACTTTACGAGGGGCTTGGAAGAGTGCAGTTTTGGGTCTGGTGCCATGAATGCAAACTTCAGACCCATACCTAGGACAACGGACTGTGACCGGTTGTGACTTGGCAACATCTGGAGGGCTGCCCAGTATTCAACCACTGTTTAAATACCTCTAAAGAGGGCGATTCCACTACAATGGGAGGCAATCTATTCCAGTGTCGAATGGCTCTTATGGTCAAGAAGTTCATCCTAGCATTTTGGTAGGATTGCTTTTCATGTCATTTGAACCCATTGCATCATGTTCTAGTCTCTGGAGCAGCCACAAATATAGGGTGGGAAAACACTATCTGAATAAAATAAATAAAATTAACCCAGTTGCTTTTTTCTGCAAGTGAAATTTTCACCCTGAAGTCCTGAAATCAAAACAATCTTGCTCAAAGTGGGAGAAAATGTGGGAAGTTCTTCCTTCTCACAGGCAGTTCTGAAACAAAGGGAGATCTTCGCTCCCTGGTCAATAGGGAGGCCGAGGGTCCCAGCTCTCCGCTTCTGGTCCTGGGGTTCCTTTCCTCCCACCGTTATCAGCCACGAATTGCCTTTATGTTGACAGAACGAGCCACGGAGGCAGCTGCCGCCACCGCCGTTTGCCGGCGCGTAAGCACAATTTCTACAGAAAGCCTCAATTAGACCTCCTTTGAAGAGCGATGGTTTTGCTTGAGGAAATTCTGCCTGTTTAACTTGGGCTGATTGAATTAAAAACGGAGCCACCGCCACCGACTGAAGAGGGACTCCGTTAAGTTTCGCTCAAAGCGGAAGGCTAATTGACTTAAACGGCGGCAGCAACAAGACGCTCTTTGCCTCGGAAAAGGAGGCCACCGCGCTTGTCCAGAAGCGGAACTTCTCCCTGAATTGACTTAGGCCGTTCCGCACTAGACTGTTATAGTGCTATTATTCCACTTTCAACATCCTATGGAAAGAGGGGCCTTTGAGGATGGCCTTTGAGGCCCCTCCCTAAATTGCAAACCCCAGGATTCCATAGGATGGGGAAAGTGGAAGAATTGCACTGCAACAGTCTAGTGCGGAAATGGCCTTAATTTCATCCTTTACCCTGCAGCTCAGGTCTTCCTTCGCCCCCTGCCTCCAAGAGGGCAGAGTTTTCATATTTCTTTGTGGGTGTCGCAGGCAGAATCCTCATTGTAAAGGGACACCAGGAGGTACAAGTTGTCGTGTGCCTTCAAGTCATTCCTGACTTTTGGGGATCTTGCAGTGGACATGAGGTTTTCTTAGCAGAATATTTTCAGAGCAGGTTTGCCTTTGCCTTCTTCTGAGGCTGAGAGAGCGTGACTTGCCCAAGGTCACCCCGTGGATTTTCATGGCCAAGCGGGTATTCCAACCCTGGTCTCCAAAGTCCTGGTCCAGCACTCAAACCAGTACACAATGCTGGCTCAGATATATGGATGGCCCTCTCCTAGGGTTTCCTTGGAGAGACTGATTTAGAGGAGATTGTCTTCCTCTGAGGCTGAGAGAGCATGACTTGCCCAAGGTCACCCAATGGGTTTCCACGGCCAAGGCAATTTGAGATCTTGTGTTCATGGGGTCACCATAAGTTGAAGTCAATGTGGCACCTGTGATGTCAAAGTAACTGGTCTCCTTTGAATGGAAGTGACTAGAATACCACTTTTGGTTCCCGAAATGGTGGTTGCACAGCTTGCATTAGGCCCTTCTGCCTCCTGCACGTGACGGCCCTTGATGTCAATCATCTCCCAGCAAGCAGGCAGAGAGTTGACTGTCTGCTGTTGCTACCAAGCAAGGCTAGAGTTGAGCTGGGCTTAAATCCAGACCTTCTCTTCCCGCTCCCACCATCCCTGCCCAGTGTGCATTGCACCTCTTCCCGCTGGAATATGCTGTGCCTTGGAATAAGTGTCAGGAATGATTTAGGAGCCAACGTGCCGAATAAATTCTTCTCAAATCTGCTCCCAGTGTCAGCTGTGTCCAAACCAGAGATGGCCAGGGTGGGACCAGAGGTTGGGCGGACATGCATTTATTTGGGAAAGTCGTCCAGAATCTTCTGGGAACAAAAGTGCTCCTCTCTGTCGCTCACAGCTTCATTTACATTTCTTCAATGACCAACATTCCCCCAAATCACCAATAATAATCATAATAATAATGGCCAGTTCTGCCAGGCTGACAGCTGGGTTTGCGTTTCTGTCCCTCTCCATTCTTTCCTCTGCTCTCTGGCATGGTAGGATTTGGCCTGGAGCCCTCTGTGTTATTTGGACTGATGGCCATTATCCGGGAAACCGTTGGCTGCCAAGCTGGCTGTTGGCAAGTAGCTGACGCTGGGCCATTGTGGAAGAAGAGGAGGAGGGTAGAAAAGGAGAAAAGGAAAGGTGATCTTAACTGTGGGATTTGTTCCCAGCCTGGAAGTGCTTGGTGAGTGAGATTTCCATGGCTCAGTGGCCAACTTCAGGAAGGATGGGGTGGAATCTCAAGGAAGACATGAACCATACCTTTCATTGAGACAGCTGGTATCCCATCCCTTGCTTAGGCTGAGAGCCCAGCTTAGCTGGTTGATCTTTCCTCAGCAGCACTCTTAGCATGAAGATGATGGTCACTGGTTTAGATTGCTGACAGGATGTTAAAATTGCACTGGAGGTATTTTGCAACTAAATAATTTGAATTCATAGAATGATAGAGCTGGAAGGGACTGCAAGGTACGCCCCTTTCACATGCAGTTAATTAAGACACTCTGGACAGATGACCATCCAACCTCCAGGGAAGAAGGATCCACCCTGAACAGCTCTTGCAATCAAGAAGTTCTTGCTAATTTTAAAGTGGACTCTCCTTTCTTGTAACTGAATTCTTGCCCCTCCCGAAACTGCAAACCCCAGGATTCCAGAGGAGGTTGAAAGTGGAATCATCGCACTATAAGAGTGTCGTGCAGAAATGGCCTTAGTCTCTGGAGCAGGAGAAAACAAGCCTGCACGTGACTTCAGAATAGCAATGCTGTGCAAACCTTGCCCATGGCTAGGTGCCGTTCTGCGGTGCATAATACAATGCACGGCCCCAATGCAAAGTATAGGATGCAAAAGCTCAATGTGCAGCCGCAGTGCAAAGTATAGGACACACAATAGTAATGCAAAGTATGGGATGTGCCACCACAATGCAAAGGACTGGATGCAGAATTGAAACGCAGCATCACAGTGCAAAGTATAGGATGCCCAATCCCCCTGCAAAGTGTGGGATGCACAACCACAACACGCAACGCACAGTATAAACCTTTCACCAAGGAAGAGGCCATCTGCATAACTCTGCCTCCATCACTATCAGCAGACAATATCCATTGCACGGTGGCAACTTTTTGGCCCTGTGCGCATAATGTGACTTACACACATGGATGTCTCTAAGAGAATCCTGACCAAAGGTTGCACAGCACAGGCAGTGAGTAACCTTGCAATGCAAAAGGTTTCCGCTGCAAGATCTTGGCCGCAGCGTAGCTTCTGCTCCCGTTCCTCTCATCCCTTGATGGGTCCCATTCTGTTGCCAATTGCCATGAAACGGGCCGGCCTAATATTCAAGCATTATCATAGATTTCTTTGCGTGCGTGGCGGAAGTGAAGAAAACGAGCCACGAGGCATTAATTTCATTCAGCAAAATAACATACGGCATAAACTGTAAAGCCGAGCTTTCTTCCAAGATCCTCCAGTTTCCTGCCAGCGTGAATGGTGGGCATACACGATGTTGAAAATTGGCAGTCCTTTACAATGGTCTCCATAAATATGTAATTATGGACTCAGAGGGGGAGAAGGAGAGAGAAGGAGGAGGGGGAAAAACAGGGCCGTGTTTTGTTGCTGCATTTAATGACTCCTCTTGGAGCTATTACAGCCTGTGATTTAAATGTACAGAAAGACTTTTTTTTCCCCTTCCCTTTTGCCTTTTTTTTAAAAAAGCTGAATTATTCATTTCATGGCACAAAAGATGTGCTCAGCAAAGGAATTTGCCACCCACTGTTTCCTCCTTAATTTTACTCCAAGAGGGATAAATTATTCCAACGACCGTATCTCCCTTTATGAGCCCCTTGGAAAGCTCTAAGATGGTCTGGAGGGGCCTCTCTCTCTGTCCCACCAACCCCTCAGGCGGGTGGGGTGCAAAGGGAGGACGGGGCCTTCTTTGTGGCTGCTCCCAAACCTGGGAATTCCCTCCCTAGAGGGGCCACCTCGGCCCCGTCCTTGCTCTCGGCAAGCCAAAACATTTTCGTGCCGTCCAGGTTATTAGAAACTGACCAGGGTGGTCTTTTATGGCTATTTAGTGGCGTTTTGAAGATTTATATATTGCCTTTTAATGAATTCCAATGCTTCTAATGTTTAATATTGTGACTTTATCAATTGCTTTTAAAGTTACTCTTATATTTATACATATTTAAATGACTTTGTATTTAGAATATTGCTTTTAAATAGGCTGTTAGCTGCCCAAAGTCCCATTATTGGGAGGAAAGAAGGAAGGAACTCGACTCACAAGTCATTCCTGGGCCCATCTCCTTTTTTAATTTTTTTTCAAAGTAATTTGTATTAACAAGATTTTTTTAAAAATACATTTAAAGTTACAAAAATGAGAGGCGAATAGAAAAGATAGAAAACTCTTTTCTATCTCTTGTTAATGATCAATTACCAAAGACTTTCTGGAAAGGGCCCTGGAAAGGCAGCATCCCAGCTTCCCTGTGGAGGGAGTTCCATAGCCTGGGAGCAGCTGCAGAAAAGGTCCCGTCCTCCATTCCCACCCCCCCTGTGCCTTTGAAGGTGGTGGGATAGAGCGAAGGGCCTCCATTAAGGGTCTCAGATCATGTGCGAAGAGGCACATGGAGAAGAGAAGGTTCAGCGGTGACACGTTTAAATATTTGAAGGGCGGTCATACAGAGGATGGAGCAAACCTGTTTTCTGCTGCTCCAGAGACGAGGACATGGAGCAATGGGTTCAAGCTACAGGAAAAGAGATTCCATCTAGACATTAGGAAGAACTTCCTGACAGTAAAAGCAGGAATGGGAGAATAGGCTGCCTTGGTGGAGTGTGGTGGAGTCTCCTTCTTGGCAGATTTAGATTTAGATTAGCATTGAATCAACCATTTTTGGAGTTCTGCACCTTCAGGACATTTCTGGCTTTGGGTGACCCTAAGGTGAGTCTGTCTTGGAGTTTTCTCAGCAAGATTTGTTCAGGGGACATTTGCTATAGCCTTCCTCTGAGGCTGAGAGAGTGTGACTTGCCTGTGGTCACCCCGTGTGTTTCCATGGGCAAACCAGGATTCAAACCGGGGTCTCCAAAGTCATAGTGCATCCCTCAAACCACTGCATTATACTGTCTCTCAGTACATTAATGATTAGCAATTAACATGAATCCTTGGTCTTTGTCACCATTGCCAAGGAGGACCTTTAGCTCAGCTTTTCCTTTCCTTCTGCAGGGTGATGCCAACAGATCTGACACAGATGAGGACAAGACCTCCATCAACCTTGAGGAAGAACTTGAGAAGCTGAAGGAGCTTCGTGCATCTGGCAAGTGGGGCCATCCCTTGCTTGTAGGAAAGGGTGGGCATCCGTGGAAAGCTGTTTATGGCCCTTCCGAGTCCCCCTTATGATCTTGATCTACAACGGCATTTCAGGTTCATTTACATAGATGGAGCAGGCTACCATCAATGATGGAGCAGGCTACCATCAATGGCTACTAGCCAAGGTGGAGATGTGTCATCTCCAGTATCAAAAGCAGGAGGGCTCTGTATCAATTTCTGGGTGCAATTGCCCCCGTATGTGGCAGCTGGGTGACCATTGCATGAACAGAACTAGGTAGCCCAAAGCATTTCTGGTTCTGTTCGCATCTTCTTAAGCTCTTGGCTTTGACCAACCTAACCAGCCCCTTCCCCTTCCAGAGATGAAGATGTACTCCCTTGCCGTCACTCCCAACGGGCACCTGGAGGGCAAGGGGAGCATGCCCCCGCCTATCATTATGCGCACCGCCGCCACGCCCATGCCCACCCCAAAGGGCTCCCCACACATGGACACGGTCTACCCGTTCATGGACTCCAGGAGAGGAAGCAACGCTTCAGTCGACCCCATGAGTTTCGACCAAAAGTCCTTGGTATTTGACAACTATTTGCATTTGGGGTGGGTGGGGGAGAGAGGAGGGAATCAGTTCCAAAATAAAACAATTCAGTGCTATGTAATACTGTTAATACTGGCTGGCCTTCTGCATTGCGGTTACAGGTTTTTGAGCTTGAGACGCAGACCTGTATCTTCTGCAGGAGACATTGCACAGTTATGCATATATAACTAAAGTAGCCAATCTTTTTATACAGTAGCCCACCGTTATCTGTGGTTTTGTTTTCCACTGTTTCAGTTACCCGTAGCCAACTGCAGTCTGAAAATATTGCTGTGCTAAGATATTTTGAGAGAAAAAGAGAAAGAGACCACATTTGCACAACTTCTATTACAGTATATTGCATAATTATTTTATTATTAGTTATTGTATCTTACTGTGCCTAATTTATATAAATTACCCAGTGAGTTTCCATGGCTAAGTGGGGAATCAAACTCTGGTTTTTCCCGGGTCAAACCACTACACCATGTTGGCTTTAGCTCTCCAAAAATTATTATCCATTAATCTTCAAACCATGTGTCCCTTAACAAGTTTGCTGAGAAGGTGGATGGAGTTTACTGAAAAGAAATAATACTTGTGACGTATAGTGAGGAGCTGAACAAGCTTTCCTGAAGTGATGAAAGGATTATATATGGCAAAATCAACCCTTATCAAGGCTCCCAAACATAAGTTTCCAAAACGTACGTCCTTCCACAATTGAAATTGAGCACAATGGAAATGAGAAACTGAAAACATTGGACCTCTTCTTGAGAGTCCACTCTGCAATTGTGTTGTGGATCAACATGAAGAGAAAGGCCCTTTCCACACTAGCCTCTTATAGTGCTATTGTTCCACTTTCAATGTCCTATGGAATCCTGGGGCTTGCAGTTTAGGGGGGGCATCTTTGGCCTTAGGAAACCACAAACCCCAGAATTCCACAGGAGGTTGAAAGTGGAATAATGGCACTACATCATTGCAGTGTGGGAATGGCCAAAATAAGGTTGATTTAATGGGCCAGCTGTCATGGGGACAATCCACTGGGTGGAGGCCCAGGGGAGATGACTGGTGGAAATCTCCCTGTGCAGCCATGGCTGTTCTGTCGTGGCCAAACAAGTAGAGCCGCCCGAGCCGGGGGGTTCGTGTGCGTGCCGTCCCTCACCTGCCTTGTCCCTCTCCCAGTCCAGCCTCCGCAGCACCCCTTGTGCCCACTGGGGCGCCGGCAGCAACTGGGGCAGCCGCCGCTCAAGCTGGAACAGCCTGGGGCGGGCCCCGAGCCTCAAGAAGAAGAGCCAGTGTGGGGAGCGGGAGTCCTTGCTCTCCGGGGAAGGCAAAGGCAGCACCGACGACGAAGCCGAGGACACCAAGCTCAGCGCCGGCGGCCGGCCGCCCCTCCACCGCCGGGCCGAGTCCCTGGATTGCCGGGGAGGCTTGGAGCTGCCGGAGTTGCTCCAGGTCTCCGGCGTGCACCACCCCTTGAACCTCAGCCCCGTGGCCGTGCTGCCTGCCGAGTACCAGGACTGCAACGGGAAGATGCTTCATGTGCCCAACGAGTTCTACCTGCACATGGACGGCCACAAGGAGGACCTTCTGGACCTGGAGGATGACCTGGAGGACGTGAGTCTCACAGGGTGGACGGGAGAAGGCCCTTCTGGTTCCACACCTGTTTCACTTTGACAAAGTCAGTGTTTTGGATTTGAAGAGAAGGGTGGGTTGGCCAGAGAGAGGTTGATTGAGCAGGAAGTGGAAAGCCAGTTTTTATGCACAAAAACAAATGTGTATTTCTGCACAGAATATATTTACCCTGGAACAGTTCAGGATGGATGTGTACAAGAAAAGTCTGCACAGAAATGTTTGCTTCTGACCTGTAGCAAACTCTGGAAATTACCCTCTCCTTGCATGCAAAAATGAAATACGGTAGGAGTCCCCTATCCAGAGTAAGCCCCTTTCTTTTATATTTCCCAGACCCAAAACTTTACCGAATGAGTAAGAAGCTGGAAGCTCCCATGTGAATGGATGGGGAGGAAGTTTAAATCCCCTTTGAGTTTTGGCCTGAACTTTAAGCTTGCTATTGAACCCTAACCCCAAACCAGGGTTAAGGCTAGGAACAAGGCCAGAATAAAAGTAAATTCAGCATTTCCTTTCCAGAGTTACTGCTACCGGATCCGTAAGACCTTGGAGCCCTACAAGCCAGAGTGGTGCAAGACTCATGAGGACTGGTCCCTCTATTTGTTTTCACCTCAAAATCGGTAAGAGCTGGGAGATGCAGCTGCAATCACCCTCTTTTTTTCCCTCTTTTTGCTGAGGTTGTTCCTAGTTTCTGGCAGGCTGGCCTTCTGTGTTTTCAGGATGTTTTCCCAAAGAAGTTGCAAGCAGCCCTGGAAAAGTTCCATTCCACGTGGAACTGGGCTGAGAAATTCACTAGTGGATCTGGAACGAAGAAAAATCAGATGCCCAGAAGCGTTGAGGGGGCTGTTCACACTGTACAGTGCTAGAGCTCTGATTCCACTTTAGCTGCCATGGAAACATTCTCTGGAGTCCTGGGATTTGCATAAGCAGAGGGACTTAGAACTGTCAGCCAGATAGCTCTGGTGCGGGGTTTTCCAAACTTTGGTCTTCCAACTGTTTTGGACTTCAGCTCCCACAATTCCTGATGATTAGACAAGCTGGCTGGGGCTTGTGGAAACTGAACTCCAAAATATCTGGAGGACAAAAGTTTGGAAACCGTTTCTCTAGTGCACCACCAAACTGCAGATCCCATTTACGAAGTTGTCAGTCCCCAGCCACTACAACCCCAATCTTTGGGTGCAAATAAAAACCCCCAATGTTTTGAACCAAATAAATGGGGTGGAGGTATCTCCCAGCCCTTCAAATGGAGACCTTGTCCTCTGCAAAGAAAGGTACCTGGACACTCTCTTTCTGTTCCGTCTTGCATTCAAGGTTTCGGGCCAACTGCCAGAAGGTCATTGCGCACAAGATGTTTGACCACGTGGTCCTCGTCTTTATCTTCCTCAACTGCATCACCATTGCATTAGAGAGGCCGGATATTGACCCCAACAGCACCGTGAGTTTGTGGTCATTCCCAGCTTCCTCCACAAAGACTGGTGCAAAGAGCAGATCTGGTGCCAATTTAGTTTAGGACCTCCAAGCTTTAAGCCGGGGGTGGGAAAACTTGGACCCTGAGATAGCGATGGCTGCATGGTGACCATTCAGCGTCCAAACGGCATGGGCAGCTCTTTGTGTGTGGCCCCTTTGCCAATTTGCCTTTTCTCCCTGTTTATCTGTAGGAGCGGGTCTTCTTGAGCGTCTCCAACTACATTTTCACTGCCATCTTTGTTGCTGAGATGATGGTTAAGGTAAAGCTGAACCTGGGGTTGGGGTGGGGGGGACGCCTAAATCCAATGATTAGTCCCAACTAGAGTAAACCCATTAAGTCCATGGGAACCTGGTAAGTCAACATAGCCAGAAGTTCCATTGATTCAGTGGGTCTAATCTAATGGGGACAAATGACTGTATCTAAGCCGTAAGAGTCATTGGACCTGAGTCCCCCTTTTCTTTTGGTTGTGCCCGTGTACAACCAAAACAACTGTACCCCTTACATAGATAAGGATAATAAATTAGAAGAATAAATTTATGCCTAGGTCCTTTGGACTAGCACTGTATGCGAGCGAGGAGATTTCAGCTTCCCCTCTTGCCCTCCGTCTCCAGGTCGTGGCCCTCGGCTTCTTCTCTGGAGAACACACCTACCTCCAGAGCAGCTGGAACATCCTGGATGGCGTCCTGGTCTTTGTGTCCATCATCGACATCATCGTCTCCATGGCCTCGGCGGGAGGAGCCAAGATCCTAGGAGTCCTCCGGGTACTTCGGCTGCTGCGCACTTTACGGCCCTTACGGTACTTTTCGGCAGAGCTGAGGGGGCACGCCGAAGCCGCTTGCGTTCCAGTCATGGGTGGGAAAGAGAGAAAGTTACAGGTTCCCATGAATTAAAAAGAACAGCAGCAGGGGTTGGGAGAAGCCATCTTGATCTCCCCAAAGTTACTGTTTCTTGTGCTGTGCAAATCCATTTGCAAATCCAAGTGTGGGCCACAGACGTGTTGGTTAGTCCAAGCTTGAGTAGACCCAATCCGTTGACTGTTGAGTGGACCACAGCTGGTTCCATAGCTCTACTCTAAATCAATTAACAATGGGCTCAATTGGCCCCATTCTATTGTTAATCCCAATCAGAGCAGAAACACCAAATCAGTTGGACCTACTTATGTATTGACTCGCCATTCAACAATGGAGACTGAGTAGGTCTACTCTAGTTGGGAATAACCAACAGGATTCCAGCCAATAACTTTAGTCAGAAACTGATCAAATTCAATTGATTCTATTATATACTTCCAAGACCTTGAATACAGGGAAGGACATAAGCATTCCTTTGTTGGTTGGTTGGATGGATGGATGGATGGATGGATGGATGGAATGCAATTCCTAAAATCCCCATCCAGCATAGCCAATGACTGTGGTGGGATTTATTGTTTTTAAAAAAGGAACTTCTCAAAGCTCTGACAAAAGAAACAGGCAGATCTATTTTGGGCACCAAATTTTCAGACTGGCTCAGAGGGAACCCCATGGTAGTACACTTTACAGCAGTCAAAGCAAGTGCAACTCCATCTACATGCATGTCAGTTCTCACACCAGATTAAACCCTTGGCTTCCAACATTCCCTGTATGTCGTTGGGGGCAAAATGGTGATTTTTTTCCCCCTTAGCAGAGGAGTCCTTTTGGATGTGGAGAAGCAGCACGCATCTCCTTTGTTTCCCTTCTTAAACAGAAGAAGCGCAAACATAAAATGCTTGTGTTGGGTCACCCAGCAGCCGTCTGGGTTCCAATGCTTGTGTTCAGTCCTTTGTACCAGCACGTCTCTGCTTCTGATGCCTGCACGCACTTGACCAGAGAGACAAAGCAACCCTGCCTTTTGCACATACGATTAACCCTCCTTTGCAAGCAGAAAGGTTGAACTTGTCTGAGCTGCCCCAACATTATCATACTTGTGAGCAAGTGAGATGAATGCTGCCTTCTTGCTGCGTTTTTGGCATCAGAACTTATCAAGCTGGTGCCCATCTTCCAAAAGACAAAGACGGTCCTGGAGCAGAGGCTATTGTGCATAATTTTATGATGAGGGAGCTGCATGACTGACAAGAGGCACAACCATGCTAGAGAACTGAGGTTTCTCAATGTGTCAAGAGCGAGGGGGAAAAAATGACTATGCTTTGCATGCAGATAAAATGGTGCCATTTGATGTTCTTTTTCTTTCCAGGGTCATCAGCAGAGCTCCAGGTCTGAAGCTGGTGGTGGAGACGCTGATCTCCTCCCTCCGCCCGATCGGCAACATCGTGCTCATCTGTTGTGCTTTCTTCATCATCTTTGGCATACTGGGGGTGCAGGTAACGTTTCTGGCTTTGCTCAGCAAGCACCTCCTTTGATTTTTTTTAGTTTCCCTCTTTCCATGACCAGTTTGCCTTAAGACGGAGGTGCAGAACCCTCATTGACCACAGGGGCCAAATTAAGGATCCACCCAGGGGTGTAAGTCTAGGGGCCAAACATACACGTATGTAAATGAGGTCCAAGATCTTTCATCCACGCCTTTCTGTGACCTCCCTCATTCCTGGCAGCAAATTTCACTTAAAAAAAAAAATCTTTGTCCTTCTCAACCCAGCTCTTTAAAGGCAAATTCTACTACTGCGAGGGGCCCGACATCCGAAATGTCTCCACCAAAGCCGACTGCAAAAACGCCCACTACAAATGGGTCCGGCGGAAGTACAACTTCGACAACCTGGGGCAGGTAAGGGACGAGAGGGGAGTCACTCCCGGTCTCAGGAAGGAGCTCATTGCTCCACGGAGTGTCTTGAGTGGACGGTTGCCCAGTTGGAGACAAGATGGAGCTCCTATAGCTTTAATTATTACCAGGTCCTGTATCAGGAAGAGCTGTCATGAGAAGTAATCAGAGAGCCAGAGTGGTTTGAGCTTTGGACTGTGATCCTAGAGACCAGGATCAGTCCCCATGTGACCATGGAAACCCATGGGGTGACCTTGGGTGCATTCCACATTCTCAGCTCCAGAAAACCCTGTGATAGGGTCACCATAAGTTGGAAACGACTTGAAGGCATATAACGACAACAGCGTTTCCTCTTAATCTTCGCTCCTCCAGGCTAAACAGCCCCAGTTCCCTCAGCTGCTCCCCCTCAGCTTCCCATTTTGGTTGCCCTCCTCCAGAAATGTTCCATCTTGATGTCCAACCAAAGCAGAAGGAGACCATCCTCCTGGCCTCCCTCCCACGTCTTTTACCCGCTCTGCCACCATTTCTGTCTTGGGCCGTTGGGGGCCTCAAAGACTGAGCCCTTCCGCCTCTCGTACAGATTAGACAGCAGGGGAGGGAAAGCCATTCCTGCTCTCGAGCACCGTTGAGCCGGGCAGGAAAAATTGGAAGCGATTGCTGGGGGCGGAGGGCAGCTCCTCTGAGAGGTCCTGCCAGGGCCGGAGATGCGAGGAGAGCGGGTCGTGACAGACCCAAGCGGCCACGCAGCTCTAATTGAAGGGGCAGCTCAGTGCCAGGAGTCGCGACCTCTCCATGCCGGAAAGGCCCGACGCACGGAAGGAGAATGCCAAGTAGGATTCAAAAGCAACCACGGTCCCCGTGTGAGCTGAACAAAGAGAACGGATTCCTCTTTGAGGTTTTAACGGGGGCTAATTTGAGCCAAGGCGCGAGGGACGGCCCATCATTCAGCGACAGAACACCCCTTTTGCGTACAGAATTTCCCCAGTTTGGTCTCTGGCTGAATCGGAAGTCATTCTAGCCTGCAGAATTTACAATCCACTCAGCTGGACAAGATCTCCTTGTTTTTGCCATCTGTCCTGGGCTACAAAAACAGGGTTGTTTTTATTGAATTTTGTTGATTATGGTGCTTTCCTGGCAAGTTTTGTTTAGAGGAGGGGTTGCCGTTGCATGCCTCTGAAACGAAGAGAGTGGGGCACGCCCAGAGTCACTCCCCTGGGCTTCCATGGCGAAGTGGGGATTCTAGGCCAATGCTCTAATTGTGATGCCAGAGTTTGGCAGAGGATATTTGCCCTTGGCCTTCCTCTGAGGCTGAGAGAGTGTGACTTGCTCCAGATCACCCAGTGGGTTTCTGTAGATGAGCAGAGTCCTAGTTCAATACTCAAACAAACTGGCGGTAAATAGGAAAAGTTTTCCAGCCAAACATTTATGGCAAGGAGGTTTTCCATTTGCCTTCCTCGAAGGCTGGGAGTGTTGAAATTGCCCGAAGATCACTCTGTAGGTTTGTGTGGGCAAATGGGGATTTGAACCCTTTTCTCCCATAGACCTAGTCCAGTGTTTAAACTACCAGACCTGCCTTTTAAAAAAGAAGGCTTTTCTTGGCAGGAGTTATTCTTGAGACAGTAAGACTTGCCCAAGATCGATAGTAGGGATAGCTGAGCCCTGCCTTTGCCTCGGCAATGTCCCTGCAAGACAGGGCGCCGAGGGAAGGCCCGTTTCACGAGTGGAGAATGCGTTTCCTTTGCCTCCTCAGGCCCTGATGTCCTTGTTTGTCCTCTCCTCCAAAGACGGCTGGGTGAACATCATGTACGACGGATTGGATGCAGTGGGCGTCGACCAGCAGGTAGGAGCAAAGGAGCCCAACTGTTTCGCTGGGGAGACATTTAAATGCCTGTTTGCGCCATGTGTTCTCCATCTCTCACTGCCCGCTGGCTGAACATAGGAGGTTGGCGCTCGGCCTACAGCTCCTTGCTTGTCCCTTTCTGATCTCCTAACCTGAAAGACAGAGGAGATATTTTCTATTGGTCTTGAGAGAGTTTTTTGCATTTGTGGATTTTTATTTTTTGCAATTTCATGTGATTGTTTGCAATGTTATGCAATTGTTTGCACACTTATGCAATTTTGCAAAAAAAATTTGCACTTTGCAATTTTTTGCAATTTGCATCTGGAATCCTGTTTGTAAGTTATAAATGCATAACCTAAAGTTGTGCACTTATTACTGTCTCATATTCACAACTTCTTTTTAAAATATATATATAACACACATATATTATAATATCGCTATGGCGTGTGTGTGTGTATAATTTATCTAATACGCACGCACGCATGCGCACGCACACACACACACATATATATACATGAAATATTGCAACATATTCTTCACATCCCCAGTGTTGATTCCTTCCAACCTGTACCCAAACACTGGTAGTGTATATGTGTGTATATGTGTGTGGTGGACAAGTGGCTTCCATGTGAAGGGTGTGGTGAATTCAGATTTTATTCCAGACTCTAAAAGCGATCTCCATGATGCCAAACCTGTTTGGAGCATAGGAGTCAGCACTTTGACCAGCTGGAATTAGCTTCAGCACTTTGGATAGCTCCCGTCATAGCCTTAGAATAGATTCAGCACCTTGGAGAACTCCTTTCGTCCGCTCGGAATAAATACGGCGCCTTGCAGAACTGCTATGCAGTCAGGGCGAGATCTCAGAGTGGATTCACCGCACCCAAGACATGGAAGCACACACCCCAACCCACCCTGCGATGCTCCCATGTCACTGTAATGTCCAAAACTCGGCAGAAGTTGGTGAAATCCTAATAGCTCTGAGGATTATGCAGGGTGTTGCCAAACATCACAGGTTATACTTTCTGGAAAGGGTGAAAATTTTGGCATGGGAAGGGTCCAAGCTGGGCTGCACCCTCCCATTTTGGGCAGGAAATCAGACCTAGGAGCAGCAAGAAACTTTCTTTCAACTTTCCACTGCTGGGACTAATTTTGGGACTGATTTCAGAGAGTTCATAGAAATTAGGGTTTCCAAACCAAACTGATTTGGTTGATTTGAGAGTCTTTTTGTATGGTTTTGGAGTGGGTTTTGCTCACCCAGTTTCGACTTGGGGGACTACGCAGACCTGGGGGCCACAGAAATGAAAACTGGGGGCCCCTCCAGCCCCACCCTGGTCATGCTGCCTCGTGCTCATCCTACGTTGTTTCTTCTCTCCGTTTCTTGTTCTTCCTCCCCCTCTTCCTCGCTTCCTGCTCCCTTCCCACCGCCCTCGCCAGCCCAGCCAGAACCACAACCCTTGGATGCTCCTCTACTTCATCTCCTTCCTCCTCATCGTCAGCTTCTTCGTGCTCAACATGTTCGTCGGGGTGGTGGTGGAGAACTTCCACAAGTGCCGCCAGCACCAGGAAGCCGAGGAGGCCCGGCGGAGAGAGGAGAAGCGCCTGCGGCGGCTCGAGAAAAAGCGTAGGAGTAAGGCGATATACATGTCTGGTCGGTAGACAGCGGTACAAATCACCGTCTTTCTGAGCCCTGCCTGCTTCCAAAGCAAGATTGATTCTTTTTTTAAAAATTCTTCCTTTTTTTGACTTGCTTCGGTTTCACCACGGGATAGAGCAAGACCGCATTTCTTTTCTTTTTTTTAAATTCCATATTTCAGCGATGCTTTAAGGGTCAGGGGTGACCTCCCGAATCTCCTGCCCATCCATTCTTGATGTGCGTTTGTTTATTTATAAAAGAGATGGACAAAATGGGGGCCGTGGACCACACAAGTGGTCTTCCCAGAGATTTTAAAAAATGCAAAATAAATAAATTTGCAAATTTCAATATATATATATGTTTGTGCCATGATCCTCTAAAATGACCCCTGGGGGTGTAGCTGGGCATTTCCACCATATTTGTCTCTGGTGCCTCTCGGCATTTCCACCATGTTTGCAGGTCGTCTGTGCCTTCAGAGGTAAATTTGTTTTTAAAAGTCCCCCAAAATGCCCTCTGGAAGGTGTTGGGGCAGAGCCTTTTCCCCATATTTTGCACCCTACCAAGACAATTTAGGCTTTTTTTTTTTTTTGATCCCAGACTCCCTGTTGGAGTCTGGGGTCCAAAAAATAAAATTCCTAAGCTTTGGGGTTCAATTGGCAGCCAATTTCTTAAAGCAGCATTTATGGGGGCATGTTGGAACCCCCATACTGGTCTCCCCAAATGCACATCCCTCTTTTTTGCTTTGCCACCTGAAGATTTGTGCTTCATTCGGCCCCCTGGGACTTAAAGCATCACTAACATTTTTAAAGGTAGAATGATTTATTATCATAATTATTAATACATTTTTTATAAAGACAATTGGAGGGGCCATTGTTTTCTTTAGGGTCTTGGCGCATGGGCCCACCGCATGCCACATGGATGCTGCATGAGGAAATGTGACGAGGTGGGAAAGCGAGGACGAGAGCCCCCAGCTTGGTGGCTGAGGGAAAACAGCACTTCCTAGTGGATGGAGTCCATTAGAAGAGATGCATATTCAGCTACTCTCTAGGGACTATAAATGATAGATAGATAGATAGATAGAAAATAGATAGATAGATAGATAGATAGATAGATAGAAAGAAAAAAAACAAATTGACTTGCAGGCAGCCTCAGAACAGAGGAGATGTAAAATGCAAATGATGTTCTGAAAACCCTATATATATATATTCCTTTTTTAAAAAGTCATCTATTTACTGTTTCAACTGTGCACCGAACCATAATATAGGCATACATTAATGATAGATTGCAGATGCACTGAAATGAAAAAGCAATTCTGGGGTATTTTAAGGGTAGAGGAGAACAGCGTAGCTCCTGGGTCTCTTTTACACGACTTGGAAAACCCACCTTAACTGCCGTGGCTCCATTTTGTGGAATCTGGGGTTTGTAGTTTGGGGAGGCACTTAGAATTGTCTGCCAGAGAGCTCTAGTTCAGTCATGAGGACTAGAGATCTGTAGTAGAGACCGTCTGTAGTGGGGAATGCTAAGTTCTTTCCCAAACTACAAACCCCGGGATCCTTTGGGTTGCAGCCATGGCAGTTAAACTGGAATTGTATAGTGTTTTCATTCTGTTGTGGCAAAGAGACCCAGCACAGGATCACTGGTGGCAGTGGAGTTTGGAGACATGGTTTTTTTTGCAGCTCTCAGAATTCCTGAGCAAGCGTAGCTATTTGGTGGAGCAATGATTCGGCTCTGAGTTTTAACCTGAACTTTAAAGGAGTTGTCCAAAACCTGGAAAGGATTAATTGTCCCGCTGACAGAGAAAGAGGGGGCTGGTTGGGAAGGGGACATACTGGTCAAGGTGCTGTGCCTGCCGCCTAAGAGACAGAGTTTGAATGGGGCACTCAGGATGAACGGGAGGGCCATTTCACAGCTACTCCTTTTAACCTCAGTCTGCCTGATGGAAGAGCCGGCTCTGTCTGAATGCATTGCACAAGACCCCGTTTTCGCTTCCACCGAGATTGCTGATGCAAGGGGGGATTCCTCTCAGCCTCATGTTCTGAGAGGGTTCAAGGAACCGGGGTGGAGAAAATCAGCCTGAACTTTAAAAGCGCTATCCGAAACCTGGAACGGGTTTACCAACAGCAGGCAAACTGGGGAGACCAGACCAGTCCTGTGCCTCTCCCACCCAGCCAAAGTTTCCCCACCATTTTTCCCAGTTTGCAGCTAAAGAAGACAATCAGTTCTTTCTAAATGTTTTTCCTTTACAAATCCATGGGAATTGGCTTTCTGTTTTCCCCAAGGGAGCTAGCTTTGGAAAGCAGCTGGAAGATAAGTTCAGGAGGGCAGGAACATCCCAAAGCATGCGGTGATCTGAGGTCTTCTCTATTGAGGGGGCAGTGAAAATTACCCTTGGACTCAAGCTCTGTCCGGTTTCCCATCCATGGCTCAGCCACCCCCGTGCATCCTCAACCAAGGGCACATCTTTCTCAGGTCCCCTGCCCACCTCCCTGGGTGCTGAAAACATGGGGAAGGATTTCCTTCTGCTCCATCTTCCAGTTCCCAGGATGCCGGACACCAAATATAGTCCGTCCCTGTATGCTTTCCCCAGGGGAAAGCAAAATCAGGCACACCCATGTTTGGGCAATTTCTTCCCCATGGAATTTTTTTCTCCCTGTCGAAGATATCTGGATATTTATACTGACAAGGCGTTCCTGTTTTGCTTTGTTTTTGGCTACTGTGGGATCTCAAATAGCTGCAATCCAGGCCAGCCCATCACCTCCATCATGGAGGCTTTGGGTGGGATTGTTTTTCAAGGGAAGATCTCTGGGGTTCTTTTGCTTGCAAGGGTGGGAGAAGAAACGGCAGGCAGACTCAGAAAGATAGGAAGCGTGGCTGGTGTGCTTTGTCTTCTTTGTGGCAGAGCTGTGGTTTGTGCGTGTTGCGTATGCAGGTGTATATGTACCTGTGGCCAATACTGTGTCTGTGAGTTGTCCCAAAATGAGCTGGGCTGGTCATGCGACACTTCCCAGAGGTCTGGGAGAAGGGCCACATTTCTCCTGGCTGCAGATCTTCAGCCGGGATGGGCATTGACTAATCATGTTTTCTCCCCGGCCAGGAGGCCGATGGGGCCAGCATTTGGATGTTGCACAAGGAATAGCTCCTTGCTCAAAAAGAGATACACCAATGTAACCCTGAGCTACCCATGTCTCCTTCCAGTCCTGGTCCTGACTTGTGGTGGGGTCTGGCAGACAGCAGATTCAAGTCAAATACAAAGGAGGCCTTTTCCTGCACTCTGCAGGGCTGACCGAACCGGTTATGCTGCTACAAGGCTGTGGCGGCCAACAGCTTCCAGGGCCAAATCAACAGAGTTGGGAAGGAAGCATCTGTCAATATTAGTGCATGAAATTTCCATGTGCAAAGATTGGCAGAGATGCTACCTCGGAGGCTGCGGTGTGTAAATTTACAATGATGGAACTACAGCACTAGCAGCCAAGCCGTGAGGGGTCATGGATCAGCAAAGGGGGACGTGGCTTTGTGAGATACCCGAGGGTGGCAGTCCCCTGGATTTGTGGCACTATCTCTTCATGTTGACATGTTCAGAGTCAGGGGATGTGGGGGCATCTCTGCTGTGACAAATCTTCTCCCTCTGAAACATTAATCTTGTGCACAACAGAAGTCAAAATGGTGCCACCCGAGTGAAGTTTACAGAGAAAGTTCACACATAGCCACCTAGCATGAAAGTATTGTGTTGTGGGTGTGACAATCTGGTTGTCATTTAACCACACACACACACACCTAAATCATACTGTTAGTCCCCAACAGAGAACACCCATAGAATCAAATAAAATTTACTTCTGTGTTGATTCACCGTTCAACAACTCATTTAGCATGTCTGCTCTAGCTGGGACTTACCAATAGGAACTGAGCTGTGGCACATGGAATTCTGAGCTTGGGGAAGTTGCTTTTTTGGATGACCACTCCTGGAAATTAACTTCTCCAAGATCTGGTTGAACTTACCATGGTGCTGGATGCATCTACCTGCATATTTTCTGTGTTTCGACCATCCATCACAAAATAAGAGATGGACAGTTTGTGTGAATGGATACAAAGAAGTATCCATTTATGTGCATAATCAGTGGCCCTAGTGGTCCATCCTGCAGAAGCGTCACACCCACACTTCCACCATGTGCAGAGTCCTACGTATTTCAGCTTGTGGTAGGACTTGAGGTTCACCAAGCAAAGGGAAACAGAAGCTCATCCAGCACCCCCTGTAGTCCCAACGTGTCTCTCCTATGTGCTTTTGTTGAGCAGCGTACACATTGCCTTCAATGGGGTTGTGCCTTGGTTCCACATCACCACCAGCGAGAGTGGAGTTAAGCTCCCCGTTGCCACCACCCTGGCGACACAAACACACACCCCTGTGCGCTTCCACCTTCCCCGGTGCATGAGTCGGCATCTCTTCTAATGGACACTGCATGGGTTGTGGAAATGAGCATGATTTGCGTGTTGCGTGTGACTTTCAACCATCGAGATGCTGCTTTGTATGTGTCTGCAAAGTGTAATGCTTCCTCACTGTCCCTCAGTCCCTTCGGGGGCCCACTGAAAGTATCTCAAGAGTTCTCCTCAACTCACCCGGCCTTCCCAGTCTCTGTGCTCAGTTAGTCAGATGTATCCATACTTTTTGAGACCCAGTACAATGTAGTGGTTTGAGCATTGGACTATGACCCTGGAGGCCAGGGTTCGATTCCCTTCTTGGCCATGGAAACCCACTGAGTGACCGTGGATCACACACTCTCAGCCCCAGAAAACCCTATGATAGGTCCTCCTGTTGGGCACCCTAAGTCAGAAACTACTTGAAGGTACACAAAAACAATATCCATACCTTGTTGCCATACCAGGGGCCTCACACTGCCAATCTCTGCACTGTAGATGCCTCCTTTATTATGCTTTTGGCAAGGGTATGCCTGCCAGGAGGGGCAGAAGAAGGGTACTGCCCATCACCTAAGAATTCTGCCCCCCCCACCAAAATTTTCCTTCAACCTTGAAGTGTCTAGCATTGCAGAAAGTGAAACCCTGGAAATTATTCACTTCCAGAACCCTTCCGTTTGCTGTCTTCACATTCCCTTAGTCACTTCTTTGGATGCCTCCACCGTGTTTTTTAAACTCTCAGCTGAGTTTTCAAGTAACTGCAACGCTAGCAAGGTGGGTCTGGAAGGGAAATTTCAGCAGGGGGAGCAGAATTCTGATTTGAGGGGAAACACCCTCATTTTGCACCCCCTCCCCAGCTGTACCCGGGAATCTTGCCAACCGATGCTCCTCGTGTAGAGTCTGACTTCTGTCACCTGTCTTTGTTATGGCCGTTGCATGCTCCAGAAATAGCATTGTTTCGGTGATGTGGCCCCACACGAACGATGACACTTTTGTTCTGCAATGTAAATAATCACACTTCTCCTTTAGGGAGAGACACAGAGAGAGAGATGGAAGGATGGACAAATAGGACAGACAGGATGGATAGGTGGGTGGGTGGAGGGATGGAGGACTTGCAGGTAGACCGGATGATTGATTGATTGATTGATTGACTGATTGACTGATTGACTGGATAGATGTAGGACTTGCAGATGGGATAGATGGATAGACAGATGATAGATAGCAGACAGACAGACAGATGCAGGACTTGCAGATAGATAGTTTGTTCCAGACTATAGGATTAGCGCCACTCGTAGCACCAAGATTGTGGGTCAACTCTGAGCAGTTTTCCAGGATGCTGGGCCATAACTCTGGAAAGCAGAATCCACCCAGGCAGAAAAGAGCAGCGTTAGCTGTTTTGTTTTCGGATTGCAGGGCTGAGAGAAACATTGGGTGACCCCTGGTCAAAAGGGATTTTAAAAATGTCCTTTTCAGCCATCATGCAGGGAGGGAAAGAAATTAATAGCTGTAGGGGTTACCAGCCAATCTGTTTTCCCTTTTGATCTGATTATTTCTGCTCGTACATTCTGATCCGGCTGCCTTTGACTTCAGCCCAACAGTTTGGAATGTAACATCAGCTGGAAGAAAGCATTTTTTTTAAAAAAGAAAGAAAAATTTTAGAAGGTCAAGGCCAGAGAGGGGAGAATTAAGAATGACCAGGAGGACCCCTGGAGGGCTTGTGAGTCTCCTCCTTTCTTTTTTTCTTGCTTTAAAAGCTTAGCTGCCTCCACTGTCCACCATTCAAAATCAAGAGAGGAGCAAGAGCAAGACTATACCATAAATATATCATAAATATCATATAATTGTAGAATGGGGAGGGACCCCAAAGGGCCATCTAGTCCAACTCCCTGCCCTGCAAGAAAACACACCTGAAGCACCTTGGAAAAATGCCCACTCAAATACCCCCAAAGATATCCACCACCCTCTTAAGGTGTTCTGTTCCCCTGTTACGGAGGATACTTAGTAGTCCCTTGTATCCCCAGCCTTTGCTTCCTTCCAGGTGGGCCTTGGTACCCTTTATAGGTTTTCAAAACCCTCCATTGCCCACCCCAAAGAGGAGCTGGATGGAGCCAATGCAACACCTGCAAGAAGCTGCCCTGCTGGACGACCGTGGGGCATCCCCCTCCCGGCATGCTTTGCTCCTTGAGACCTGGAAGGAGCTTCTAACAGCCGTGTGTTTTGCTGCATCTCCCCGCAGAAGCCCAACGCCGGCCATACTACGCCGATTACTCACCCGTCCGGAGATACATCCACACGCTCTGCACCAGCCACTACCTGGACCTCTTCATCACATTCATCATTGGCGTCAACGTCATCACGATGTCCATGGAGCACTTCAACCAACCCAAGGTAAGGACTGTGTTCCTCTCCTTCTAGGATGGCACCAAAGATCCTGGGTTCTAATCCTACGATCTCTAAAGGGGATTGGCAAGATTTAAGAGGGTGAGCTTTCTCTACTGCCAGAGAGAGTAACAGTGGCAGTTGTTGGCTTCCATATCAAGGGGCAGTGAATTTGCTCTGGGTTTTAGTTCAGACTTTGACCATATCAGCATCCAAGGCATGTACAGCAAGAGTACAGGTGCTGGGCCTGGGCCTAGGGATGGGTGCTGGGTCAGGAAGCTGGGGGCCAGGACACAACCAGAGTCCAAGGCAGCAGTCCTCCAGGCAGCAAGAGTCCAGGGGTCCAAAGGCAAGAAGCTGGTCCCGGAGACAGGCAGGAGGTCAGAGCACACAAGAGTCTAAGACAGCAAGATCTTTCCAGGCAACAGGTGTAAACAGGGCCAGAGCCAGGTCCAAGAGACAGGCAGAAGGTCAGGGCACAGCAAGGGTTCAAGGCAGTAGAAACCTTCCAGGTCATAAGAGTCCACAGGGCCAGAGGCAGGTCCAGAACACAGGCCAAGGGTCCCCCGGCCAAGGGTCCCCCGGCCAAGGGTCCCCCGGCCAAGGGTCCCCCGGCCAAGGGTCCCCCGGCCAAGGTCCCGGCCAAGGGTCCCCCGGCCAAGGGTCCCCCGGCCAACTGGAGAATCAAGCAAGACTACAGACAACACTACAGACCATATTGCTGTGGCAAAGGCTGCTGACTAACCCCAGCCCTTATATAGCTGGCTCCTAACCACTCCAGCTGCCCTGCATCTGAGCAGCCAGCTGGGTCTGAGATCCTGGGCAGGATTCTGCAAAGAACCGGGTCAAGGCTAGGATCCTTGCAGGCAGAATCCTGCAAGGACTTAATCACAGACCCGAACTCTTACAGCCCAAGGTGTTCAACCCTCTCTCCATAATAGATCATCTGCTCAGGGTTTTAGTCAAAACTTCGACCAAGATGCCCATCCCTATCTCCGTAATAGATTGAGTGTTTTGGATAGTTCTTCTAAAGTTCAGACTAAAATCCAGAGCAAATCTGTTGTCTCCCTGAGACGGGAGCTACCAATGACGACTAATAGTGAAGCTCTGAATTGCACAAAATGGGAAAAGCTTCTCTGTTAACTGTTTTTGGAGGAGTTGTAGAACTCTTAAACTGAGGCACAGAAGTGCTTGCAGAGAGAACTGCCTACCTTCTGCCAAAATCTGGGGAAGTTACCTTTGGAACTACAACTCAAAGAATCCCCAAAAGCTACGCCCGAGTGGGAGGGGGGTTCTGGAGTTGTAATCTCCAAACTATCCCCCAGCAGTGCCTTAGAAGAAGAGATTTCTGGCAATGACTGCATCATAGACTCATAGGGTTAGAAGAGGTCACAAGGGCTGTCTGCTCCAACCCCTGAACTGGGGGGAAGGAGCTGCGAACATCCCCCCCCAATGTGTGGATTCTGGATGTGGGGTAGAGATGGAGGGGGGCCTGAAGGTGGGGAGGATCCCAACCTAACACACCCTTTTGACCCCTTGCAGTCACTGGATGAAGCCTTAAAGTACTGTAACTACGTCTTCACCATCGTCTTTGTGATCGAAGCCATGTTGAAACTGGTCGCATTTGGGTTCCGGAGATTCTTCAAAGACAGGTGAGATAAAATCTTCCCATTCTTTCTGGTATGGGGTTGGGGGAGCCTTGTTTTTGACAACAAATAAGACTGGAGACTAGATATCCTAAAACTGCATTGGCTTTTTTGGCTGCTGTGTCACACCTTTGGCTCATGGTAGACTTGTGGTCTCCCTGGAAGGCCATATCATTAACTAAAACATCATCCTTTTGATCCTCCTGCTTGGGGCCATAAGGACTGGACGCCGCCTCCCCTGACCTCACATCTCTGCAAACCTGTTGTTCCTTTTTTATTTTTAACGTTTCTCCCTTCCTAGGTGGAACCAGCTGGATCTGGCCATCGTCCTGCTGTCCATCATGGGCATCACCTTGGAGGAGATTGAAATGAACGCCGCCCTCCCCATCAACCCCACCATCATCCGCATCATGCGGGTGCTCAGAATCGCAAGAGGTGAGGGCAAGCACGCTAGAACTAAACAGAGATCTTGCTAGAGATGAACTGTCAGGTTGGGGGGGCTCAAGAACATGCTATGCTCCCGTGGTCCATTGACAGGACAGTTCTGTACATGCCAGCTCAGATGCATGGAGAGCAGGGGTGGGCAAGACCCCGACCTCAGGCCGCAGGGAACCTGGGGCCTTATCCCTCCCTTCCCAAGCAAGCAATTCAGACCCCTAGCAAGAGTGAGCTGCCACTTTCTCAGGAGCCCACTGGGTGGAAAAGGGGACAAGAGTATGGCTTTTTTGCACACACCCCCGGCACCGATGCCCACCCTGGATATGCCTCTGGGGGCATTTAGGATTCTCCACCAGAGAGCTCTTGGGCCTCCCTAAAACTACAAACCCCAGAATTCCACAGGATGTTGTCATGGCAGTTAAAGTAGAATATAGAGCTATAACAGAATAGTGTAGATGGTGGGGAAAAAATGGGAGAAGGGGGATGACAGCGGAAGAGGCAAGGAGTGCCCAGGGTTGGCATGAGTTCTCTGTCCCAAAGGGAAAATGACCCTTGCAGAAAAAGAAGAATGCCTCACCCACCCCTAGGATTGCATTCTTTGGCCAATGAGTAACTTTTCTAATGCACAGTTGTTGCGAGGGGCCCTGAAGTGAAAAGACCACACCAGAATGAGTCCGCAGTCACAGCCTGCACCGCTTTTGAACGGTGGCTGTTTGTCCCGGGCACCTTGTGTTTAAAAGGGATGCCTTCCTGCCTGCCCATGGAGGCTCTTTAGTTGGTTGATTCTGCTTTCCTTTCCCTTCTAGTGCTGAAGCTACTCAAAATGGCCACGGGGATGCGGGCCCTGCTGGACACAGTGGTCCAAGCTCTCCCTCAGGTAAGCCGGGGGCCCATAACCCCGGGGGATGCAAAAGCAAGCAACAGGAGAGTTGCAGGAGTCAACGGTATCCATTGTCTCCCTCCCTGCAATGCTAAAAATGTGGGGACTGAAGGAAAACTCCATTGAGTGGATTGGAATTATTATTTGGGGGAATTATTATGTTCCTCCCCAGTAGAAGGAGCAGGGAGATCTCACTAGAGGCCTCCCTTGCAGGGCTGTTGTCTAGATTGCCTCCAGAGCATCATCTCAGCTTCCAGGGACCACGGGAGACGTCCATTTCCCAGGGCTCCTGGTTCCTTTATTTATCAGACCTTTTCCAAGAGAGTGAACTTATCCTGGGCTGATTTGGAGGTGAAGGTGGGAAGGTCTCCCTCCCACCATGACAGCCCACAGGGGCTTACTATTCAAATCAGGGAGTGTAATTTACTTTGCATAATGTATGCAGGATGCAGCATTTTCTCAGAATGAAATTTCTATTTGCTTCTTTATTTGGTGAAGCTCAGAGCGTACACAGTTGCACCTGAGGTCGATTTCTAGCGTAACTGAGCCCAGCTCAGCTCAAAGAAAAATCATTTTTCCCCCTTGCTTGCTGAGTGCTGATTTTAAGCGGTTGTACATCCAAGACGACGGGCAGCTGTGCCTCCTCTGCTCTCATTTTCCTGAAGTCTCCCAGTGGGAGGTTGTCCATTTCCAGCTTTGCTCAGTCATCCGGAGGGCGTCGGAGCAAGGGATGACAATTATCTGCGACAGAATAATTCCCACTTAGGTAATTTTTCAGAGACTGATCAAGCAACGGGGCGAAAGGGATCAGCCATAGGATTACCATGCAGCTTTGGGATTAGTGGCTTTGGCAGCAGCTGGTGCCTTCCATGTCGGTGGGGAAAATGAATCCATTCCGCAGTTTCCTCTCCACTTTAAAAGAAATGCTCCAAGAGGGTGGACCCTGTTCCCCTAAGAAATTCAAGATAAAGGATAACACCTTTGATAAAACTTGGAAATGGTTGGGAGGATCCCACTGGGAATCTTCTAGGCTCAACCCCTTGGGTGGCTTATTTACAATTCATGCTAAAACCTGGAGTGGTGACAATAGGAGCTACTGTTGGGGGTAAAAATTTTCCAAGCCCTTAGCATTTTGATTCTGAGTTCCTAAGCCATTCTAAAAACAAGCCATAATGTCTTCTTGCAAGAACTGTGGCAAAAGTCAATGTGATAACTGACTGAGAACATGTGTTTGTTCACAAAAAGAATGATGCCTATATTAGAATATTCTCTGTCTTGCAATTTATATTAAGCATGAACTGTCTTTTGCACATTTTTTCTCTTTCTGGAAGCACTATAAAAATGTTTCAATAAAGCTTTGTCTGTCTGATCAGACTACTTTTGCAGCCAACAGCAGGGGCTGAGAAGATGTTCCCTCTTGGCTAAGAGCAATTGTATGTGTGCGACTCCTTCTCAACCTGATTCAGGGCCCACTGTAGGCTCTGTGATTCTACCTGGGAAACAAGGGTGGACTGGTATTTCAATCATGGCCTAATCCCAGAGACTGGAATCAATGAGCTACAAGTAACATAGTCCAGTCCTCCACCACTGAGGGAATCCACAGCTAAAGCATTCCTCATTGCTCCCCATCCAGATGGTCCTCCTAATGTTTGGTAGAAATCTCTTTCTTCTGTAACCAAATCCATTGGTTCAGGTCCTAACTCTCACCTTTTCTTTTGTGCACAACAGGTAGGGAACCTGGGCTTGCTCTTCATGCTTCTCTTTTTCATCTACGCCGCCCTGGGAGTGGAGTTGTTTGGAAAGTTAGGTGAGTCTCTCTCTCTCCTTCGTTCATTTCCTCTCTTCTGACAATGACAGATGTCTTTGCAAACCTGCCAGCCCAGCTGTCAGTGAAGAAGAACCTCTGAAGGCTGCAGATAGGAAAAGGCAGTCATGGCAATGATGACAGCGGCTCAGAGCCTGGAAAATTTCCATTTGGAGAGACTAAAAAACCCAGAACCTGCCAGCTGGAATGACCCGCTGGGGGATTCTGGGATCTGTAATCCACAATGGGAACTTCTCCCAGGCTCTGGTGTAGCTGGAATAAAGTTCGGAAGGCAATTTGACAGCCATGCTTTTGAGATTAAAAGATACACACGTTGTGCTTACTCAGGTGGCCTCACCAGGTGTTGGGTGATTGTGGGATTGAGGGACAGCCAGCTGAGAGGAATGGCCATGGAATGATGGGATTGTGAAGCCAGATGGGGCCACAAGGGCCATGCAATCCAATCCCCTGCCGGGCAGGAATCTGCTGCTTATGCATCCCACAGAGGTGGCCATCCAACCCCTGTTTGAAAACGTCCTTTCTGTCTGAGCTAACAAGGACTTTGCACTGGAATGGGTTGGTGATTGAGCTAGGCCATGTTCGCACTACACAGTTATAGCGCTATGATTCCACTTTCAACCTTCTATGGAATCCTGGGGTTTGCAGTTTAGGAAGGGGCCCTTAGAAGTCTCAGCCAGAGAGCTCTTGGGCCTCAGGAAACTACAAACCCCAGAATTCCACAGGATGCTGGAAGTGGAATAATAGCACTAGAACAGTGTAGTTGGAAATAGCCCGGTTTTACTTCCCTGTTACTTCTAGCAGCAACCTCTTGAGGCTGATACACAGAACTGGAAGGGACTCCAAGGGCCAAGGAGGGCTAGCTGTGAGAAATTCCCATGGAATCATGGAATTATAGAGCCAGACGGGACCACAAGGGGCATCTAGTTTAACGGGTCCACAGCTAATGCACTCCCTAGACATGTCCATCCATAAATCAGGAGGGGCTACATCCAGAGTCGTGCTTTTGCTGAAGCTTGCTTTGCTTCTCCCTTTCTCTCACAAACAACCAGACTGCAGTGAGGACAACCCCTGTGAAGGCCTCAGCCGCCATGCCACCTTCAACAACTTTGGCATGGCCTTCCTCACCCTCTTCCGGGTATCGACCGGAGACAACTGGAACGGCATCATGAAGGTGAGCCAGCATTTTCCTACACGTGGCTTTTGCGCTGGATTGGGGCCTCCTGGATCAAGTAATAATGACCATGGCAACCAAATGGAGGAAATAACAGAGATAGTTGGACTACACCTACTGTCAAAAGTTTGCTCTGACACTCCTCTTCCTCTTTTTCCCAGGACACGCTCCGGGAATGCCACCGGGATGACAAGCATTGCCTCAGCTACCTCCCCATCATCTCCCCCGTCTACTTTGTCACTTTCGTCTTGATCGCCCAGTTCGTCCTGGTCAACGTGGTGGTGGCCGTCCTGATGAAACACTTGGAAGAGAGCAACAAAGAGGCCAAGGAAGACGCTGAAATGGATGCCGAGATTGAGCTGGAGATGTCCAGAGGGGCCAGCACCCCCGTCAGGGTCCCCGAAAGCAGCCCGGCTGCATCCAAGAGAGGGTCGCCCCTCCTGGTGAAGCACCAAGCGCCGGTAAAGGCAAGCATAAAATAGTTTGATGTTTGGCATTTCCTAAGAGTATAGGGAGGGAGGGAGGGGACTTGGCGTGAAGGTGAGAATATCTGCAAATTTTCTACTTCTCATTGAGAAAGTGTGTCTCAATGTAGTAAGATATGCCGTTGAGAAATAATCCATCACCGTGAGATTTTTCACATGAGCCCCAACTAAAGTATAGCCATTTAATCCACTGCTGAATGGTAGATGGATGCCGAGGTAAGTGCCATGGATTCCACAGGGTCCAGGACATCTGCTGGACCAAGGCTTGAGAACAGCATGATTCACAGATGGTCCTTCATGGAAGAAAGAGGCAGTGGGGACAGTGGTTGGACAGGCCTCCATTTCACACGCACGGACACACACTGATGCCTTTTTGTCTCCCCCACTTTTTGTCCCCGAAGGCATCCCTGCGCTGTGAGAGCGTCTCTCTAGCCATCCCCGACTTAGACCTGCTGGAGGGAGGGGAGGACCCCATGGCCTCCTTCCACTCTTCTCCTCAACACCATCTCCTGACTCCTTCCCACAGTGCCCCAGCAGGAGAGGCCGAGGTGACTGTATGGAACCGCCATGGCTTCTGTGTTCTTTCTCCCGTCATGCTTTGGTGCTGTGTGGCTAAGCGGTGGTGGTGGTATTGGCATGGTCCAAGTGTCACCCTTGTTGTCCTTGCCTTGCTGTGCCTTGTGTACCAGTGGCCTCTCCTCCTTTCTTGACCCTTCCTCCTGCTTTCCCCTCCCCAGGGTAGATTTTCAGATCTCATAGACGGGGGTGCAGAACTTGTTCCAGCTCCCAGAGGACAATTTGGGGCAGGAGGTCAGCCAACCAGTAGGAGTTGGTGGCATCCATGTCATTTGGGTCCCCTGCTCTGAATTTTAATCCAAATTCCAATGGAGCATCAGTTTCGAGGGGGGATGGCGGGGACCACCATGGTGAGGAAGGGTTGAAGAAGCTTCCTTCCACTCGTTCAGTTCACATGAGCCTAAAATCTAGCTCTGAGCCCTCATTTTAAGAGCTGGAAAACAGAAGCTCCTTGGGAAATGTAGGTGTCTCTATTGCAGTTATGGGATTTGCAACCTAGAATAACGGATACGTAACTTTTGGAAGCCACCTTGGGGTCCATCTTGGGAGAAAAGGCGGCATATAAATTCAATCCATCGATCAATCAATAAATGCTCAGTATTCAGTAAGACTACATAGCCTTCCTGGAAGACTGTACAAATGCTCCTCAAGAGCCAACAGACATATGAAGGGAGTGGCTAGATTTCAGAAGACGGATGTATTAGGAGCAGGGGTTGGGGGGCTTGCGTCATCCCACCACCACTGTGGGACCTCAGAGGGGCACATCCCACCTGCTGTGCCCCTATCTCCAGATTTTGTTTTAATATAACCAATTTTGGAGAATAGAAGTTTCCTTGAGGCCCTCAGAAATGACCTTGGGGGCAGGCTGTATATGGCATTTGGGTCACACTTTTCTATACCCCTATATCAGAGAGTCATGGATTTTATTCAAAGCATGTGTGTTCTTTTTCCTAAATTTCCAGTTGGGTGACATTTGGCGAGGGGCAGACAAAATTAAATACCTTTTCAGACAGTGTGTAATTAAATTATAGAAACGATTACAGAACGATTAGTCACGACAAATGGCTCGGGTGCTTTTTTTATGGAGAAAAAAAAAGATTTGCAAAGATCTGTCAAGGGCTATTAGTCTCAGTGGTGCTGGAAGATACCTTTGCATTTTGAAAACTGTCTAGTTTTGGAGATGGCATCAGCAGCAGACCAGAGGAATGGGCAAGGCATTCTTGGCTCTCTTGAAAAATGCCCAACCCAGGCAATGCTCACTATGCCCATGTCTCAGATATGAAGATGGAAGAGCCAAAGACGGCCGCAGCCTCTCATGGCACCAAGCAACATGCTCACAACTGTGGGCATCCTGTTCAGTAATTATGATGTTGTAAGCATCACTTGTATGTGTGTGTGTACATATACACACACACATGCCTTCAGGTCACTTGATTTATGGCAACTCAATGAATTTCCTAGGGCTTTCTTAGGCCAGGAATGCTCAGAGCAGTGGTTTGCCATTTCCTTCCTCTGAAATATCACCTACAGCATGGGGTGTTTGTTGGTGGTCTCCCATCCAAGGACTGACCAGACCTGACCCTGCTTTACTTCCAAAATCAGACAGGTTCTTGGTGAATTTTTGGCCCATTTGGGGATCTCCGTCTATGGTTTTCAGAAATATATTGCAAGGTAAGAAGACTGATGGGAGGGCTTTGAGCCACAAGGAGCTATTGTAGGACTGAGCTGTATTTTCTCCAAAAAAAATTCACCACTTGGATAGCTCCTTTAAACTTTGGACTATAACCCAGAGTGGATTTAAGTATGATGGCCTGAGGCTGAGGCTGGTATGGTCCAAGGACGACAGAATCCGGTAGGAAAGCCACATTTGTGGGAAGTGATGGGGAATGGAGGAAAGCAACAGAGTCAATCAACATTGGTGACAGTTGTGTGCAGAGTAGAGGAGACACACCATTGGACCAAATGTTGGGTTTGTGTGCATAATGTGTTCAGCCAAAGCATCCATACAGTGACATGATGCTTGTAGCTCATCCCACACATACAGCTTTCCTCCACAACCACAGCCCTGTGGTCTCATAATAAATGTGAAAAAGAGCATCACAACGGTGGTGCAGTGGGAAAAATCACTCAGGCCACTGTTGTGTCAAACTCAGCCCAATCATCGCCATATAAATGCTTAGATGGTCGTGCAAACTTGCCTAAAGCCAAAGGAATGGTATTGAAGATGGCCAGAACTTCCTCCATTTCCCCTGAACCCAACTCCGTCTGTGTCACCAATCTACAGGGTGCTGCCTCCAGCCTTGGAGAACCTCAGAACCTTCTCACGGTCCGCAAGATCTCGGTGGCCAGGATGCACTCGTTGCCCAACGACAGCTACATGTTCCGCCCGGTGGTGCCAGCCAAAACCCCCTACCCGCTCCATGAGGCAGAGCTGGAGACCTACTCATTCAAGTCGCCAAGAGGTAAAACACCTTTGTGGGACTTTGGTCCAGCAGTGTGTGTGGGTGTGGGTGTGTGAGAAAACAGATACCAGAGGTTGCCGACAGCTTCCAAGCCAATAGTGCAGTGAATTCTCTTTGGGTTTTATTACAGTCTCAAAATGAGCTCTCCAAGGTGCTGAGTCCATTTAGGAGTTTACTGTTCAGAACCCTGGAGAGCTCCATGAAAGATACTAATAGGTATTCCTTTTAATGCTGGAGGAGAAAGATGTAACTTCATGTAGATTACCCTCTAATCTAGGCTGCTGTCTTGAGGTGCTATAGAGCACTCTCTCCTACCCACAGCACAGAAGAAAGATTGAACTGCCCGTTGCCTCTCGTACATGCAACACAAGGGAGGACCCTGTCTTGCTCTTTGCCTCAGGCAGTCAAACTCTTGGGACAGCCCTGCCCAAGACAGCCCCCTTGGGTCTCATCTTGGGAGAAAAGGTGGAATATAAATGCAGTAAATAAATAAATACATTTCCAAGTACCCTCTCACTTCAGAATATAGAATAAATTGTAGACAGTGGCCCTGAGCCTAAGGGTTAGTCTCAACTAGAGCACCCCATAGGTCTGAATCCTAACTGCCAACCAGAGTAGACCCTTTAAGTCAATGAGATCTACCTCTCTGTTGACTCACTATTTAACAATTGATTCAATGGGTCTGTACTCTAAGTTGGGACTACCAGTAGAATCAAGGCCATTGGATCACTTGTTAAATTGGAGAATCAATACATAAGTTGTCATTGTGTGCCTTCAAGTCATTTCTGACTTACAACAACCCAATCATGGGGTTTTCGGGGGCTGAGAATATGTGATGCACCGAAGGTCTCCCAGTGGGTTTCCACACCCAAGCAGGGAATCATACTCTGGTTTCCAGGTTCGTAGTTCAATGCTCAAACCATGACACCATTCTGGCTCTCCAACACATAGGCAAATCCCATTAATTCAATGGGTCTATTCTAGTTAGGATTAAAAACAAGTTCTCAGTCCATACTTGTGGCAACCGTTGGATGTGTTTCTTGTTAGGAGTTCCAGTCACCTCACCACCAATGGCTTGTGTTGAGTTCCTCAAAGACCTCCATCGCTGCTCGATGCTTCCAATACCGATCATGTCCCTTCTTTGTCTTCCAGGCTCCATCACTTCAGTCCGTTCCCAACCGGTGGGGACCTGCTCCTCGTCCTTGAGGGTCCCACGCGCAACCTTCCACCCGACCACGCCGCCTCCTCACCACGAAGGCCGAGGGGTCCCCTGGAAGCTTCGACCTCCACAGGTGCCACCTCTGTCTCCCAGTGGCAACAGGCACCTGTGCAGACAGGTGAGGCTCCTTGGGGTTCAGTCGGTGTCCTACAACTGGGAGAAATAAGACATAATTCCCCAGCACCAAAAAGAGGAAAAAAATAAGTCAGGATAGACTGGAATACCAGCCTAACCGCGCCTTCCCAGGTGAAGCAGGGAGCTGGATGGGGCTCTGAATCAGGTGTAGGAAGGAGTCACACGCAAAATGACTCCTAGCCAAGAGGGAACACTTTCTCAGCCTCTGCGGTAAAGCCCAGCTGCTGCAGACTCTGAGCAAATGGACGAGCGTGATTTGAAGTATCAGCCTATTTACAGAAATTTCAGAATAACGCGAATGCAGGGAAAATGCACGCGCATGAAGGTTGTTTTGAAAAAATTGCAAAATCTGCAGAACCGAGTCTTCGTGACCTTTCTAGCATAAACATCATCTTTCCTCTGCAAACAGATGTTTTCAGAGCAGGACAGTCAGATATCAAATTGTTCTTACTTATCTTCTTGACTTTTGACACAGTTCTTTGTGGCAATAGTTTGCAAAAGGCCAGTGAGACAGAATGGATTCAAATCCAAACGTATTCAGAGTTTTTTTTTTTTAATTTTATTTTTATTAAAATTATAACAAACAATATTTACAAATAATCATTCTTTCTTTTTATAAATATATAAGAAACAGAAAGCAAAGAATTATATACAATCAAAATTATATACCTATAAATTTATATACCTATCCAACATCTAATTCTATTTCTATTTCTTCTTCCATTGATCTTCTATCTTAATCTACATAAATAGATAACTCTATATCTTTTATGTATCTAAATAAATTTCAATTATTCAGAGATTTTTTTAACCCACAGAATGGCTTGTTTAGCATTGCTTAGGAACTCAGAAATAAAGGGCTAAACACTCAGAAATATTTTTGCGCCCCTTTTCTATTTCTTTTCCCCCCTCATTATTATTGTCATTATTAACTTTATTTATATCCTACCTCTTCCCCCAAAACTTAGACTCCAGGCAGCTCCCCACTTCGAACAAATACAATAGTGTTAAAACATCCAAGAGGTCAACGTTAAAATGGATGTAAAGTATCAAGGAGAATTAAAAACAATTTAAACAGTTCCCAGAAAGGCCCTGTCTTAGCTTTTCATTTCTTTTAAAATTCGTATTTATTAATTTTAACACAAGAAATTCATTCACAACAGCAGAAAACGATGCGATGGCACATGGCAACAACAATGTTGGCGTCTCCCTTTGCCTTGCAGGAGGCGATCCAGAAGGATTCCTTGGAAAGCCAGAGGGCGGATTCAAAGGACGGCGGGCAGTCCGAGGCCGGCGAAACCCTCCGTCCAAAGAAGCTGTCGCAGAGCGCCTTGGGCCCCCCTTCGCTCCACCCAGACGCCACGTCATCTGTCTCTGGGAGCCCTCCACTTCCCCATGTGTCCCCCCATAGGTCAGCTAGCATCCGGACCCACAAACACACCATCGGTCAGCATAGGCCGTCCAGCGGTGACAGCAATCCGGACAGGTCCCTTTGTGAGTCCTCGGACCTGGCCGACGAAGAGGTCAGTCACATCAACAGCTCGGTGGGGGCCTGGGGGGGTGTGCCGGACGGCAAGGACCGGTCCAAGTCCCCCTTCCCTTCCCCGGCTCCGTCCCCCGCCCCCCTCAAGAACGGTAGCACCCCCAGCCTGACCGCAGGAGGAGCCAAAGAGAAAGACTTGAAGAAGTTCTACAGCGTGGACACCCGAGGGTTCTTGGCCAAGCCAACCTGGGCTGACGACCACCGGCGGCACTCCATCGAGATCTGCCCGTCCATCACCGACGGGGACCGCGGCTTCTCTGAGGAGGAGAAGAAACAGCTCTCGTTCCACGTCCACCCGGAGTCCGAATACATCCACGGGGTCCGCCGCAAGAAGAAAATGAGCCCCCCTTGCATTTCTATAGAGCCTCCCATGGAGGAAGAGAAGAACTCGTCGAGCCGCACCAAAGCCTCTGAGAACAGTCTCTTGAGGAGACGGACCCCCTCGTGCGAGTCCACGGCCTACAGGGACTCCTCGGAGCTCTCAGAGAGCCAGCCCGGAGACCCGGGCTCCAAGGCGGAACGCCGGGGGGGCCCGCCGCCCGCCTGCCGCGGAGAGCACTTAACCATCCCCAACTTCTCCTTCGAGCAGTCCGATGCGCCCAATTCCGCAGAGGGCGGACTGGGTGGGGGGCGCTCAGCGGATTCCCCACCCGACGACGGCGTGGCACTCGAACTGCAAAAGGTGGACCACTTTAAAACTCAGTGCGGACAACCCACGCAAAACCACGAGGTTCTAGGTGGGACCCGGAGCCCCCTCCGGAAGCACGGACTGGTCCCCGTGATCACAGCGACAGACGGAGAGGTGGACGAACCCGTATAGCTTCCGAGGGGGACGGCAAGTCAGGCGTTGATGTTTAAGGGCTTTTTTCCGCCACCGCAAGTGGCTTCGAAGTGGGAGAAAAGATTGAAAAGTCACAACTCCGTGATGGACGTTTTAAATCCCAAAATAACTCGCCTCTCTTTCTCTCTCTCTCTCTCTCTTTTTCTCTCTCTTCCTCTTTCTCTCTTTTAAAACGCTGTGAAGGTTTTTGTTGTTGATGTTTTCAAATAAAATCAAAGAGCAAGCTGGTTTTAGAAGCAGCAACCAAGGTTCAGGGTAAGGAAAGGAGATTTTGCGTCCCCTTTCGGAGCAACACACGGAGTAACTTTTCCAATTTTTCTTTTCCTTCTCCCTTCTCCCTCGCTAAACCCCCTCCCCGTGGTGCGGCCTCGATCACATTGATTTGGGTTTCGGGCCTTTATTTTATCTTTTTTAAAGAAAAAAAAAATAGAATTTACAAAAAAAAAAAGGTTTTTGACTTTTCAAAATGGCACCTTTTGTTATTATGACGACTATTATTATTGCACGGAAAGATGTTGATGAGAAAGCAAAAAATGCCCAGGAGATGCGAGTTGTATATTGTCTGTATATCAGCAGTTATTATAAATAGAATATAATGTATTTGAATTTTTTTTTTAAAAAAGAAAAGGTTTTAAAAAAAAAGAAGACAGACACATAGGCACGCAGGCACAAAAGATCCATGCACACAACAAACACAAACACACAAATACACTTCTTGCCATCCCGTGCTTGTTTTTTTAGACAGCGGTGGCCCTGATCCAGCTACAGTTAGTTGCATGAGTTCCCCTCTAAGCCCATGGAAAACTGGGTTGCAACCAACTTATGACTTTCAAAGGAAAGGACAGCCCAGTTCTACCCATGGCTAGCGGAAACTGGGTTGCAGTGGCCCTGATCCATCTAAAGTGTAGTCAAATAGTGTCCCTTACATAGAATGGCAATATCAAAATTTGCTTTTTGGAGGTTTTTTTGGGGGGTGGGGGGTGGGGGGCGCTATTTTCAAGCCATGGCTGGTTGAAGCCATGGATACAGAATCTGTGAATATGGAGGGCTGACTGTATTCAGAGTTCTACGCCGGGTATTTTCCTGCACTTTCATGCATTCTGCACAATTAGAAGGCAAAAATTGGCCAAAAATCATGTGGTTTTTTTAAAAAAATAGAAAAAAATATTAGAAAAATGAAAAAATATTGGATGTTTACACAGGACTGAAGGGGTTTTTTTCAGGGCCACAAGAGTGAGGTGTAGGCGCCTCAAGCGGGCTGCTGGCCACAATATGTCCATCCCTGGGTTAGGGCGTCCCAATTGGGCTGTCTTTGTCCTGTGTTTTAAGGTGGACTGGACTCCTGTTGAGTGGATTTACGTTGGTGTAAATAGCATTACTCAGGCTCAGAGGCTGTGCAAGAGTGGTGCCCCGTTGCACCAACGTAAGCGGCCATCGTGCAACCCTAGGAGTGTTGCTGAGAAACAGATTCAGTTGTACCCTTTGGTGTAAATGACTGCAGAAGGGAGAGACCCGCTGCAGCCCTGGTGTAAATTCATATTACTTAATAGCTACATATAGGATTTCAGCTACTAACTTTAGCTGGATCTGGGGCCCATATATCCCCCTATGCTCACCTGTAGGAGATATTCCCCCCCGTTAACATCAGATTCCCAGCTGGGTGGTGTGTTGTTAGATCCTAAGTGGACACTTAACAATGGTGTCCACTTGTTTCCTTTCCTTTCGCCGTTGAACATGTTCCTCCCTGCTTTCCTTTCTTCATCCTTCGTCCCCCCAGTGAATCTTTTTGGTGTCTTTCTCGCCATCCCATCTTCTGCTTGAGTCGTTTTCATTCTGTCGCCTCGCTCTATGGGAAAACAATGAAAACCAAAATCATTACTGAATTGTAGCCAGTGCAATAATACCTAACGTGATTCCTTCTTCTTATGGGTACCGAACCTGTCCTTTTGATTTCTATGTATGATCCACAGAGGTTGGCTGGATGGTTGGGTCTTTTTTGTTTTTCTCCTTCCTCCTCCTCCTCTTCTTCTTTAAAAAAAAAAAAAAAAGCAACCCTCCCCTCTCTGTTTTCTTATGGAATTCAGGTTAAATGTTGCAATAATCTGAACTTTACAAAGTGCACAAACGAGGGATGAAGGTGAGGAAGATTTCCAAAGTCTACAGGAAAAACAAAACAAAAAAAAAATCCACAAATAAATAGTAAATGATTTAAAGATGGTTTGTTTTGTTCACTGGTCTCGGGAGAGTCATCCGGATTGTATGCAACTCACATCACATCCTTCACAGTGTCTCGAGAGAGCAGGCGAGCCAAAGAGAAGCATCCTCACCGTAGAATTTATTCACACTTCAGAGCTGAACGGTCAAGACTCCATCCTACAGAATCCTGGGATCTGTAGTTCAAAGAAGAACTTGGTGTTCCCTGCTAAGAGAAAATAGAGTCCTTGGTCTAGTATTTCCTTTTTTAAAAAATTACTATTTATTAATTTTAACTCAAAATGACAAACACAAACCTGGCATTTTTAGCATAAACTGAAATTAAAGCACTAAACTGAAAACACTGAATACGAGCTCACTCAAAATACTAACTGACCAACTAAACACTAACTTACAAAAAACACAAACGGGCGCTGACCATCTCCTCTTCCTCCCAGCCAAACTGTAATGCAAAAGAAAATATAGAACAGAAAAACAGAAATATTATTCCACCATTATAGATCTAGCTAAGCAGCCTTACCAGTGTCCTTGTCCACACATTATTACATTGTTAGATTTCGTATTGCTCAGAGAAGTCCATAGTTTCGAGTCTTCCAAACCATTTTCAGTTGGCTTCTCCTTTGATATTCATGTTAATCTAACCATTTTGGATAACTCAGCAAATTTAACAGTCCATTCCTCCCAATTCCTCCATGGCAATCCAACATCCGCTTCGCATAGCGCAAATAGCCGGATGTGGAGATCATGCTCCGTGTGATGCAACCCTCAAGCAGAATAGCATTAAGTGGCATTGCACAATGCAGGATGCAGAACCAGAAAGCAAAGTATAAGATGCACAACCACAATGCAAAGTTTAGGATGCAGAGCCACAACACACAAGGCACAATGTGCAACTTGCAAAGGCAAGGCACGGACGAACGTAACGTCTGTGCAACTCTGCCTCTGCTGGTCTTGGCAGAACACATCTATTAAGTAATCGTTAATTTTTGGCCTTGCCCTGTGCAGTGTGACTTTCATGTGTGTAGGTCCCTCATAAAACTCCAGCCCAGGTCAACTCCCCTGAATGACAGCCCTCGTGTTTCAAGCACAGAATTCTAAGCACATCATGGCAAACTCCAAACCCCAGAATTCTTAAGGACGGAGCCACAGCAGCTAAAGTGAGACTAAAAGGCATGATCCATTTTGGGAGACGAAGGAAGAGAGAGAAGAAAATTATCCTTGATGAAATGGAAAGCAAGAAAGAAAAACATAGTGGTAACCTTAGGATGTTGCCATGTTTAGTTTCATTGGAGAAACCGTACTGTAGGAGATGTGAATGGGACATGTTAATCACTAGAAGCTGGGGGCTAAAGGGCTTAAGCCTCCATCCCATAGTATCATGGCTCCCAATGTTAATTTCCCCCTCCCTCTGCTCTTTAACAACAACCCCCCAGGACCTCCAGGGCACAAAATCTGGCTTTGGGCCTCAGATGACATCCGTGCAATCATGTTTAAGGGAACACTGTGCTTCCCACCAAGTTCACATGTCTTTGAGAAGCAAGATGATTATGGGTTATTTATTCCCTCCAGGTTGTTGGGGTGAGGAGAGGGAGGGAGATTTCCGCAAGGTCAAGGAGAACAGCTTGAGATTTTGACTCCGCTGCTGCCAAGAAATGCTGAAATGCTAAAGAGAAAATGGAAGGAAGGAAAGGTCTCAAAGAGGAAGGAAAGCGAGGAGGACCACAGTTCAAAGTGGGAGGGAAGCAAACACAGAAGCCCCAGGTCTGGTGGGCTGCATGACCGAGGTGGGCAGAAGGTAGACCCCAGAGGGCAGAAAAGTTACTTTCTCAGGTTATCCTGTTGGTGACAGATGCACAGGCGAACCTTGAGCGAGGCATGTTGGAGTGACTTTTTTGGAACAATGCAGAATGTATGCAGTAGGAGGAACTTCCTGGGCGCAAGAGTTGTTCCACAGTGGAATAGGCTGCTGCCTGGGAGTGTGAGAGTGTGACCCTGTGGATGAGGAGGTTAAGAGGGGACATGATAGCCATGTTTAAATATTTGAAGGGATGCCACGTAGAGGAAGGAGGGGGCTTGTTTTCTGCTGCTCCAGAGACCAGGACAAGGAGCAATGGATTCAAGCTGCAGGAAAGGAGATTCCACCTGAACCTCAGGAAGAACTTCCTGACAGTCAGGGCTGTCCAGCAGTGGAATCTGCTGCCCCAATGGAGTGTGGTGGAGTCTCCTTCCTTGGAGGTTTTTAAGCAGAGGCTTGATGGCCATCTGTCGGGATTGATTTGAGGGTGTTCCTGCATAGCAGGGGGTTGGACTGGATGGCCCCTGGGGTCTCTTCCAACTCTACATTTCTATGATTCTATGAGAAAAGACAGCCAATCCTGGTCAGGTCTTGCAGACTCAGGGCCTTGGCTTCCTTGATTCTGTCAACCTGTAATGCCTTCCACCTTCCCAAGCATTATGGTCTTTTCTAGTGAGTCTTCTCAGGATACGAGCAAAGTACGGCAGCCTCAGTTTAGTCACTCTGGCTTCCAGAGAGAGTTCAGGCTTGATTTGCTCCGGGACCCATTCATTTGTCTTTTCGGCAGTCCAGGGTGTCCGTAGAACTCTCCTCCAGCACCATAAGTTGCTTCTCTTCCTATCGCCTTTCTCCACTGTCCAGCTTTCACAACCACACATAGAAACTGGAGATACAATGGCATGGGGAATCCCAAATTTAGTATTCAATGATATATCTTGACCCTTGAGGATCTTGTTCTGTTCTTTCATAGCTGCCTTTCCAAGTCCAAGGCCGGAAGGGAGAGAAATCTGCTCTGTGTTTCCATCTGAAGTTCCATAGAGCTTATTCAGCATGCCAGACCTTACCCCCAAAAAATAGGTTCAGATGTTAGGATATTTCTTTTTAAAGTGCAGATTAAAACCCACACATGGCAGTCTCCCTGCTCCCTACGGATGCGAAAAGCCTCTGGCTGACAATGCCTTGGGTTCAGAAATGCTGATAAAGTTACAAATTGGATCTTTGCATTGCTGTTCTAATTAGGGCTAAAATCCCCAATGCCTTTGGTGGCAGGGAATGTGGGGGCCAGAGAGGTGAAATCACCATTTTTGGGATCCGTTCCTCGGGGGGACCAGAAGCAAAGGTCAACTTGAAACAAAGAGATGTCCCTTTTGGACACTTTGAAAGCATTTTCCAAGGATGCTTTGAGAGAGATGCATTTCCCTCTTCCCCAAAAAAAAAGAGTCTAGAGACTAATGAAGGCCTCAAGGAAAAAAAGAGAGAGAGAAAAGACTCCGCATCATTAAAATGCATCCCTTGCTTTAAAAGCTTTCACGGGGCAGGTTTTATGGATCGAGTCAATTTAATTATTTATCCTGAAAAGCTTGTGCAAATATTGAGGCACGCTTAATTAGTATTCGTGCCACCCCTATGATCTTGTAACGACAGAGAGATTAAAGGCTGTTTCTAATTGAATTAGGGCTGCGTCCATGTTGCTTCCAGGGGTGGGGAGCAGAGGGGCCTGTTTTCCACTTGACTCACAAAACAGGAGAGGAGAAAAAGGGGGAAAAGGGGGACGGGAGAGAGAAGGAGAACTGCAAATCCCCAGAAGCAGAGCCATAACTTCCAAGTGCCCTTGCCTCTTGCCGGGTGACTCCAAACTGCTAATTGCTGGAGAAATCGTTCTGCAAGGCTGAAAGTGGGACCCGTGTGGTCGAGGTGGCAAAACAACAGACGTGTCAGGAGGGGCTGCAGCACTTGGCTTTCTTGCAAAGGGCAACATCTTTTGCAGGGGTTGAGCAAATGCAACCCTTCCACCAGCCACCCCAATTCTTTCTGTTAAATCTAGGGTTAGTCTTGAACTCAAGACTTGGGCTCTGACGTCCGGTAGCTTTTGCTTTGACACACCGTTGTCACGTTCCACAAACAAACTTGGAGGAAACAGCAGTGGCAGGTAGGGGTTTCCATGTCAGCTGGGCAGGGAATCCGTTCGGTGTTTCAGTCCAAAGGAGTGTTGAATGGTTTTTAGGAAGTACAGTTTGCCATCCTGGAGAGCTGCTTTAAAGTTTATCCTAAAATCCAAAATGGATTTGCCATCCACTGACATGGAAGCAACCATTAACCACTGGTGCCAGAGCAAGAAAGCAAGCGGCAGGGAGACTCCAAGCCTGGCCAAAGGTCCAGATGCCAGCCCACTGTAGTAGCCACCTCCATGGATCTGTCTTCATCCCCTGACCATGAAATGACCGGCCCATGTTCTTCCACTTTCTCCACTTCTCTGCAACCTACCTTCTCCATCCGCTTTCAGGCCAAGGTTTTTAAATTCCTTCTTTATTACTTATAGTTCATATGTGGCTCTCCTTCTTCTCCTCTTAACTCACAACAACAACCCTGCGAGGTAGGTCCAGGGAGGGGACAGTGACATACGGTCACTAGTGAGTGTTCATGACTCGGAATAAGGACACGAATCTGGATCCTTCCAAGTCCCACTCCAGCAGCAATAACCACTATACAACACATAAATGTGGTGCGACACTAGAAAGGGAAATGAAATGAGCTCAACAACAACCCTGTGAGGTAGGGCCAGGCTGAGAAAGAGAAAAGGAGAAAGGGGGACTGACCCAAAGTCATCCAAGCCATTGTGGGGACCTCTGATCTCCCAATCCAACTACTCTAACCACTATACCACAGACAGAGTAATTGGCTTTTTTAATCTGTTGATGGAAGCTGCCTTCAGTCCTGTGCCAGGAGAAAGGTGGCATACATATATAATAAATGAATTAAATAAATAAATAAATAAATAAATGGGAAAGCAAGACGAAGCAGCACTCTTCAAGAACAGAAACCTGTGGAGGGGAGGAAAGGTCCTTCCCTTTCAAGGAAGTCCGGATGCTTATTCTCCATTCAGCCACCAAATGGCAGCTTCTGTGTCGGCAGGGCACTGCATCCACTCCGCGTTTTATTCCCAGCTTTAACAAGAGCAATTTGAGAAACCAAATCTATTGGAGAGACAGAGCTCTGGAAATGGATTTAGCACCTTGGGAAGATCTTTGAAAGCCATTTCTAGGCTCAGCACCTTGGAGAGCTGAAAATGGGTTCAGGACTTTGGAGAGTTCCTTGGAGGAAATCATTGCAGGCTGAGTTCAGCACCTTGGACAGCAGCTCTAAAGCCAACCATAGGTTGAGCTGAACATGAGTCAGCAGTGTGATGCGGCACCCAAGAAAGCCAATGCAATTCGTGGTTGCATCAACAGGAGTGTCTAGATCTTGTACCACTCTATTCTGCTTTAGTTAGGTCTCATCTGGAATAATCCTGTGTCCAGTTCTGGGCACCTCATTTCAAGAAAGATATTGACAAGCTGGAGTGTGTCCAGAGGAAGGCAACCAAAATGCTGAAGGGTCTGTAAGCCATGAAGCCCTATGAAGAGCACCTTAGGGAGCTGGGTATGTTTAGTCTGCAGAAGAGAAGGTTAAGAGGGGCCATGATAGCCATGTTTAAGTATTTGGAGGGATGCCATGTAGAGGAGGGAGCTGGCTTGTTTTCTGCTGCTCCAGAGACCAGGACAAGGAGCAATGGATTCAAGCTGCAGGAACGGAGATTCCACCTGAACCTCAGGAAGAACTGCCTGACGGTCAGAGCTGTCCAGTAGTGGAATCTGCTGCCTCCACGGAGAGTGGTGGGGTCTTTGGAGGTTTTTAAGCAGAAGCTGGATGGCCATCTGTCCAAGGGAGGGCTTTGATGTGGGTTCCTGCATGCCAGAAGGGGGTTGGACTGGATGGCCCCTGGGGTCTCTTCCAACACTACGACTCTATGACTCTATGAGCACATCAATCCCCTCTCTGGGGTTCTTCAAAGGTTCTCCAGCACCTTGGAGAGCTCCTTTAGAGCCCGCATTAAAGCCAAGGGCCGATTCGCCGCCCCTAACACAGAAGCCAGCTGCGCCGCCGCACCTGCTTCCCCTTTTAGAGGATTAATTGAACATCCCTGAAGAGCAGAGCTATCTACCTGTCAAGCCGTCCTGCCTTTGATCCAAGGATGAGTCATTCATTAACAACAAGGACAGACGGCCGCTGGTGCACAACGTCTTCGGATCCAATTGTTCCAAAACAGGGGGCAAGAGTTCATCCTCCGACAAATAGCTTTCTCTTCCCTTTCCCCTCCTCTTTTGTGTTTTTTTTTTTATGCTCCAAGAACGAGGACTGATACAGTTCCCTTTCCCTTGGAGGGAGGCTTTGATTTATTCTTGTTACACAAGGTAGTGCCGGGCATTGAAAAAGAAATAGGGCAGGGAGAAATAGGAAGATATTTGGGGATAGACTTAGAGAGCTGGGTATGTTTAGTCTTCAGAAGAGAAGGTTGAGAGGGGACATGAGAGCCATGTTTAAATATTTGAAGGGATGTCACGTAGAGGAAGGAGAGGGCTTGTTTTCTGCTGCTTCAGAGACCAGGACAAGGAGCAATGGATTCAAGCTGCAGGAAAGAAGATTCCACCTGAACCTTAAGAGGGGACAGGAGAGCCATGTTTAAATATTTGAAGGGATGCCACGTAGAGGAAGGAGAGGGCTTGTTTTCTGCTGCTCCAGAGACCAGGACAAGGAGCAACGGATTCAAGCTGCAGGAAAGGAGATTCCACTTGAACCTCAGGAAGAACTTCCTGACGGTCAGGGCTGTCCAGCAGAGGAATCTGCTGCCTCCATGGAGTGTGGTGGAGTCTCCTCCTTCTTTGGAGGTTTTTAAGCAGAGGCTGGATGGCCATCTCTCGGGAGTGCTTTGAGGGTGTTCCTGCATGGCAGAAGGGGGTTGGACTGGATGGCCCTTGGGGTCTCTTCCAACTCTACATTTCTATGATTCTATGAAAAAGGAACGTTTTCAACCTTGGCCAAGAGAACTCGCAGGGTTCATTTTAGGTAGTTTGTGCAGAACAGGGAGCAGGGGGCTGATTTTGCATTAGATTTAGTTTCCTCCAGGTAACTTTTTTTCCCCCCTTTGAGGTTTCCCCCATCATGGTAAACAAAAATAAAATCAATCCAAGGTTTTCCTTACAGATATCAGGTTGCAAAATTGTGGTTAATTTGATGTTGCTTATGGGGAGAAATCCACCAATTCTACCCAATCCAAGAAGATTGGATAAGACACATTTGCAAATAGGTGTTAAAAAGCAGTGATGGTTGGCGACTCCCCTGTCTAAAAAGCAGTGAATCCACACAGCAGGCCTTAGTCCAGACTTTAAAGAAACCATCCAAGGATGCAAAACAAACCAGGAAGCTTCAGAACAATCCCCCCACCAAAGAAAAAATTAAGAAAAAACAGTTTGCTTCAGCCAAAAAAGGAAGAGCTCTTCCATCTCTCCAAATTGCAGAGGGAATCACCGAGTTTTTTGTTGGGCCCGATGACACAAAGACAGGAGCCAGGACTACACAACTGGAATGTGGCACCACGCAGGAAGCCCTCTGCCCAATGGTTGGTGGACACCCAATTCATTTCTGATGGGAGGTACGCGAAGGTCATAGAATCATAGAATCATAGAAATGTAGAGTTGGAAGAGACCCCAGAGGCCATCCAGTCCAACCCCCTGCCATGCAGGAACACCCTCAGAGCACTCCTGACAGATGGCCATCCAGCCTCTGCTTAAAAACCTCCAAAGAAGGAGGAGACCCCATCACACTCCATGGAGGCAGCCGATTCCACTGCCGGACAGCCCTGACCGTCAGGAAGTTCTTCCTGAGGTTCAGGTGGAATCTCCTTTCCTGCAGCTTGAGTCCATTGCTCCTTGTCCTAGTTTCTGGAGCAGCAGAAAACAAGCTTGCCCAGCCATGGAAACCCACTGGGTGCCCTTGGGGGAGTCACACTCTCTCGGCCTCAAAGAGAGAGGGGGGCCAGGCATCCCCCCTCCGCGTGGAAGAAACCTTACCAAGAAAATACTAGGACAGATTTGCCAGACGGGCTTAGTCAAGGAAGCCAAGGCTGCCCTGAGCCTGCAAGGCCTGCCGGGGGCTGGTGGTGATACCCTGAGTTGGATTTCTCTCATTTCACACTTTTATAGTAATAGCGATAGCATTTATTTCTATACCGCTTATCAACTGAGTGTTATCTAAGCGGTTTACAATGTGTTTTAGCTAATTGCCCCCAACAAGCTGGGTACTCATTTTACCGACCTGCGGAAGGACGGAAGGTTGAGCCAACCTTGGAGCCGGGCAGCATTGAACTCACAACCTTGTGGCTTGCAGTACTGGCATTTAACCCCTGCGCCACCACGGCTCCTAAAATGCTGGAAGACTGCTCATCTTTTGCAAATTATTATTATTATTTATTTATTTATTTATTTTAATTATTTTTTATTTTTTATTACTTTTATTTTTTTTTATTTTATTTTTTTTATTCAAGGATATCGTAATCACGGTCACCTTATATTTGGTATCATTCATCTATATATATACATCCATAAAAAAAAACACAGCAAAGCATATTTCCAAAATGTTACCTACTCACATCCTCAACATTCCCTTGTGCGCAATTTACTTTATAATATAGAAATTTCCTAATACTTATTCTTTAACTCTAGCTATTGTTGCATTTATAATTTAAATTCAGCATGTCCTAATGTGAAATGTATCCCTATATTCCTCCATCTCTATTATATCACAACTTCATCTTTCATCTTATAAATCACAATTGCTGTTTCCAATTCATTTTGACTCCAAATCTTTTAGCAATAGATCTAGTTATTGGTTCCCATTCCTTCTCTACCTCCTTAAAAACCTGGAAGAATACATCACACTCTTTCAATTCCATGACCTTGAGCAGCCAACTATCCATATCCGGAACTTCTGGATTTTTCCACATCTTGGCAAAGTTTATCCTTTCACCCTTTTAAAGCAGCTCAAAAAGCAGGAGATTAATCAGGACTTTCCACAGCAAATCAAGGCCTTTGGAGGGTAAGGTTTGTGATGCCACCAGTTCTTTGCATATGCAAAATCATTTCCTTTTCATCCCTTGCAGCCACTTTGCAACAAATAAGTAAAATATGTGATATAAGTAATAAGTCATAAATAACAAAAAAGTAAATTATTGAAAGTAATAGGACTATTAAAGAAAGCAGTAGAGCTATATTATAATGCAATTCAATAACAGCAACAACAAAAATACCAATAGTAACACCATGGTCTTTCTCCCCCTATTTTGAGATTCTGGGAGCTGCAGCCCAAATACCAAGTTTCCCAGAGTGTCTCGAAATCCGTCGGGCGCTAGGACCGCGCAGACGCCAGATCCCGCTTCCTCGCCTCCCCGTGGCCGCCCAGTCCGCCCTTCGCGCCCCGCCCCTTCGCGTTCCAAAATAAAAGCGCTCCCTGAGGAAGATTGTCTCAAACGGCGCCTTGTCGCTCGTTGTAGCTGAGGGAGGCGAAGGCCGCGGCCCGTAGCAACCGGCCTGCGTCCATGGCGGCTTCGCCCAGCCCCACCGTCTTCCTCCTCATGGTCAGCGGGCAGATCGAGAGCGCGCAGGTGAGCCCGGGAGTCTGGCAGGGAGGCGAGGCCTTTAGGGGTCAAGGATTCCGGGGACATTACTCCTTTAGTCCACCCCCGCCGAGGCCAACTTGGTATCTCCCACCGACGCTGGTCAGGCTCGCGGGCGCAACCAAAACCCGGCTGAGGGGAGGACCATCCGTGGTTCCCCTTCCTCTGTTTAAGGGGTCGCCTCTCCCCGCGTTCCATGGGCCCTGCTGCTCCCCTGGCTCTGAGGGGGTGAACCCGTGTCCGTCCTGCTCCTTCCCCCAAATCAACACCCATCCCTGCCTCTTTCATCAGTTGCACAGCAGGCAGAAATCCAACAGGTGCAGCGCTTAGCAGGCAAACCGCCTCAGCCAAGCGGAAGGACTTTTTATGGGTGGGGGATCAAGTTTCTAGTCCTGCTGAGCCTTGAAACTGACCTGAGCTTGAACCAGCCACTCTCCCTTTTATCCTGGCCTACCTGGCAGGGCTGTTGTGAGGTCAAAGCAAGGGAGGGGAGAGCCTTGAGCCCAGTGGAGGGGGAAAAAACAACCCAGAATGGAAACGCCACTTAATAACTATGCCCATAATTAGAGTTGCCCAATTCTGCTTCTGGCTTTGCTTTTCTCAAGGATGCTGCAGGCGGAAACCCAAGAGGAGCAGCGCTTTGGGGCAATGCAGAGGCTGGCTGGGCAGCATCACCGGCTGGACTTCTGCCTTACTGAGCAGGAGGGGAAAGCAAAAGAACGGCTGAAAATGTGAAAGGGGGGAAGTTGGATTTGGGTATTTGTGGGATTCACGCAGGGCATGCCGCGCGCCTGCATTTACAGGCCCGCTTCTGGCAAAGAACCTCCTGTTCCTGCAGTCTTCTTGGGGCTGCCCCTTCCCCCTTTTCCTCCTCCTCCCCTTCCTCCTTGTCCTCTGTCCAGCTGGAAGGTTTTTTAGCGCCCTTGATATCAGGACAGTGAAAGATTGCTGGAGAAACCCTGTTGTTAGCAATGCTTCATGACATAATTGATACAAATACAAATCCATGATAATGCATGAAACATTATTGCATTAGAAAATTAGTGTCACAGGTTATCCTCTTAAGTGATTTAACTGTACAATCTTTAAAAGGAAATTCCCTCTTCTGTACAGCCTCTCCAGTTTTTACTTTGCCAGGCCTAATACATGCGTCCATATAGATACAGACACAGATATAAAATTAAAAATCAGATTTTTTTTTAAATAACTGTATGCCAAGGAAAGCCCTACTGTACATATTTCTCCCTTCTTGCTCTTAAAAGCAGAGGTGCTCTGTCTCCTAGCTCTGCCAAACATATTCCCTGGGGACGGCTGCAAGATTGGTTTATGCTCAATATTGGAAGAGGGAAGAGATACCATTTCTAGATCAATGGGTATTGAAATTATACAAGATCTATCAAATGGACACGTTGACTGCATTAATAGATGTAAAGATGGATAAGGGTAAGGTAGAAAAATGAATGGTCCATAGTGACCCAAATGTGGTTTAGGGAATGGAAAGGGGTTTATATTGGTTGAGATAAGTTATACTAATTATACTGAGATATATATTGAGAGGTATATACATATATATTTATATAGGTATTATATATATATATATATATATAAGATCGAGATAAGTTATATATTTTGTGATGGTGGTTGGTTTAGTTGGGGTATTAGTTTAATGGGTTTTTTATTTTTTCCTCTGCTTTTTTTTCCCCCTCTTGGTTATGTCGATTCTCTCTCTTTTGTGATATTGTAATAACATTGTAATAATATTTGATCTTTCAATAAAAGCTATTTGCCACACAAAAAACAAACAAACATATACCCTGGGAACTAGCCTAGAGCTGGCATGCAGAGATATTTAAAACATGGATTTTGCTTTTCTTTCCCCCAGTTTCCAGAATTTGACGACCTGTACTGCAAGTACTGCTTCGTGTACGGCTACGACTGGGCTCCAACGTCCGTAAGTCTTTTCTCCAGTCGACCTGTCACGTCCTTCGTTATGTACTTCCTGATTTACTCAATTGCAGCCTGACCTTTAACAGAAGGGGGTAGCATTTGGCCAAGCTTTATCAAGGTTTTCTTGGCAAGATTTCTCCAGAGGCTTGCCTTTGCCTTCCTTTGAGGCTGAGAGTGTGTGATTTGCCCAAGGTCACCTAAGTTGGATTCCATGGTCAAGTGAGGATTCAAACCCTGGCCTCTCGAGGGCCCAACGTTCAAGCTGCTCTGCCACACTGGCACCCCATTTAACATCCGTTCTGACTTCTGGTGCCCATCTCCCTGGATTTTCTAGGCAAGGTTTCTACAGACTGAGAGAGAATGTGACTTACCCAAGAGGACCTCGCTGGTTTCCATGGCCGAGCAGGGACTTGCACCCTGGTTTCCCAGAGTCATAGTCCAATACTCAAAACCACTACACCACAATGGCCTATAGGAAGAAAATGCTGGAACGAAACATTTAATGAACGAAGCAGCCTGACTACACCCTCTCTCTCACTCCCTCTCCATCTTTTTTCTAGGGTTTGGAAGAAGGGATCTCTCAGATCACCTCGAAGAACAGAGATGGCCAGCAAGACCTGGTGTGGAATTTCCCCATTGACATCACCTTCAAAAGCACCAACCCCTTTGGCTGTAAGCAAAGCCCTGCAAAAGTATCCCTTCCTTTGCCTTGAGAAACCCATGGCGGAAACAGAGAGGCTGAGGGGACCCCCTCCCCGGTTCTCCTCATAATTCCTATTTGTTAAAACAGAAAAACAAAGCCACGGAGCACGCAACAGTTAATGGGGAAAGCCACAAAATCTACTGTGGTCAATATCATTGCTAATTTATTTCAGTATCAGAATGAATCTCATATAAATCAAAACCCAATTAAATTAACCCAAGTTCCACTGAAATACAACTAAACCCCTCCTGAGAGGTTGCCATCCAGCCTCTGCTTAAAGACTTCCATTCCGCTGTTGGACAACTCTTACAGTCAAAATGCTTTTCCTAGCGTTTAGGTGGAATCTCTTTCATTCTGTAGTCTTTCAGTATTTCTTCCTGCATGGTAGAAAGGGGTTGGACTGGATGGCCCTTGGGGTCTCTTCTGTGATCCTATCCCTTACTTAAGAGAAACAGATATTCCATATGGAGGTGTTTACTGTGGTGTTCCATGCTTCACCTGCTTACAGCTTTGTGGCACCAAGTTACCTTTTTGGGGGCATGGGGGAAGTGCTTCAAGATGCTGTCTCACCAAGTTATAGCCTCTCACACCTGCCGCACAAAACCAAGGGCCGTGGCCGGAGCAAGAATCATGAAAAATAAAGGAGGCCCAGTCCTTCCCTTTTCAGTATCGTGTCCTGTCCTTCCTTGCAGGGCCACAGATAGTTATAAGCGTGTACGGCCCCGATCTTTTTGGGAATGATGTGGTCCGTGGATATGGAGCCGTCCACATTCCCTTTACTCCAGGGAGGTAAGTGGTTCCTTATGTTCTTTGCTGATCTGGTCCCAGGAAAGGCCACTGGCTTCAGCTGTTATACTCTCAAGAGGCCAATCCTTGGTGGTATTAAGTTGTTGTTGTTTGCCTCCAAGCTATGGCAACCCTCAAATGAACCTATTTCAGGATTTTCTTGTCAAGATTTGTTCAGAGGGGGCTTGCCTATGCCTTCCTCTGGGGCTGAGAGAATGTGATTTGCCCAGGGTCACCCAGTGGGTTTCCATGGCTGATTTGAACCCAGTATTCTAGCCCAGCATTCAGGCCACTCTACCACACTGGCTCTCCCAAACTGATTTAGCCCCTGAGATGGGAAAACTTTCTCCTTTCTCCTTGTTTTACAGCCATTCTAATTGCTTAATTCAGCTGTCAAATTTGCACAGTCTCAATTCCATTTCAGGCACAAAAGGACCATCCCCATGTTCGTTCCAGAATCGACATCTAAGCTGCAAAAGTTTACAAGGTGCGGGAAGAAATGAGAAATGTGGGCAAGTGTTCTGACTTGAATAAATCTCCAAGATTTAATTTGGTCTCTATGTGGATTCATCCAGACCACCCATTGTCCCTTCCGCCAGACACTCACGTCAGCCTGTTGCGGGAGCAGAATGAGCTTTTCCAGCCCATAGGGTAGCAGTTACAAAATATTTGTTCTCCAGCTGTTTGGGACATCAGCTCTGAAAAGTCTCAGCCATTGTGACCAATAGTTGGGGGTTTGGAAACAGAAGTCCCAAACACCTGGAAAAGTTTGTGAAGCACAGCTATAAGTTAGCATTCCCTTGTGAATCTGTGTGTTTCCCCTGACCCAGTTTTTCATGCAGTCTTCTCTTTCCATCCCCCTCAACCTCTCCACAGACTTCGTAAGGAAAGAAATTCACAGTTCCTGTGCAGTTAGGTATTTGACTAGAATAGCCAGCCTCCACATAATGGCCAAGATCCTACATCACCTGCAGGGTAGCATAAATAATACCCAGTGGGGTGAGGGTCTCTAATCTCTATGCTAGATGTTTATTTGTCAAAATATTTTCTTTTCCACCCTGCATGCAAAATTCATAGTAAAATTTCAGGACAATTTAAAACAGTAACAATAATGTTAAAAGGCTAAAAACATCTGACTCAATAATTTGTGTTGGCTTTTCTCCCAGCTGGCTCACAGGAAGACGCCCAGAGTTCACTGATCCCAAGGTGGTTGCGCAGGGAGAGGGCCGTGAAGGTAAAAAGGCTTGGAACGGGAGGGTCTTTTTGCTCAGCCGGGGAATGAGATTCGTGTGCCTTGTCCAGCTTGGAGTGCAAAGAGCCTACCATAAGCCTGACCCTGTACAGGTGAAGGATCTGGAAACCATGTCCTATGAGGAGCAGCTTAGGGAGGGAGGTAGATATGTTTAGCCTGATGAAAAGAAGGTTAAGATGCGACATGATAGCTATGTTTAAATATTTGAAGGGATCTCATATGGAAGATGGGGCAAGTTTGTTTTCTGCTGCTCCAGAGACTAGGACATGGAGCAATGTCCTCAAACTACAAGATAAAGAGATTCCATCTAAACACTATAGAGAACTTCCTGAGGGTAACAGCAGTTCAGTAGTGGGATATGCTGCTGCCAGAGAGTGTGGTGGAGTCTCCTCCTCCTTTGGAGGTTTTTAAACAGAGGCTGGATGGCCATTTGTCTGGAGTGCTTTCATTGTGTCTTCCTGCATGGCAGAGTGGGGTTGGATGGATGGCCTTGTAGTCCCTTCCAGCTCTAGGATTCTATGCAAAATCTCCGCCAAAGTCCTTACCTTTCCACCAGCAGCCCCCTCACTGAATTTCCAAGGCCCTTACAGTGAGCACGTACAAGCCTTATTTTCCAAAAATGCTCACTCTGACCTACCCTTAGGTTCAGGCATCTCCCTCAAGAACCAAATCCATTCCCCTTACTGATTCTGGGATTTCCTTCCCCTCTAGTGACGAGGGTCCGTTCGCAAGGTTTCGTCACCCTCTCCTTCAACGTGGTGACCAAGGACATGAAGAAGCTGGGCTACGACGTGAGCCCCGGGATCATATCCAACCCGTCGCTAACGTCAGTGACGGATGGGATTCATAAATATTAAGCCAGAGGGTGCCCATGTGCTTCGGAGGCTGATCTGGCAGGCCTGTACCCATCCCTGTGAACATGAGGACTGCTCCAAACGCAAACTCGGGGTGGTTATTTTTGTAATAGAACCACACGATGAGGCTAGGATTGATCCAGATGCTCAGTTCCGGAGCAGCTACACCACATCAGCATCAATTAGCTAAGTGATTCTGCACAAACGGCTGTCTCAATATAGAGTACAAGTGATGGCAGGGGTCTTACTTGAACCAGGGTTGCAAGCGGTGGGGGGGAATTCCCTGCAGGTAGAAAATGAGCACCACAGGGAGGATGATTTTGCATAGACCTGTCCATGATGCACTAACTTTGTTCTAAGTTTCTTTTGTTTTTTTAACCAGATACACTTTGAAAAAATTCAGTACACCTGCAGTTTTGGTGTATCATCCACTTTCTATCACCCTCTTCTGTGTCAGGATGGGAACCCAACAGCCCTCCGGGTGTTGTTTGGCTGCAGCTTCAGTAGCCCTAGCTAGTGGAGCCCGTGGTGAGGAATGCTGGGAGTTGCAGTTCACCAGCATCTGGAAGCAGCATGATTCCATATGTTCTATACAGTCAGAGGCAGCACCTTTCATCCTGTGTTAGCAGAGTTGATGGGACTGCCTTATAATAAACCCAACACTGTGCTGCCCAACAAAGGAGGTAGTCTGAATAGCAGAAAAGAGAGGAGGAATATGGGAAGACTTTATGGAGGAGGGGGATGTGTGTGTAAGAAATATTTTGCATATTATTTTTAACTTGATCCTTGCAGGATGGCCCATGACGTTTTTGAAGAAACTCACCCTTAATCCAGCTCACTTTGGCTTCTGAATCTGAAAAGTGTTTCCTACCCCAAAACTGGTGCTTTAGACATTTCTGCTGAATTATCCAGTTGTCTTTGAGGTTCAGTCACTTTTTTAAAGAAACTTTTGTCTTTAATGTTTTACAAAAAATTCTGCAATAAATGAGACTATGGAGAGAGCCTCACCAATATTGCTACTTGAATTTATTTTTAAGCTTGTAATGCACGGGGTGATGGCTGCGGAATCATTTTTTCGGGGCTCAGATGTTTTGTGGAAGCTTTCCAGTGAAAGAAGAGGATTGAAGACGTGTCTTTATACCTGGAGAGCAGATGTGATTCAGACGAGAGGGAAGTCTGCACACATGCACAAGCCAAACAAAAAGGGGAGTTCATAGCACAGTAGTATCGTAAAAGCTGGCCATGGTATTCTATTTTAGCCTAAAAAGAAATCGGCTTTGTGGCACTTCTGAGATGACCTGGTTTAGTGATTCCAAGGCATGACAATCCGCTTCCTCGAATACACTAAGTGATGCCAGTAGAGGGAACCAGAGCCCTGTGAAAAACCAGATTGCCTTCATTTAAAATTGCAGCAGCACTAGGTGGTGGTGTGTGCCCTTAAGTTCTGATTTACAGCCACCCTACAGTGAAGCTTTCATGGGCTTTTCCTGGCAAGATTAGTTCAGAAAGGGGTTGCCTTTTGCCTCCCTCTGAGGCTAAGAGAGCATGACTTGCCCCCAAAGTCACCCAGTGGGCTTCCATGGTTGAGCAGGGATTCAGACCCTGGCCTCCAGAGTCCTAAGCCAATGCTCAAAACATCATGTCACGCTGGCTCTCCACTATTCCTGCTGATACTGCATTTCTGAACAAATCTTCGCTTTTTTTCTAAGAAAACTCCATGATAGGCTCGCCTGAGGGTCGCTATAAGTTGGAAATTACTGGAAAGCACCCAACAGCAACAACAATGAAAACACTCTGGGTCCTGGCTTGGGAGAGAGGAGGCATATAAAATGAGATGAATGATTAAATAAATCCAATGCAAATCCAAAAAAAAAGTCATCAGTGCAGATGATACTTTTGGAAAGAACAAAAAGGACTGAATTTGGCACATCTGAAGCCGGGCTGACACGTCATTTTCAAGCCCAAGTCCCAAAAGCAGAGGTTTCCCTGCATTCTTTGCTGCAACCAAGTGCAAAGGGGTCATCTTTTGAGGGACCGGGAGGCTTGTCTACATTTTTCCCTCAGCTAACCAGACCCCAATTGTCCTTGACGCCACATAACTTCCTCTTCACGTATCTGGTTGCAGCTTATCGTGTTGACCTTTTCAGGAAACCCCAGCCAGCCCCGGCTGGGCAGCAGGCCAAGAAAACAAGGCAGGCGAGAATTGCCACAGAAGCACAAAACATCAAGGGTATTTCACAGTCCCCCAGAGCAGCAAGTCTGCAAGCCAACTGCATTCTGCATAACAAGGAACCATCCCAAATTAAGGGCCAGAATTCTGAACATTACAATTTCCCTCCCTCTTTTATCCTATGCGAAGCAAAAGCCTCGACTCAGCCCCAAGGAGATAAATCTCTGCATCAAAATTGGTTTTTAAGCAGAGAAGGAAAGAAAAGGGGGGGGGGCAGAGGCAGTTGCTGGGATAAGGCAATCGGTTCTGTATCCTTATCTTTGCTTAATGTAAAATGGGCCTGCAAAGTACTGTAGGAAGGAAAAACAGAATTGTCATCACAAAGAAAGATTTAAGAAAACCAAGCAGATAACCGGAAGAGTGCATGCATTAAAGAAAAAAGTTATTTTTAAAAAATAAAGCAGTTATGCTGAGAACTAGAAGGAAATGTTCAGTATGAGAACAGGAATAGTCAGAACTTGCCATGCTAGTATGTCAAGCTTAAGAACAGATGGCTGGATCATCAGTTAATTGCAGGAACAAACAAAACCCGATGCAAAATTAATCACCAAGGGAATGACAGCAACTGTGTTCTCCCGAGGACTGGAGAGATTACAGTGACACCACTGCACAGAGCTATGTCACTCTGGTGAATGTTTCACGTTATGTTGTGACAGCACATCAAGACCCAGATTCGAATTTCTACTCTGCCCCGAAGCTCAGGGGTTGGTCTCCAGAAACTTGCTTTCTCTTAGCCCTCATTCTCGGCTGCAGGACTGGTACAAAATAGGATTATCATCTGTATCTTGACATTACCTTTATTACGCCAATTTGAAAAGACAGAAAAAAACAGGATTATCTATATTCCTTGTGGGTTCTTCAGTGGAGACATGATGCAGATATGAACTGAACACTGGAAAGTTTTTGGAACAGCATCTCCTAACTTTCCCCATCATCTGCTTGCAACTTCTCCTGACAGCTACCATACTGGACAGGACAAGACAGAAGTCTGGGAGATTAGTTTCCAGAAGTCATTAGCTCGGGATAAAGTGCTCAGAAGCTCATTTGTCATTATTTTTTGCTGCTTTCAGATCAGAATTCACTATTACTTGCTACCTTCTTCTGTTCAAAGAAAAATCAGAATTAAGAAGAAAATGGTGTAAAATATGGGGGGGGGAATCAACTTTTTGAATTTTTAACAGCAACTGGAAATTATTTGTTACACCAATTGCTATTCCTTATACCAATCCTGTTCTGCTATACTGTTTTGAAATGTAGCTTTATTCTGTCATTGCAAGAAAGAATAACTGTGCACAAGTAAATTTCAAAGACATTTCCTTCTTAATCTGAATCAGAATGCAAAATGATCTTGAAGCAACTTTGAGACCCAGAGAAAAAAAAACTGGGGGGGGCTACTGTATGCAAAAGGTCAATAGTTGCCTAGCAGCAGCTCCTTGATGTCATTCAGGCCAGTGCAGGAAAGTGAAATCACATATATTGGGTAACGGAGATACTGGGGCAGGGACTGTCTCTTCCCATGCTGTAGTCCTTTCCCTACACTGATTTCAACAGGGACCAGTCCACTCATATTTTCTTGCTCCCATCATATGAATATCTGCAGACCTGCTAACACCAGTGAGGAGTGGGAAGCCCCCAAATATATTGCGGGTCCATTCCATCCAGCATCCGAAAAGCCACAAGAGCCTGGAATATAAGCAATACATGTTTAATTCTGACAAGACACTTAATTCTGACAAAGTCCCACCTTTTCTACGGTTCCACTGACCACCACATTTCTGCAACAAGGGGGAAAGAAAGGGCATAGAATACAAGAACTCTTTTTCTTTATGATACAACAGTACAAATGATAAATTATATCCATACAATAAAAGTTCAATAGCACGAATTCAGTCAAAACGAACCTGCTCCTGTTGTTTTAAAAGAGATTAGCTTGGAAAACTCATGTGTTACGTGTTAACGCTTGTGCCTGCCTGTTTTACATGTCTTCAAGACTCTGCTGTTAAGAAACCAAATGAGATACCCCTCCCCTTTTGATGAAGCGTCAGTACACAGTATGCAGTTTTAATAGTTCCCACTGAAGAGGAAATGACTGGCTTCCGAACAGTTTCCCGCAAGATAAGGTGCTTCCAAGAAAAACACTTATAAAGCCATTGCTCTGTCTGAGAAACATTAAGTTTCACAGCGTAGTGACTCAGGGCCCATATTGTCCTGAACACAGAACGCAGCACAAGAGTTCCAAAGGTGGAACTATGCTACGCCTCTTTTCTCAACACCTCCCTCCCCTCCACAACTCACCATTTGGCCACTAAATGCCTCTACCAGTGGTCATTCTCACCCAATGGCTGGAGAGGAGGGGGAAGCATCTGGTCAGGTCCCCACAGCTAGGCAAAAACCGGTAACACCATCCACTGGGGTCTTGCAGAAGCCTGACTGGCCGACGTAGTTATTCTGCATCTGGCTATGGGGATGCAATCGGAGACCTTCCCCACATCCCTCCCGCTTCCCACCAGGCTACTGTAGTGAAAGGGGTGGCCTTTGATTCTTGCAGAGGATGGAGGAAAATACCACTCTGTAATGAACCAAAAAAAGGCATATGGAGATGTACATTGGACTTACGTTTACATAGGTCACTAAGAGGATGTCAGCCACTGTCTTCTGTTAGTAACCAACCCCTGTTTTCCCACAGCTTCTATCCTTTTTCTTGGTGAAGGGGAAAGGGAGAAAAATGGCTGCACGCTGCCCTTAAGAGCAGTAGCATGAAGAGCTGGTCCTTTGGATGTCCCCATGGCCAGAGGTCTGTCCATCACCAACCCAGAAAGCTTCTATACATGAAGGCCACTACAGAATGAATACTGATTTTCCTACTGCTAAGATGCACAGCTGGGAGTTACAGGATCGTACCCCCCTCATCCTCCAGAAGGAATCCTGTTCCCACCTAAATGGTGGACAAAGGATACACACGGGTAGGAAAAGGAGTCTCTTGGGACCTTTTAAGACTAAGCAGCTTATTCCAGCTCAAGGTTCAGTGGACTGCAACCTCCTCCTTTAGAGGCATTGAAGAAGCAGGCATGAAAGCTCACACCGAAATAAAAACACATTTAAAGAAGTGGGCTTAGCCCATAAAAGCTCACGTTGAAATAAATGTTTTTGCTATGGAAACAAACCATCACAGCCATCTAAATTATTGTTAAAGGAGACATCACGTCCAAGTTTAAGGCTCACCTGGTTCTCTTCCACACCAAGTTACTTAACTAAGAATTTATTTTTAAATTCGGGGGTTAAGTTTAAGCTGGATATTCCAAAACAAATCCTTCTTCCAGCTGTAAGAAACCCTTTTGGTATATGGATGTTTCCTATATCTGGGTCTACTCCAGTGGGGATAACCACTGGAATTAGGCCTCATACTCCTAGACTTATTTCTTTTTAATTGGTTAGAGCACCTTGATTAAAAACAATCTAACCCATTAACCAACTTCAGATCCTGATTAAGCAGAAAAACCGTCAGCTGGAACACAAGAGCTAAAGCACCGTTAGGAAAAGAGGATTAGCTCCAGGGACAGAGTGTGCATTTAAGGGTACATCAACACCAGTCTCCAGTGAGACTCTGCACCTGCCTGCCCTGAACAGCAGGTTAATGGTGTACAATAAACACCTTCTGAAACACTCCTAATGTAAGAAACAGGTCACAGGATTCTTGGCTTACAAGCCACTGCCTTTCGGCTGAAACCTACAAGTAACTTCTGGCAAGGCTTGGACAGCATGGAGAGAAATCAGACTAGTGTTCTAGCACATCTCCTACTCACTTACAATGGCATTCTAGCGGATGGCATTCCTGCTGGAACAGAAAGTCTCTTACATGCTCTCTGTTTTTGTCCCACACAGTATTTCAGCATCTAAAATAGCAAGATACTATTAATGATATAAGCCCTAATTTGTTTTGTGGATTGAAAATGATCCAAGGATAATAGTTCATAAATCTTTGGTTGATCTGACTAGTAATGCTAATATTATGGAATATTCCTCCCCTTCTAAAAAGAGAGATTGTATTATTTGGCTCCCATGTCAGTGGGGTGCTGAATCCAGGTTTTCAGCCAGGCTTTGCTGGAGCTCTCCAAGGTGCTAAACACCATTCTTAAGTAAGTTCAGCACCCTGGAGACCTCCTTTAAAGCTGGCCAAAACCTGGCATGGATTCACAACCCACTGACATGGGATCTGCCAGAAGGGACTCATGGATGGGGGAGAAAAGAAATTAAAGGGATTAAATCTATCTCGTGTTTTGAAGGACAAGCATAACCTCAAACAAGAAATGTTTCAAATATGGTTAACTACACTATTTCAAAATTCACTGGGGAAGACCCAATGTGGATCAATATTTGTGTATAATGAGCCATCCACTCACTCCCTAAAATACATATTCAACAAACAGGAAATAACACCAATATTCTCTAAACTTTGTTTGGCTCATCTTTGTTGCAGATTGTTCTGGAAATAAAGGGACTGCTTTGGAGTGATGTAGGACAAGAGCCAGAGAGAATCTAAGGCAATGATGAGGAAATTTGGGACCTGCCAGTTGGTTCTGGACCAATTCCAGCCAAAAGGACTATGTTAAAGGATTATGCAAGGGGAAGTCCAAAATATCTGGAAGAATTCACCCTTTCCTAATCTATGGTTTTCAGAGTGTTCCATGTGTTGCTCAGAGAAAAGTGACATCTCTTGCAAGTTGTTAAGCATGAAGAGAGATCAAGACTTCTGGATATACAACTGAAAATCACTGTGGGAAAGAAGTGTGCCAATCAACTCTATCGCTAGCCTTTCTGATATGATGGCTGGTCCCTTAATGCTGCACATCTTAAGCTGCAATTGAGTCATTACAGCTACTGTCTATTAGTCTCCCTTCAACGGACAACTGTATGATTCAGGTATCTCACCACGCTGGTCTGACAACAGAGATGCCATCCAATCAACACAAGTCCCAAAAGTATGTTTTAAAAAAAGAAAAATCAGAAGAGACCACCCAGCAAGAACTGCTGGCTGCACACAAGGGGGTCCCAAAACAATGGTTATCCCACTCAGTTGCAAGACACGTATGTGTGTGTGCACGTGTCACACTTGGAAGCCAAGTTCATTTTACAGTTGCCTTTTTTTTTTCCAAGAAAGCAAGATTTCCAAGCAGGTAATGACGACTTACACCTGAGTATGGCTTAATGAGAACAATGAGGCTGAGAAATCAAAGTTTGCATTGCAATGAAGACTGTAAACAGAGCCAGTTATTAGCACAGAGTGCATCTTTAGTTAGAGGAATTTAGTTGATTAAAATTAACATTCATACAACTGGGGGTTGTTGTTGTTGTTTTCCTTTAAGTTTCCCAAAGTATTACAAGAGAGTAGTTTCTTCTTTCATGATCTTCTGTCTATAAAAGGTTTTCCCAGAGTCTTTCCCCTCAAGCTGGAGGAGATATCATCATAAAACAGGGAAGGCGGAAAGGCAACTGTAGTGTTTTCTTTTTAAATGTCATCTTACAGACATATTCCACTCAGAATTTTATGCCACAGAAGTGTTTCGATTTTTCATTAAAACTCTTTGTTCAAAAGCAAACAGCGTGTCAATATTCCCTTTTAAACTCTATGGAAACCAAGAGCTAAAATATTTCTATATATAAATAAGTGGGCACTGAATCGTTAAAAAAAAGAAAGACAGTATCTTACTTTTTCAGCTAGACTTGTGCAGTCTACCAAAGCTATGGACTGTTAAATAAGGACAACATTATAAAAAGTAGCAAGTGTGAAAACTGAGTGCCAACCTTGCCAGCTCAAATCCCAAATGGTACTTTGTTTTCTTTTCTTAAAAGTGCAAAAGTATACAAGAATAACTGCATAATAATAAGGAAATCATTGCAAATTAGTTCCCCAACTTGCCCGCCATGAAGGTGAATTTCCATATTGCGTCCCCCCGAGTTTGCCCTCCTTTCCCCTTCCTGTTTTTAGCCTGTGTCACAAGTCAAAAGAGAAAAAAAAAACCAAGAATACGCACACAATAATTTCCAAACAGGTTCACTAACGGACAAGCACAGAGCCCAAAAACACTCCTGAACGACAGGACAGCATGCCCGTGTGGTTCTCATAGAAGTCTTTTCGACGTGTCCTTTCCAAGTGGAGAAATTTCAACACTGTGTACACCTGTAGGACCTTTTTCTGCTTCTCTTCTGACATGCCTGCCTTTTGCATCCACTTCCATCCTGCCTCCTCCCCACTTGCAGGAAAAATAAAAACCGGGCACAGTTTTGTGGTACGTTTCAGTTCCCAAGGACATATATAACTTCAGTGCGCACAAAATTTCCTCTTTTCCTCTTCCTCTTTTTTCTTAAGGTTGATAAGGACTATGGGTGAGCCAACAGTCTAGAAGAGTTCATGGTTATGTGTAAATGCATTCTTCGCTAGCACGCGAGTCTCAGATCTATCATTCACGAGCAAGGGCGTCTGACAGACTCGGATCTTGAGTCTCAGATCTATCGTTTAGGAGCAAGGGTTTCTGACAGACTCAGGTCATTGCCACGCAACCTGGGGTCTAGCTTATGGACTATAAAATGTAGCAAAGAGGACTATTTAAAATGGCCGGTTCTTCCTACAATGTGAAATGTGTAACAAAAAGGAAAAAAAATAAGGGAGAAGAAGGGGGGAAACCCCTAACTTTGGAGGGGAAAAATCTTTAAAAGAACCCTTTTATGCAATGCTCTCGCAAGCCCTTGGTGGAAGAAAGATGTTCTGCAGCAAATGCTAGGTTTAGATGGTGAGGAGAGAGAGAAAAATCTCTTCTGTAAAATGCAATTCTAGTTCTCCTGCCCAACATGCACGCACACACACAAAAGGTCCTTTGCACACAAAGTTCAGCCCAAGCCGGCCTCGGATGCCGCCCTCAGTCCCACAGTCCTTTCACCAGGCTAAGCTCCACGCACGCCAGGGGACCCTTATAGGAGGAAAGGGTTAGTAGTGTTTGCAGGCTGGGAGACGGAGGGGGCGATTCCAGTACTGTGCAGGGGGGCCACCATCGGCCCCACAAGGCCCACGCTCATCCCCGGGGGCCCCATCCTGGCGAGAGAGGCCATGGTGCCCATGGCCGGCATGGGGGCCATCGCCATGGCCACCGGCGCCACGGAAGGCAGAGGTAAGGGCTCCACGCCCACAGCGGTGAAAGACGGGCTGCTCCCCATGACGGGACTGGACCGCATTTGATTGAGAGTGAGGGGCTGTGGCTGATTCACTTGGAAGGGGTTGACCAGAGCCGGAGTGGAGGAGGAGGAGGCAGCTGCCGAAGCAACCGTTCCTAGGGACAAGACGAGAAAGGAGAGAGAGAGAGAGAGAAAGCCCAATCTGTGAGTGTACTTCTGGCTGCAAGGAAAGCTGCTGTACACAGGCAGAAGTCAATTACTCTGTGCCAATCCCCATATTCCCACAAGACAGTCAACTGTCCAATGGCCATAAAAACTATTATGATACATATGGCTTGGGCCTAGGCAATCTGAATGACTGTACCTCCCTTAATGAGCTCGTTAGGGCTCTAAGATTATCTGGAGAGGCCCTTCTCTCCATCCCACAGCCTTTTCAGGTTCATTTCATGGGAACAAAGAAGACAGGGCCTTCTCAGTGGCTACTCCCAGACTTTGGAATTCTTCCCTAGAGGCTAGGGTGGCTCTGTCCTTGCTCTCTTTCCACTACCAAGTTAAAACATTTTTAAGAGGACTTTGTTACTTTCTTATTTTCTGTTGTTAGAAAAAGACCTCTTCTGGGTGTAAAAATGGCCCATGAAGGCCCCAAAACATGGCAAGAATGCTCTCACGTCCCCTAGAGGGCCTTTGGGGACAAAAAATGGTGGTCTTTTTTTGTTTTTCTTCATTGGAATTAAGAGCTGCAGCCCTCCAATGTCCCCTGGAAGGCCAATGCAACCCCTTAGCCTTCCACAGCTGCCCATCCCTGGACTAAGGGGACCCTGCTGGCTTAACTCATGATCCTCCCAGGTTTTGCTCTGAATTTTTAAGAGCCACAGTTCTGCATTCAAACAAGTGGCAAACTCACTCTCAATATCAAGCTGTACCTGGAGCCAAGAAGGGATTGAGTGAAGGTGCTGGTTGAGGTGGCTTCGATACCAGTGAATCCAGGTTCACCAGAGCAGCATTAGGGCCCAAGAAGGATTCCGGGGTTTTCCGAGCCGCACTCTGTTTACTTGAGGCCGAGTTTGCAGGCTGGGACTCAAAGAGGTCAGGACTGGTTGTACCACTGTTCTGGGCAGACAGAGTGGAACTGGAATCTGCAGGAACAAAAGAGGATCATCTTTATTTTCTTGGTAAAAGAAGTTTCTCCTGTATCAAAATATGTTCTTATAGAGAATAAGATACTATCCACATTACTCCCCACCCACCTGTTTTTTACTGCAATCCTAAGCAGGAACCCAAAGTTGTTCACTTCCAAGTAAATGCACTGAGGACTGGAGACACCACCTTGAAAGTAGGCCTCAAGAAAGTTATTATTTCCTTCCACCAGACAAGTCTTTAATCTGGGCACTATTCTGTCTTCAGTCTTCCTCCCCCCAAAATCACTTCGCTGAATTACTGCAGAGTCCCCACGGCCTGGCACTTCTGTCCTCTTCCGCCATGGACTCACCTTCCCCCTCCCATCTTTTGGCCTGATCTGTCCGCTGGTGTCCAGGTGACGGCACCGGCACAGCCTGGTCCAGGTCTTCTCATCTGTACCTTGCCTGGCTGCCTGCTCCCTCTCACTTTAACCTCCGCCAACACCACCACAGGAATGGCTCTGGTATCACCAGATGTCCCCCTCTAGCTTTGCAGGGACCACAGACAGATGCAAAAAGAGACTATAGGGTCTATAGGGTGCTATAGAGTTTGGTACTATCCACAGTTTCAGACTTCCGGAGGGGAGTCTTGGAATATATCCCTCGTGGATGGGGGGGGGAACTACCATATAGCCTTTAAACAGTATGATGCGTTAGGGCCCCATGCTTGGGATCTGGGGTGCCAACAGAGCCAATGACCACTGAAGACCATATTCCTGGTGATTCCCCACTCCTTGAGAGTTGTAAATGAAGAACAGCTGCCCAAACGCTCCAAGGGAACATTCCCGTGAGAACAACAGCCTCTAAAGTGGAAAGGAGCCCCACACAACACTGATCCAGGATGACTCCTGCCCATTTCGGCAGCCCCTATCCAGTATCAGCACCCAGTATGGAGCTATTTCTGTTTGCCTTCCAAACTCTTTGCCTGGAATTTCTAATCAGTAGAGCAGTGACAAGCCAAATTTCTACACCATCCTTTGAACAATTCATCTTCAATTGAATTTACCACAACAGCAGCAGGCATCTCCACTGTTTGGGCTGGCACAGAAAGGTACATCTTGGTTACAATTACGGAAAGGGCAAGAAGTTTAGAACACAGGTCAGAAAACATGTTTTCAAAATTCTTTCCAAAACACTGACATTTTACCAACATTTCTGTCATCTACCTAAGTCCCTATATTAATTCCTCCATAGCATAGTTACTGAGTTGAAGGAGGAAGAGACGATAACATGCTGATTAAAAAAAATTCCAACACTCTATTGATGTTCAATGTGGATTAAACACATACCTTGTTTTTCAGCAGTTCGAAGGCTGTCAAATTCTGAAAAGTCATCTTTAATTGTCCCGTTCAAATTACTGAAGAGGTCAAAAGATTTACTACCTGCAGAAGAGAACAACAAGGCTGTACCATTACTTGTCTCCCACTCTCTGGACCAGGACTATTATCTGTGACAAACGGACAACATCGCTTCCTCATCTGTTCCACCAGAAGCTGCCCTCTTCTTACCAGGATTGGGAATGACAATTCTTTAGAATTAACAGGAGTGAGGAATTCACTCCATACAGGAGAGTGTGTTATAATCTGCTTCACTCAACTTGACACAGAGATAATGTCAGACTTATGTCCTAATAAGGCTGTTGGCTCTTAAGAGAGGAAAAGGCCATCATCCATTGAGTGAGCACAGGATGAGGGCTTCAAAAGCCCGGTGACCGTATCAGTAACATGACTGCCTGAATCCTCTGCGTAGAGAAAAAAAAGAAGAACAGTAATCTAATTGTTTCTAATGCCTCCACTAGCCAAGGCAAACTGCAACGTGTTCAAATACTGCATTCATAAGAACACCAAAAGATTCTGCATGACGTTCAATCTTCCCTCACAAGAAAGAACGGAAGAGCCATGAAGAAGGTGTGTGTTCAAAACCCATCACTAACATTACCAAACCGGGTTTTGTTATTATGTCTTCATTTTAGGTTTAGTCATATATGTATATTGTTTGTGTGGCTTGTTCCCTCTCCTGATTTTTTTCTTATAACTTTGTATCTCTGTTACTAAAATTAATAAATACAGTCAGTCCTCCACATTTGCGGGTTTCACTTTTGCGGATTTGATTATTCGCGGATCATTTGCTGTCCCCTCTGCTGCCTCCCTATGCAATTTTTAATAGGGACTGCAGCATAATGAGACTGAGAAACTGTGAACAAGGCTTGTAAGTGCCTATTGAAAACGGTGTGGGGCAGCAAGGGAGGTGGCAGTAAGCCCCACCAGACCCCCACTTCTGCCTTATGAAGGAACCCTGATGCCTCAAAGGAATCCATGGTGGGTTGAATATGGTGATCATACTTTTGTGTGTGTGTGTGTGTTAAATATGGATTGGGAAGGCCTAGAGTTATTCACGGTTTTTCCATTTTCATGGGTTGGTCCTGTGCGCTAACCCTAGCGAATGTGGACAGAGGACTGTATTTAATCTTAAAGAAAGTGTATGCTCAGGCCAAGCTAGAGAAGCATTAGTTCTGGGCACGACAACTCCCAAAATCCACAGCCGGTATGGCCATTGGTCATGTTGGCTGTGGAGAGGACTATGGGAGCTGAATTCCACAAAATGAGTATTTCCAAGCTGTGATTCAGATCAGCCAAGGTCTGCAGTCAAGCCCTTTCCCCACACCCCAAGAAGGAAGGAACCGCAAAAACACCACATACCAGTAGCAGAAATAGGCTTATTTGGAGGTGCTGGTCCCCAGGGGTCAGCTTTTGATGCCCCAGAGGAGGGCTGAGAGGGAGCCCAGGGGTCTACATTCTTTGGGAGGGGCTGGGCAGCAGAGGACGCAGTTGGGGCCCCCCACGGATCAACAGAGGCTGCTGGTTTGGCACCTATGGGCAAAAACAACAGAATCCCCGGTTATGGGATGAAGCAGACTTCCCCTTAAAAAAATAAAAAGCATACATTTTATTTCAGTATCACCCTAGAAATAAAGAAGACTAAGACTCCCAAGGGCAGCTACAAACGAGGTACACTAGGCCCACAGTATCCACTGGGCTTTGGTTCCAGGACTCTCACACACCCATACCCTGTGGATACCAAAATCCGTCAATGCTTAAGTCCCATTATATGCAGTGGCTTAGTAAAATATATACGATGGCTTATATAAAATGGCAAACAACTCAAACGAGTGCCGGGGAAAACCTGAGGATCTGCGAAATGGGGGAGAAGCTGCAACAGGGTATGCCTGCATATCAACATAGTGCTCAACGTGTGGCAAACTCACCCCACAAGTTCTGCAGGGATTCAAGCATGTGAGGATTCTGGGCTCGAACGTCCCCAGAACTCCCTGGCCAGAGACTACACTGGTTACCATGATAAAAATAAGCGATCTTGCAGAATGACAGAGTTGGTAGGAACCGCCAGAGGCATTTAGTGCAATTCTCTGCCATGCAGCAACAGACAACTAAAGACACTCTTGAGAGGAGGCCATCCCACCTCTGTTTAAAGACTCCGAAAAGAAAGAGTATCTACCAACCTTAACACTGCCCACTCCATGGCTGAACAGCTCTTACAGCTATTCTTCCTAATGTTTAGGTGGAATCTCTTTTCTTGTAATTTTAATTGATTGGTTCATGGTCTTGTTTCTGCAGAAAACAAGGTTGCTCCATCTTCAATCCCTTCAGGTATTTAAAAATGGCTATCTTATCACCCCTCATTCTTTTCTTTCCCAAGCTAATCATGCTCAGCTCCACCTCTCTGAGTTGTTATGAATCACAGAATCTTATGAACTGGAAAGTCACCTAATTCAAACCCCTACCACGCAAGAATACACAGAGAGAGCCTCCTGAAAGATTCCTGCCAAACCTCTTGCTTTTCTCTCCCACACCCATGCAAGATTTATTAGTCAAAGGTCAGCATAAATACGACTCAACCCAAATTTCAAAGCATCAAGTCAGCATCTCATGGATCTTAATGTTAATGGTAAAAGGTTAAATTCCAATTTCTTCAACCTTAATTCTCATTATGTTTTTTGTAAAAAAAAAAATCATATGCCAAATAAATGTAGACTACAGCTGTATTTTTAAATCGCATTCTGCTGTTGTTGTTCTTTTCTTTTTTTAAAAGGCATGTTGGTGAAAAACCACAAGCTGGACTTGAGAACTGCAAAGCCATTAAGCTCCCGTTCCTCAACAGGTGGCAGGTTTTTGTTCCAAACTTCTGTTGCTTTGCAAAAAGACAGGAAATGCTGAAGAGGGCTTTGGAGAGAATGCAGCTAACCTCATCCCAGTCCTCCCATTTCCTCCTCCTCCTCCTCCTGCCTTCTATCAATGATCCCATGCAAGAAATGCAAATCGCCCGGCAGGGCTGCCATAAATGGAAGCTCCCAGAACAGTCGCTCTTTCACCAGAGAGAGATAACAAAAGCAGAGCAGACACAGAAAACCAGAGGCCTTTTAGAGGCCTTTTAGGACGATACCTACTTCTGAGAAGTCCCTTATTTCCGAGGAAATGCCAGGCCAGCTAACCAAGACTTAATCTCCGTTCCGCTCTGAGTCACTCTTTTTAACCAAAGTTCGGATACATAAATCTAATTTCTCTCAAACTATCCTTGGGAGCCAAGTCCCTGGCAAAGGAGAACAAGGGACTGTTATCACTGATGTTAATGAATGCTGAAAGCCAGGGAGGGGAAAACACCACAGCTGCAGCTCACAGTGGGAAGCGACAAGTTTTTGCTTGTACTGTATTTGGATTTCCCATCCTTCTACTAAGAATGCTTAAAAAAAACCTTATAACAGAACCTTCACATCCTAAGAACTATCAGTCTTCAGTTGGGGTTCTCCAAAGCTCCATTTTGCTTCCGGCAACAAAGCACAAGCTGATCCAAGGACTGAACAATTAAAGCTAGAGCACAACACACACACAATCAAGGTGAACTACATGTCTCCCAAGACTGGGTCTCAAAGCTGTTTATGCATTAAAAAGATAACAATTAAAAACAAACAAAAGGTCAACATCAAAACAGAATAAAACTATGAACAATATTTAAAAACACACATTCTAAAAAGGCTTTAAAACACAAGTTAAAACAATACAGCACTTATAGATCTTACAAGCCTTCCACTCTAAAAGCTTGTCTGAAAAAAAACAAATAAATGTTGCTTGACAACCAAAGGACAGGAGGAAGGGGGCCATCTTAGCCTCCCTAGGGAGGGAATCCAAAGTCTAGGGGCAGCCACTGAGAAGGCCCTCCCTCTCTCATGTTCCCATCAACCTTATTTGCAAAGGTGGCAGGACTGAGAGAAGGGCCGCTACCATGGATCTCAGAATCTGGGCTCTCCAGTTGCCACTAGAGACAGAAACACGAACTGGAACCTATGAGTAAAAATCACACTGGATGATCCAAACTGGAGACAGGAAAGTGTGTTATGGGTGATCAAGATCAGATTCTCCTAAAACAGGGGTTCTCAGCCTGTGATCCTCCAGCTGTTTTGTACTTCAACTCCCAGAAGCTTTTGCCAGCGTGGCCAATGATTAATAGATTCTGGGAGCTGAAGTCCAAACCATCTGGAGGACCACACTTTGAGAATTATTCCCCTAAAGCTACCTGGATAATCCAGTGCATTTCAAAAGAGGTTTAAGAGTGAGGAAGCAGGGGCAAAAACCAACAGTTGGAAAGGGCACACTACATCTGAAGGGAAACTGCCACAGCATGCTCTGTGGAATTGATGCTCTCTACTGAGACACCACCAGAACGTAGCAAATAAGCAGAGATGGCCCACAGGAGAACATTCCAAGCACACTCCCAAATAACCCTGAGGTTCCTCTTAGCCCAATAATTCTGAAACTGCAGCAAATTAAGAACCATGGCTGAGCAGAACCTCAAAAGGGGGTCTTCCAGAGAGATGGAGAAAAAAGAGCAGCAGCCATAAAGTTACCTGGACGGTCTTCTCCAGTTTAGCTTTAGCCACCTGGACAGTGAACTGAACACACTTGTTTGGACTGAAGGCTGAACTGCATACTGAGAACTGTCCCACAGTTCTCACACGCTCATCAACTACACTGTTCAGATACATATCTTTTCATGATGGGCAGTATCATTTTATGCTTTACCTGGGCAAGGGGAAAGCACCTTGCCTGATGAATGGTACCACATGGGGGTGAGGAGGTAGATTTCAGTTCACTCTTTTTGCTAAGGTACTTGTTTTCCAAAAGCCATGCATGTAGTTGTATGTACAGAAGGCCATTCAAGCAGAACACTGAAAAACGAGATTTTTGCATGGCAGAGGGTTGGACCAGACGGCTTGTGCTCCCTTCTAACTCTTAAGATTCTATGGCAATTGCAGAAGGTGCTATATCGTGAGAGAGGCAAAATACACACAATCAGAATGCTGGCATTTCCAGATAATAAAAGACACTGCACTTCATAGTGCCAAGGCACTACATGTGATCCCCTGTCACTACAGTATCTTGCAAAACTGGGAGAAGAAGATCTGTATTTCTGTTCACCAATATTTCAGCTCCCCCCATTAGTAGAGGTTATCTCAAGGAATTCAGCAAAAGCCATGCATTTAATGTGCAGCAAGGGCAGGGTTGACCCTCTCAAAATAACCCTTTGAATCCTAAAACCACATTCTCAAGGGGTTAAATAGCAAAACGGATTTCAAACCACATTTCCAAAACAAAGCCATCCTCCACACACTCATCAACTATAGTGTTTACATACATACATATCTTTTCATGATGGGCAGTATTAGAAACAAACTAATTCACTGCTACAATGCCGCTAATTATAGCGGCGTGACTTCGACGCCTGTCACGGCTTAATAGAGTGGCTTCATTTGTTAACACTGGAGCTTATCAGTGAGATTCCAAGCCCAACTCCAAGGAAAACAACCCCTCTCAACAACATGAAAGGAGCTGGGTCAAAGCCCCCTCTCTCCCTCTGCTTCAAGATATCTTTCTAGATATGATAAAGCAGCATGCAAATTGATTAAATACACAGAACAATCCGGCATTCTCTCCCCACAGCTGCTGAACAAATCCCCAGGAAGGTCATGGGTGGAGAAGCACCCTCCCGCTTGTATTTGCCAGCAATGTTGTGCCCAGAAGCACGCTGCCTCTGATCCTCGACCCAGCATGCAGCCATCTTGTCTAACAGCCGCTGGTAATGTTCTTCGCCATGAATCTTCCTAAAGCCCCTTGAAAACCTCCCCAATTTGTAGACACAAAATCTGTCATTTAATTATCCACTCTGTGGGGTACTTTCCTTTTACCTGTCCACAAATCCTTCCATCCATCAGGTTCTAATGGTACAAGAAAGGAAGAAAAATGTCTCCCCCCGCCACTCCAATTTCTCCACCTTATATTCTTACTGGTACAAGCTGAGCGTCCCTTATCAAAAACAACTGGGACCAGAAGTCTTTCAGATTTCAAATTTGGGGGGGGGTGGATTCTGGAATACGTGTATTTGCATATACACAAAATACAGTACTGTACAGGAGATCTCTGGGAAGCCCATGAACAAATCAGCAGGAGCGCAGCAGCCTCTGCCTTGAAATCCGAAGCAGGCAGTGGGACAGGCTCTTTGGGGATCTCCTGTAAGTACTACTTTTTTTTCTTTTTCAAATACAGATATCAGGCCCCTTATATCCTCAGACACTCAGATCCTCAGTCTCTCTCCAGCCTCATATCTTATATCCAATACAATAGCAAAGGAACAAGATATATGTTGGAGAGAGAAGCAAGGATTTGTGAACTAGCGAGAGGCATGGATTTGTGCCAAGGATCATGCTTAGATTCCTTCCATTTCAGATCCTCATGTCTCTCTCCAGCTTCACATCTTGTTCATTCACCACAAGTGTATGAGACGTGAGGCTGGAGAGAAGCTGAGGATCTGAGAGACAAATGAGCAAGAGTGCTGCAGCCCCGGTCCCAAAGGCAGATGTGAGCAGCTGGCAGGTTCTGGAGGCTTTTGGATTTCAAGATAAAGGATACTCAACCTGTATTTGCCATCAAATTAGCTTTGATTTCTGGCACCCCTAATAAAAAAGAGACCTAGAAGAACCCTGGTTCTCAACTGCCTTGCTCCAGTCTAGCAAATTCGGGGCAGCCATGGCTTCTTTGATTCAATCAATCCACCTATGATGTGGTCCTTCCTTCCCTACCACCTTAAGCTAATGGGGGCATCAGCAGAGTAAAAGGACGAGGCCAAAGCCTAGAATATTTCCTCTTTTCAGACTCCAAATCCTAGAATCTCAGAATCTCCCACTACTGGTGGAGGACATGCTGGTTGGGGGATTCTGGGAGTTGAAGTGCAAAACAGAGGAGCTGCTCCATACTCTGAGCCAGATTTTGTTGCAGGAGATCTACAACCAGGAAAAAAACAGATAAATCACTTTTGATGGTAATGGTTGGTCCAAGTTCTCACCAAACGATTGCCAGGGGTCCGAGGTGGTGCTGCTAGCTGCAGGGCCCCCCCAAGGGTCTGTTTGGTTTGCTGCAGCTGGGGGTCCCCAAGGCTCTGCTTTCTGGGGAACCGGCGCTGAGGAGGGCAGGGCATCCATGAGATCTAACAGTGTTGTGTGCTGTGGAGAGGAAGATTTATTTTTAGCTCTGTGTAAACAAAAATCCACAATTCTTCTTTTTAAAGACAGAAAGAAAGAGGTAGATTGCTGGGGAGGGGGAGAATCATCACTTTACTCTTTCATGTGGCCACAGCTGTTCATTTGGGCTTTTATCCAAGGGGTGGACAGTGAGGCCTGTGAGCTGTTTTTGTGCCCCCCAGGGGTTGCAAAATGCCCCCAAATAGCCCCTAGGGAGCATGCGGGACAGTTTTGCCATGTTTTTCAGACTTCCCTTGGCCATTTCAGGCCTGGGGATGTCTTTTTTGAGAATGTGAAGAGATGCAACCCTCTGTTCTGATCACTCTTGTTTTATCCTAACCATGGAAGACATTTTTTATTATCAAAACAGTGTGTGCACAGTGACAGCCAGAAACGGGCAGTGAGCCATGGATACAAAATGGGGAGTGTGCCACAGATACAAAATGATTAGTGCACCATGGATACAAAATCAGCAGTGCACCACGGATTTGACAACTCCAGTGTGTTTCTCCAGAACCACCCCTCTAGAAACTGAGGATTTCTTCACTGGACTCACCTCCTTCTTTTTGGGAATTTTCACGGAATCTCTGCGACTTTCCTCCAAAGCCATCTGCAATCGCAGATCATCACCACGACGAAGTCGTTCCTCCTGCCAAAACAGAGGCAAGAAAGTTTTAACAACACTTATCCAGTTGTTATCTCCTTCAGGCTGAATTACAACTTTTAACTGATTTCTCTGCTGACAACATTCAAAATGACTACAAATTTGAAAAAGGAATTTACCAAGCCTCATATTACACACAAACCTCCCAAAAAAGTAACAAGGGATTACTTTAGAACACAGTTAGCCAAAACTACAAAGTTTTATGTATATCAAAACCAGTCTGCCAGCAAAAAATTGAAAAGCTGTGTCTGCATTAGAGAAGCACAGTCAAAAACTGATTCCTGAAATAACTTCCTTGTATCTTTCACTGGGCAACCATGACCCAAAAATGTGGTCTCTCTGAGAAGACATTATGGCATGTAGGTACCACCTGTAAGAAAGATACACACCCTTCCCTACAGGGCCAAATCTGGTTCCACAATCTCAGCATTCTGCTCAAAGACTCCATAATCCACAGGCGTGGTTACCTACCCAAAAGCTAGAAGACAAACACCAAAAATATCTAAGTTCTCTGATACAGTTTCAAAAATCTCTCCCATTTTCAGAATTGGTTTTCCCCTTCTGCAGACACCAGATTTGCCACCATCACAGTGTTAAAGTTTTAGTGCCCAGAATGGAAGACCAAGTGGTACTGATAAAATACATGCAATTCTACAGCTGCTTTCATACTAAACAGATAAGTCAATCATTTCCAAAAGGATGGTTCACACACGTTATTTGTGTGTGCAGGCCAAAACTGTCACTTTAACACTTCTCAACACTTAGCAAACTTCTGCCGCGCATTATCACGGATCGTTGCCTCTTATTAGGTCAAGCGAGCGTTCAGTCACAGGACCTGAGCTGGGACACAGTTTCTCCTGACTCTCTTTTGCTTTAGCTTCAACTCCTTAAAAAGGGAAGAGACTATCATTCTCCACAATCCCCTCTACTGCCACCCACCCTGCATTAATGAATTAATGAATTAATTTGATTTAAATCCCACCTTTCTCCCACAACTGAGATTCAAGGTGACTTGCATGATTTTTTAAAATGATGCAAACAGAAACACACAGCCATTGCAATATTAAAGCGCAATTAAACAGGTTATATTAAAACTCAACTGAATTTAAAAGGAATTGAACTGTTTATCAGTGAAGCACAGCCACCAATTGAAAACTGATTTCTGAAGAGCCCAACAGTTGCCAAAAGACCACCTGAAAACAATGGTCTTTGCCTGCTGCCCAAAGGGCAACAGAGAGCAGGAAGGAGGGAACTCTCAAAGGGAGTTCCTTCATCCTGGAAGCAGCCACCAAGAAGCCTCCGGGTCACAATCTGGGTGCCTGAATGATGTCCAAAGGACACTAAGCAGCGCAGAGCGCAGCAGGAGAAGCTCACCTGTTCTGCCACTTCCCTGCTCATTGCCAGGGCTAGCTGGAGTTGGAGTTCTTCTTCGCCGCTTGTTTGAGGTCGCGCCTGCTCCAACTCTGAAGACACTCGAGGTGATGTAGCTGTTGGGGGAAACAGAGGTACAGTCACAATGTGTAAGCTTGGAACCCTCTTAACATGCTCAAATGATCACCACATTCGCTTTCTCCCTTTCTGTAATTCTACACACACAGAACTAGCTGTTTCCAGGTTATACAAAACTGTGGGAAATGTTGATGGACCAGTCTGTTCCACCTCTTGACCAAGGTGACTTACCCCTGGAGATACTAAACACAATAGTAACTCTATATACAATGCCACAGGAATCCCAAACTATAGAACCAGTACATGGAACAACAAAATCAGTCAGGTACTCTAAACACCCAAGAAGAAAAGCAAAACAAAAACAAAAACAAAGGCATGCCATGATGAAAAATAAGTAAAGGAAAAATGCACACCAGCCCACTTTGGTCAATGAAAAAAATGCACCCAAAAATTTCCACGTGAGAAGAAAAACAAGTTCCCTTAAGCAGGACAGAATAAGAACACTTTTGTGATTCTGAGAAACCTCAACAAGGGAAGACTGACAGTTATCAACATGCCTAGCACTAAATATCCGAACTTGTAAGCATTTAACTTCACTGTTCCTCTTGGGGTTGCAAAGCAGAAGGAAGAGAGAACATTTATCTTCAGCCTTCGTAGTATGGCTTAGTAGTATAAACAGTGCCCTGTGATGTTAACAACTGTGTACACTCACAGCTATTTCCCTCTGGCCCTGATGTGGTAACCTGGGGGCACCTGCGTACCCCAGGTGAACCGCAGGTAAGCAGACAAACTGGAAACTTACTCTCAAGTGTGAGATTGCCAAGTAGATAAACTGGACTGAATGATTCATCCTGTGATACGCACACTCCTCTGTACCCCCTGGCAAACTGCCTCATGAAACCTCGTCACTGGGCAGGATTTGTGTTTTGCATATGCAACCCACTTACAAAACCTATCACAGGGTAACATAATGCAACATTGGTTATCTTTGCTGCTAAGAGCAAAATGGAGCGATGGCTATGTATGCTGAATGGCAGCCATGCCATATAAGATGTGGAATGATGTCACACAGGAATTGTTGTAGCTCACTGGGAGCACATCTGTTTCCATGCTAAGAGTCCCACGGTCGATCCCAGATAGGGACAGAAAAGATTGCTCCTGCGAGGGAGTGCAAGGCTAGCCACAAAAGGTAGGAAACCTCTCTCACCTGTATGCCAAATTCAATTTTGCGGGTGGGAGGGCAAATTTCAGGGGTGGACAGAGCCAAGAGTTGGACCAAACCCTACTGCAGCTTAAAGCCATTACTGCCAGCAAAGCTGCAAACCTGGAATTGGGGAGCTGGAAGCAATTTTGGGTGAAGCTGCAGTCAGAATTGGTAGAAACTGGTGAAAACTTTAAAATATTGCAACCATATACAATAAATATCTCATTTCATTCTAAATCAAAAAAAAACATTTGATTTTCTATCAATCCAAGTAGCTAAGTGATTCAGGTGGTGGTGATGAAATGCCTTGGGCTACCATTTTACTGAGAGCCAGTGGTCTGAGCACTGGACTACAACCCTGGAGACCAGGCTTCGATTCCCAACTGGGTGACCTTGGACACATCACACACTCTCAGCTCCAGAAAACCCCGTGACAGGGTCACCTTAGGGTTGCCGCAAGTCAGGAATGACTTGGAAGGCACACAACAAAACCAGCAACCATTTTACTAGAGTAAATTCATTGCTAACTAATATACATTTGTCATTTGTGAAAGAGCCAAGAGTCGGATAGAAATAATACAGTTTGGCATAGGGATTCCACAGCCCTGTCTGCCAGCAACTAGGCCTAAGGAGAGCTATTTCATTTTTTTCAGAATGAAGAGCAACCTTTTAAAAAGCCAGAAACCCGACAACCAGTGGTGCCACAGAGGAGGGTGACCAATGGTTTAAGCCATTATAAGGTAGCCTTCTCCGCAAGGACTGTACCAATGTCGAAAAACACCAAAACACACCAAAACAAACTATGTTCCTTCCCTAATACCTTTCACAGATATTTATTAAGCAGCCTACAGGCTGTGTTTCAATACAGGTAGCACTTGCTCTGGAGTTCACACTCAAACGAAATATAACACTTTGGTATATCCAGCTGCGATCAGTGCTGAGTTAAGGTCAAGAGTTCCCAACAGGAATACGGAGGCAATTCCATGCAAATTTACGAGGGAGAAAAATCCCAGCATGACTCACTTGAATAAATATGTATAGGGTTGCACCGCAAGCCTTGCAACCATCCCACCTCAGCTTTCAATACCCATCTGTATTCGAGCCATTTCAAAGTTTCTCCTTAAGGATTCTGGCTGATTTAAATGATTCAAATAAACAATTGTGTTTCAGATTAAGGCACTGGTAGTTATACTGAGGCAGTTCTCATTAGATTTAATGAGTGGGAGCTATACAAAACCACCTCTATGCCCTGAAGTAAGTGACTTGTCTCTTTCATGAGATTGAAAATCACTGAGAAAAAAAAAGTCCCATTCAGTCAATTAAGATGCTTGCATGGTCATTCCTCCTGTACCCACCTCCAGTCTTTTAAGTTCTCAAATTGAAGAAGCATCCACATTTTAGCAGCAAAAATAATCTGCAACACTCTGGCTACCAAAGGGTATTTGCCTTAGTAATGCCACTACACAAAGAGATTCTTATGCCATTGTACACAGCACATGATAGTTAACTCAGATGTTTATGCAAGATGGCACTGAATAGATCCAATTTTGACATCCTAAGTCCAGCTTTGTTGTTGCTTTCAGAAAATGTTGAGATTAAGGCTTTTCAGCCACATGGAAATCACCGAGGGATGTTTATTGTTACATAAAAATGCTGCCGGCTGGCCTTTGCAATAAGCTTCAGAACATACTAAGGGGGGAAAAAATTCCCAACTGTTGGCAGCCATATTCTAGTAAGATTTGGCTCCTTCATTTATCCCTATATGAAAAGTCATATATTTTTCTATAAGACTTCCTACATTTTTTAGTTTGTATTCACCAGCAACCAGCAATTTCCCCCTGTCCTTCACAGGCTTCACCCACCCACCCAAAAGCAAGTCCAAATGCACAAAAAATAGAGTTTATTGGGGGGAGGAAATTATCAGAGACAGGAAGAAAATTGAGATCTCTTAGCAGATCATCAGGCAATTTGCTGCAGATTGGAAAGCATTTACAGCTCCCTGTTGTTGAAGCGTAAAAGCTTCCTATGCAAAGAAGCTGCTGAAAAAGAAAAAAAAGTCGGCACCCCCATATCTGCAGATTCTGTGTCCACCGATTCAGCCAACTAGAGCAAAATGCAAAAAGCAAACTTTAATTTTGCCATTTCATATAAGGGACACCATTTTACTGCGCCATTATACACAATGGGACTTCAGCATCCACAAATTTTGGCATCCACGGGAGGGTTCTGGAACCAAATCTTAGCAGATACTGAGGGTCCATGTACTGAAGGAAAAACCAAAAGTAGGTATTTGGGGGAAGGATTTGGTTCAGTTGCTGATCACAAATTCCTAAACTGAGCACATGGCAGCACAAGCCTGTCTATGCCTGTCTCTGGGTGGTAGACCCCAAGGGTCTGGGGAAAAACAAGCAGATCTCACAAAGCCTGACGTCTCTCCATCTGCTTTAGGTAACATTAACCAACAATCATTACCCTTCCGGATACAGAGAGAGGTATTAAGTGAATGCAAATGGCTAGAAAGGTCAGACTTTCCAAACCAGCCGTGTTCCAGTAGAAACTCTACACATTTATCTTGTATTTTTGTCTTTGATCAGGAATTAGTTTCTGGAAACAAAAGGCTGTGGTTTTCATCCTCAATTAATTGACTGGAATGTCTGTGAATGGAAAACCCAGGTGGCGGAAAGAGAAGAAAAGGGCACTTCCAGAAAGCATCAGTTTTCACCCTCTAAGAACAAGTGCAGACACTTCGGAAGTCTGAGGGGGGAAAAGTAAAACACATTTCTTTTTCAAAATGCAAGATGATACAAAAGCCAAAGAAGGGGAGCCTGTAATGAGCTATGAACAAATGCCTGAATATCAAATTCAAATCAGTCCTCTTAACTCGGTTGCACCATTCCAGACAAGAAGGAATGATTTCCAAGTACACTTGTTGTGGCTGTGTGCCTTCAAGTCATTTCTGATTTACTAAGGAGAACTTATCACAGGGTTTTCTGGGGCTGAGAGAGTGTGATGCACTCAAGGTCACCCAGTAGGTTTCCATGGCTGAGCAGGGAACTGAACTCTTATGGCCTCTTATGGCCTATCATAGGGTTTTCTTGGCAAGATTTGTTCAGAGGGGGTTTGCCTTTGCCTTCTCCGAGGATGAGAGAGTGTGACTTGCCCACGGTCACCCAGTGGGTTTCCACGGCTGAGTGGCAATTCGAACCCTGGTCTCCCGGTGTCCCTCTGCAACACTCAAGCCATTACGCGAGACCCAACAATTGTGATAAAGTCATGACCACTAAATGGATGGCGGGGACTTACACAGAGTTGTTCCATAGACTCCACATCAAATAGTCAAGGCAGGTATATAATATTACAGGAAAAACATGTAAGATAAATTTCTGTTTTGTAAGACAGCAAATGGTATCACTGGGCTCTCCTGATGATGTTAGTGAAGGAAGGTTTTAGAACCAACCCAAGACTGTTCCCATCACAAGACATAACTGTGGCCAGTGGTTAAAGGAGCTTTGTCAGGGAGAGGCCAGATCAACCCACAGAGTGGCAACAGCTACTAATCCATGACAGCCACAGCCAAAGACAGTAGGTTCTTTCACACTATGAAGTTACAGCACTGTGATTCTACTTCAAGTGTCATGGTGACATCCTATGGAATCCTATTCTCAGCCAGAGGGCTCCTCTAGTGTCTCCTCAAAGTACAAACCCTAGAATTCCCCAGGATGGAGCCGTGGCCATTAAAGTGGAATCACAGTGCTATAATTGGGTAGCATGAAACGATCCAGTATGCCTTAACAGCAGAAACTGTGGACCAAATTGGAGAAAAGGTTATAGCTTTCTCATGTCTGCAAAGCACTGGGCTGAGAAGATTTCTGGTTTGATCCAGAGAGTTAAATTTTAATCATCACAGCCATTAAGAATTCCTGCTGCCATAAAAAAAGGGTCAGACTAGAATGAGGTGACAAATTACTCTTACAACTCTACTTTATTGCAATGAAGCATGGTTGTGCTTCCACTGGTTTGGAACAAGGTACAGCTGTGAAATGATCTTCTCCTTATCATGTGGATACGTGCAGTGAAAATTCTGTAGTGACAGAGCTACAAAGATGTGTGAAATACTGCATACCATGTCAGGGCTGAAACAGAGAAGGCTGCTCGAAAGGAAATGGAGGAATGGAACTACACCTTGAAATATGACAAGCTTTAGCATGCAGTTCACCCCTCAAAAGAAATCAATATATCACAACCTGCAACATGAGGGACCTGAAGCCAAAAAGCAAAGCATTACAAGGGAAGCACTCACTCAGCATAGGGGCGCTTCTGTGGCAGAGGAATGCCTCTGGGGTTTAGACATCAATAATGCCAGGGCAGCATTTCTAAAGTTATCTGGTGTGGGAAAGACCATCAGTGTTTTCCCCACAAATGTGCCAGGGACTGGCACTATTATTCATGCCCACGGCTATGTCTCTTTCTTTCTTTTCTGGAACACCATCACAGACCAGCACTCGACGTTTGCATATTATACACACATTTATCTATTCCCTTCCTGACACTGTGGATTTCTTTGTCTTTTACCAGTTTCATGAATCAGGTCCTATACAGCTGACCCTCCATATCCACAGATCCTGTAGCCATGGATTCAAACAACCATGGCTTGAAAATATTCTAAAAAGCAAACTGTGATTTTGCTGTTTCATATAAGGGATGCCATTTTACTACACCACTGTACCTACTGGGACTTAAGCATCCACAGATTTTGGGATCCATGGACCCCAACCCACTGTATCACTTTCCAGTTTCACAAACAAAACAGGCTGGGCTACAGGTCCCATGGGTTTGGCTTGCCAATGAAAACTCTTCCAGTTTCACATTCCTATCCTCTCTATTGAACACTGGCACCTTCCAAAAGTTTGGCTCAAAGATCTGCCTTGCCTTCGACCCCTTGCAAAAGAAACCGGAAATTCTGAAGAAGCATGGAAACCTCTCAGTTTAGCATAGACATTTGTACTTACACCCGTGATAGGATGCCGGAGAGCCTCCAGATTTGCCATATTCCTGCTCTGAGTAGCTGGTGGACAGGTTGGGCTGGCTAGAGCCTCGGCCAAAGGTGATCTGGTTGCTTCCAACCCCTGTGGCCACCTGTGCCATGCGCTCTTTGGTCTTCAGGGCCTGGGCCCGCTCTGTCTTAAGCCGTTCGTCGTCCTTCAGGAGGGAGACCAATTGCTTGGACTTCTCCCGCACATTGATGCCCTGGTCTTTACCATCCCGGTCGATGTACTGAAAATCCTTCAGAGTCTGGATAGCAAAGATGTTCTCTTTGCATTGCTGAGCCACTCTCTCCGACCCCGTTTTGATCAGGTAATCCAACAATGTCAAGGCCTTGTAAACGTGCCTCCAGTTCTTCCCGTGGTCATTCAAGCGCTTCCAGATCATGCTCATGATTTCAGAAAAGGCCACCACGTTGTACGTCAGATCAGCGATTTCAGTCATTAAGGAGCTGGACGGACCCCATGGGTCATTGGAAGTTGCTTCCCGAACTTTTATTTCGGCCTCTGAATAATTGTTCACAATGTTTTTCATCTGCCGCCTAATCGACGAAGTTGTCATTTTTATTGGCTCCTAAACCAAGTCAGTTTCCCCACAGAAATTCCCTCAGAGGCCAGCCACTGTTTTTCCTACTTTGCAAGTCCCCGTGATAAGAAGAAAACACTCTATGTGCAACCAACTTGGAGCGAGTTCCGGTAAAGTCATTTCCTCACCACCCGAAAAGTGCCAAAGGAACTGGAAAGTCTAGCCTAAAAGGAAGAGTTAAAAACACAAATCCATCAGCTTTCATTTTTTAAAATTGTTCCCCTGCATTTTACAACACAACCAAACCAAATATCTGCATTTTCCCTGGTCCGTCACCAAAACTGCTTTTCTTGTTCTAGAGTGACAGAAGGAAAATGTAAGTCAGAAAGGAGCTTCCTTTGTAAACCAATTGCCCACCTATATACGAAACCCAGACCCAAGTAAAAATTTTTTGAACAGGACTTGCTCCCAAATAAAGCATCAGGAAAAAGGGGCAGGGGACGTGGGACCACTCAGAATTTTCAGTTTGGTGCAAGTTCAGCTGAAAATAGTCCCTGCTTCCAGAAGAGGCAACCATTACTCTTTACCCTACATGAGGTTTTGTGTTTTTTAACATTTATTAAAAGTTTTCACAATGCATGCACACAACACAAAAGGAAGCAACAAATTATAAGTAAACAGCAAAAACAAACACAAAACAAAGAGAAGGCGCAAAAAAAAAAGAAACCCTAAATAAACATATTTAAATATAAATATAAACATATTTAAAAGTGTAGTTTCCAGCTTTCCTAATGTAGGCTATAGATGCAAAGAAAAGTCCTCTACTTGCAAACACCACTCAGTTAATCCATTTCAGCCAAGTCTAACAATTTTATCAGCCAGTCCTCTTTCACTGGAATCTCTGAACTCTTCCACTTCTGTGCACGTAAGTAGTCGTGCTGTGTCATACGTGGCTTGCGTGGGAGAGTATTCAGTCTACCCTGGAACTGGCACAACGTTCACTACAGAGGCTCAGAGACCTGTTGCCGTTCTTCACGCATCCTTCTCTGGGCACGGTACACACTCACAACATTCCTGAGCCATTTTCAAGAATGATGGGCTCACAGCACCACTCCATCCTCATCTAATCCTTCCTCTCGGCCACATTGGTCCTAAAGCTTTTGCCAAGACCTAACTTGACAAGAAATATCTGTAGTGCGGATAAGGACTGAGGGTGGAGAGGGAGATGGGGAGACCACATCATGAATTAAAAAAACAATGCATGGTACATTACTTTCATGTAAAGTGTGGCATTGTATTAGTAGGAAATTAACCTTTTTAACCAGACCACAGCAGATTACCATTTGCCAATGAAACGCAAAGCGAACTTGCAAGCTCAGCAGAAGCAGTGTCCAGACCGAGCAAATGAAGTTGCAATGGCAGCAGGAATTGAAATTAAATTTCAGGCGGCAGCAGCTGCCGGGTGAAAATACCAGAACAGCAACACCCACAGGGGTTGACTTCCCAGAGACAGGGAGCTGCTACAGCAATTGCAGAAGCCTGTCCACTTCCTGTCAAAGAGCACGCTCATTTTCTCTATTTCTCTCCTTCCATGGTCTTGGGACCTATTCCTGGAATGACACCCACAGTTAAGCTCAACTGGTATCTGTGATCCGGCCACTAGTTTCGTCAGGCTGGTCTCACAAAATCTGTGAGCATCCCCATATATGTATATACAGAGTACTGGAACTTTTCCCATCAGAGGGAATCCCAGCTATTGACTTCTGAACAAAACTCACTTTAATTCCATCTTTCAAAGTCACTCTAGAATTTGGCAGAATGAGAAGTCCGACTAAAACAGAACTCTCTGGGAGACATAGTTCAATAAGTTTTGTTTTCTTTATTACGTTTTATTAAAGATTTCAAACAGAACAGGAAACAACAAACAAGAAAAACACAAAAAGAAAAAAACCAAGTAAGTAGTACTGAGAATGAATAGTTTAAAAAATAGTAAAGAATGATGAAAAGAGAGAAATACGTTGGCTACCAGCTATGCACCATTCAAATGCTTCAACTTACACTTTTCCAAATATACTAATTGTCGAAAAAGGTGTGTTTTCTAAGGTCTCCTGCTAAGACAAATTGATGCATAAATCTGAAACAAGAAGCATGTGAACCCACGCTCTAACCCTCTGAAAAATTACTGAGAATGCTGTGTACTTTCCAAGTATTTCTACTATACACCAAGTTGCCATGTTGCTGTTTGACTTCTTTGTTTTTTTTAGCTTGAAGCTCTTTAGGTAATCTTGCTGACAATGGTAAAGAAAAGGTTCCGTGAGTCACTATATACCTCCTTACCGTTGGTGGAGATTTTGATTTAATCACTACTTCTAATATTTCTTCAGGAGATAGCAGCTGCCAGGCAGGTTAAACAAGATGCAACATTTATACCTTATTTAACTGCCATGCTTTTCAGCACAACCTACAATTGTTGTGCTGAAAATTTTAACAGTTGTAGGGCTCCATTTATAAACAGAAACTCAAGGAATAGCACAGAGAAAGATGTTTACCAACAGATGTTTATAAGCAAGTTTATACCACTTATTATTTTAATATTGACTCAAAGGGTTCTGTGCACAGAAACATAATAAAATCTATTTGTCCACAGATTTATCTGCATGGATCAACTCTTGGGAGCCTCAGAGCTGGTAAGAAAGCTTTTCCATGAGTGTCACTGTATAATTTGATCAGTCAATGTATAATCTAATCATCAGAATGACCATAAATGCCAATTAACAGCCTCCACCCAAAGGGCACACGACCCAAGCCATATTGACTGTCCAGTCTGCCTGCAATGAAAAACAAGGCACAAAACTGCTTCATTCCCCAGCAGAGTTTTGATAACAGAATTAAGCTGGTTTTGGGGAGTGTGGAGGGGGAAGTATTAAAGTGGCAAAGCATGCAGAGGTAATCTTTGGAAGCCGGGCGGTTTTCATTCCTATTCTGCCCACAGACGCACACCGCACCATTTCGTGTAAAAATAAGCCTCCGCCAAACTGCATTTATAGATAAGCCAGCCTGTTGCGGTTTTGGCCCTCAGGAGAGCAGGCAAATAGCCTTGCGGAGCTGAAATGACCGGCTCAAAATCCCATGTGAAAAATAAATCTCACACGCTGGGAGAGTACTTTTTCTCTTTAAATCAACAGACCGTAGCTGATTCCTGTACTCCGGCGCCACAGTGTGAATGGGTTATGATCACCGAGTGTTTGTCTGCTCACCCACTCTAGAAACAAAGATCTTCCTTCCAGGTAAGCACCTTGTCAAATCCCATACTCAAGCCAACAGGACGATTTTGTGAGTTAGGAAACATTTATTCCTGTCTCCAAGGCTGGCTTAATACCGTTTACGATATAAAGAAAGCAACACATAAAACTGTAAGATGCACAGACAGGAAGACACACAACTAGGTTTTGGTATTTTATTTATACATCATTTTTCATAGGATTTTCTGAGAGGACACAGAACTAGTTTGATGCCCCAATTAATGGTGAAAGTCAACACTGACCGCGCAATTTTTAGAGCTAAAGAAGCAGGTGAGAAATAAATTGATATGATAATACTCCATGACAGAGGAAAGCAAAAATAATGCCTCATTATTTACTAAACCTGTTTAGCAAGAAATCCATTGTGAGGCTATCTAATGAGAGATAGTTTGACTCTACTGCTGGTATATACTGGACTATGACCCTGAAGAAAAGAGTTCGATTCCCTGTTCAGCCATGCCACCAAGTGACCTTGGGCTCATCACACACTCTCAGCCCCAGAAAACCCAAGGACAGGTCCTCCTTGGAATCACCTTAAGTTGGAAACGCATTGAAGGTACACAGCAGTAACAACGGTGACCCTATTTTAGGGTTTTCTTGGCAGCATTTCTTCAGTGGAGATTTGCCACTGCCTTTCTCTGAAGAGAGCGACTCGCCCAAGACCACCCAGCAGCTTTCCATGGTCCTAGTCTAATACTCAAACCCCTGCTTACCTCACAATTGAGCTGGCCCAGTAAAAAGCAGCCAGGAACCAGAACAGTGAAATGTCTAAAGGAACAAGCAAGGGCACGTGGCAGTGAAGAGATCTGAATGCTGACACCGTTGAGTATCTGGACATTCAAGCGATTGCTATGTTCCACACCTTGGTCTTAAAAACACTTGGAGAGGAGGAAGAAGGCTCTGATTTACACGTGAAGTGTTGTGTGGCCGACTCATCCACGTGGTTACTCATAAATGAGTCCCGGTGATTCCACAGAGAATTAGGTGAAGAATAATACACAAAACCACAGCTCTGGAATCCAAATGAATAGGATGCTCAAGAGAGCCAACACGGTGTAGTGCTTTAAGAACTGGACTGAGACCAGGGTTTGATTACCTGCTTGGCCATGGAAACCCACACTCTCAGCCCCCAGAAAAGCCCGTGACAAGTTCACCTCGGGGCCACCGTAAGTCAGAAACAACTTGAAGGCACACAGCAACATGATGTGCAAAAAAACAAAGGTGGGCAGAGTGTGGCCTTTCAGATGTTCAGTTGCAACACCCAACGGCCCTTCCCCAGCCTAGCCAACGAGGACAAATGCTGGGTGTTGGAGTCCAACAACATCTGGGCAGCAACACGATTCCCAGCACTGCAAAAGATTATGATAATAGCCTGGTTTCCTGACAAGCAGCATAGGAAGTGGGTAATTTCTAGCGAAGCAACAGCAACATAAGAGGGCTTAACTCTTCCCCCATCTAGCACCAGCCACTTCAAACTTTCCCACAACGCTTTGTAGTACAGAAACAAAATGTATGGATGACACGATAGCAGCACACGTGGAAATGATCCAGAGGTCTTAACTGAAGATTAAAGACAAGTTAAAGATGCAGCAGCCAAAAAAACCAATGCAATTCCAGGCTGCATCAATAACACCATAGAATTACAATTAAGGCAAGTCACAACAGCACTCTATTCTGCCGTGATCAGGTATCACATGGGGTCTTGTGTTCATTTCCAACCACAAAAGTTCAAGAGGAATATTGACAAGCTGGAATATGCACAGAGATGGACCACCAAGATGGCTAAAGGTCTGGAAACCAAGCTCTATGAGGAAGGGCTTGGGAAGCTGGGTATGCTTAGCTTAGAGAAGACTGAAAGGTGATATGTTTAAATATCTAAAGGGATGTCACAAAGAAGATGGAGGGAGCTTGTCTTCTGCTGCAAAAGAGATTAGAAGACAACCCACTGGAATCAAATTAAAAGAAAAGAGATTCCACCTAAATGCTGGAAAGAATCTCTTCATTGTAAGAGCAGTTAAACACTGGAGCAGATTGCCTCAGATGGTGGGTGACAGCAATGCTGTTCACTCATCATCTTTGGAAGTTTTTAAACCAAGACCTTCAGGGGTGCTTTACTTGTGCATTTCTGCACGGCAGAATAGGGTTGGGCTGGATAGCCCTTTCGGTTCCTCCCAATTCTGTGATTCTATATCTAGGCTGCTGTGGTTTTCTGGTGTACATTTCATGTAGAATTGTAATCAGACCATTAGTCACAAATATCTAAGGGAGAGAAGCAATCACTCTGGGTACCAGCTGCACTGCCTAAGAACACATGCTTTAAAAAAAAAAAAGTACATCAAAGATCTGTTTCCAAAACTAAACAGGAAAGAGGACGCCGTACTTTGTAATGCTGCAGAGGCTGTGTTAAAGAAGTGGCGGAGCTCTGGGTACAAGGCACAAAAGCCCACATGCAGAACACATATTAGAGAAAGAAGCAGTGATTCATGTGAATAGAACAGCATGGAGCATCGGAACGGCCCCACAGGCTATTTAAACACAACGCTATTCAGAAATGGGGTGAAACGAGGTTTTTGGGAAGCCAGATTTAGTTTAGAATCAGCAGCGTTCCTCTGAAGCCTCTACAGTTGGCTTGGTTTTTTTCTTCTTCAAACTTCCAGCCTACAAAAAGATGACAAGAGCCTCCCTTCACGCATTTCAAACTCAGGGAAGGTTTCAATGTCCTCTGCAATCCTTCGAACAACCCAGGCTGGTGATGGAGAAAGGACGCCAGGTGGCAAAAGAAAAGGTCAGTTTTTGAAGAGATCCAAGTGGAGAGCCTGGGTCTAAACGGTGGTGAGCGTCTTTCTGCGAATTTGTTCCACAGCGCTGACATTTAATAATGCCAAGGGCTCCTGGAGTAAGAGCTTGTAGGCAAAGAACTAACTGTACCACACATCTCCAACTCCCCAATCAGACCCGATTTTGATGTAAAAGGAAATGACTGCAAAAGCACCGTTGCCACAATCTGAACTGGGCAAGAAATATTTCTGACTTATCTTTTGCAGTCAGGTTTCCCAAAAAAATATATTGTGAAGCAGCCTGAATACTCAAGAAGAGCTAGGTAAGTAAGTTAGGTTTTACACTTTAGTACATGACACTCAAGCTGATGACAGTGTGCCACAGTGGTCTAAGTGTGGAGTGGTTTGACAAGGATCCCAGAGACCAGGTTTCGATTCGCCACTCAGTCATGGAAACCCACTGACTGACCTCGGGCACGTCACACACTCTCAGCCCCAGAAAACCCCATAACAGTGTTGCCTTAGGGTCGCCGTGAGTTGGAAATAACTTGATGGCACACGGCAATGAACCCAAGGGATCCCATGTGGTGTAATGGACTCTGGGAGACCAGGGTTTGAATTTCCACTCAGGCACAGCAACCAGCAGCATTACTTTGAACAAACTATACTCTCATAGCCTCAGAAGAAGGCAAAGGCAAATCTCCTCTTAATAAATCATACAAAGAAAACTGTTTTGTTGTTTTTTTTCAAAGAGTCAGCATGGTATAGTAGTTGAATGTTGGACAAGAACCCTGAGAGGCCAGGGTTCGAATCCCCACTCAACCACAAAAATCTCAGTCTCTCAGCCTTAAACAGAAATCCTTCTCTGCATAAATTAGGCCAAACCAGAAGAGAGTGGCCAAAATTTGAAACTGACTTGAAAGCAGATAACAACAACTCAAGGTGGTATACACAGGGTTCCCACACGGTCCCCATTTAGGCACCAAACAAGCCCAAATCTTCCTAGCTACAACAATCTGCCTTCCTACTTACCCATGGGGCCAGAGTCTGCAAAAGTTATTTTTCCTGGATTACAACACCCAAAATACCCCAGCCATTTGGGAGACCCTGGGAGCTATATTCCAAAAAGTCACTATTTCTAAGGTCTCCCTAGGACCTATGTTTCTGGACATCCATTCTGATTCTTCTGAACCCTAGTATGATAAAGAATAAAATCTCATTTTTAAAGGACTCCTCATTTGAACCTTCCGTAGGACTCACTGAACAACAGGGTCAGGAAAGAAAAGGAGGAGGAAGAAGACAGGAAACATGATTCATGAGAAACAAGACATTGCGTCACATCTTTCGGATTCACACATACACACCACAGGCAAACCACAATCTGGGGCTGAACAAAGGAAGGAAGAAACTAGAGGCTTGAAGAAGTGTGGAGAAATCCTCCAAACTCTCCATCCACGACAACACTGTATTAGACAACAAGATTTTGCAGTGAAGAGCAGAAACACGAGGCCAGACAGGGAACACACAAACCAAACATCCAGTGGGACATAAAAGCCAGGATTTTCTCTTTGGCAGAGAGCAGGGCCACGTTAGCCCCTCGGATCGCTATATTAAATGCACTATAATCTTTTATGTCAGGAAACAGAGCAGAAAACAAGTACTGTGCATAAAGGAAAATGTTAGTTCAAGACAGGCAGGCTTAGAGCCAGAAATGAGGCACCTTGCCACTCAGGTGGCCGGGGCTGCATATATGACAAGACACAGCTTAAGCACAGCGTGACAGGTAGCGAAACCCTGTTCTGACAACTGAGAAACTCTACAAATGAGGGTAAACACTTCAAAAATATCCAAACACTAAGTTCCAATTTGCCTGTTTGAAAACACTTAGAAAGCCTTCTAAATATTTTAACATATTTAGTAATATTAAGATAAAGTAACAGACAGACAAATCGACACTTTTAACACCAATATGAACTAAAATTAAAACACAATACTAAAAGAGTGAACTACGAACACTAAATGCTAACTCACTAAAACGTTAACATACTAACTGCACACTAACTTGCTAAAATATACTCTGAGTGCCCCTCCAACCAGACTGCAATGAAAGAGAGAAGATAAGAAAAGGATACGGATCCAATTAAGCAAACTTGCTAGAATTACTAGTCACCATATTCACAAATTATTGCCTTGTTAAGATTTCTGATTGCTCAAAGAGTCCATAAAAGGTTAAAGCCCACATTAGTTTGGCCATTTGGGACAACTCCGCAACAAAATCCCTCTTTAAAAAAATAAATAAATAAGATGCCATGCTGTTTCCACAGTAAAAAATAGAAGGCATTTCAGGGAACAGAAAAGCATTTAATTACGACATTCTCTGCTAACAAAATGGCACACGCAATTTGTACCAGAACACACAAAGGCTTTTCAAGCACAAAGCTGCCAACACCAGAGGTTCTACGGGACTTCTAGAGCATTCATGTGCACCTAAACTCCAAGGGGAGTTAGTCCAATACCCTGCCATTAATCTCAGCATTACCCACCTTGGATCAGTAGAAAACTCCCCCAGAATCAGCATGAATAAAACTGCAACCACCAGATCCCGGGAGGTTTAACTTCTTCAAGCTATGAAAACTGGAGGTGATTTTAGCAGTCCCACAAGTAAACTCTTCAACTACTTCTGAAATAGTTTCCACCATCACCTGTGGGAAAAGCCAAACCTTTCCCCTGTATCTCAAAGCTATCTGCATACTTGGCCCATTTCAGTATGCTTAGCTACAAACATTTCTCTGCTGATAAGTATGCAAGTCTGGATAGACCAGTTCACTACACTCACTAACAAGATCAACAGACCGGGCATCCAATTAAACTGTACATTTTGTTACTACAGAAGAGCTCTTACAGCATTTAAATCTGAACTGCATGTGTTTCTGTTGGGTATTTTCCTTTATTTAAAAAAAATACGCTAGGTTACAAAATCAGACCCATATTGCAAAATTACAACACCCAAAGGTATTTAAAAGTTTTAGATTTTTCGGTAGGTGGAAGCAACCCCTCCTACCCTGGTTCTAAGTGCATTCCACAAGACACTTATAAGCAGATACAACCTCTAAGTAAGATTGCTGGCTTCAATCACATAGGACATGTGTTTCATGGCCATGATCCTACACTGACTACTTAGTTACAAATGCATAATTCAATATAGTAGCCCCTCCACATTCACGGGTGTGACCTTCGTGAATCTGATCATTCATGAGGTACATACTTGCCTCCCCCACCTCCATTTTCCTCCTCCCATCCCTTGCATTGTTCACCCCAGGCTTGCAAGGCTTGTGTTTAAAATGGGTATCTTCCCCTTTTGGGTGAGCAAAGACCCCTCCCACTGCTGAAGGCATGGCCTCTCTGCCATGTGGCTGCACATTCTGCTGTGTATTGGCTGCTGCTCCTTTCTCAAGATGGCCACGGGAAGTAATTTGAACTCCAGAACTCCCCTCTTCTCTGAGGGGAAAGTACTGGTAAGCCTTTTAGGTTGTCTCCCACCCCAACCCCAACAACACCAGGGCCAGAGGCAAAGGAATGGGAGGGAAATCATGGGGGGGGGCATTCACAATTTTTCCACTTTTGCAAAGGTTCTGAGCCCTGAACCCTCGCGAATGTGGAGGGGCTACTGTATTGTCTCTTCACCTAAACCCCCTGCCCACCTTAACAGCCAACAGCCACTCTAAATTACACAGATCTGTTCTGCTACTGATTGGGGTTCAGCAGGGCATTTCCAGCCCCCTCCCACCAGCAAGTAAGGCTGTAACTACCAGAAACAAGATTCCTCATCAGAGTCTCTCTCACTTGCACGAGGAGGCTTGAGACATCATCTTCCTGCATCGAACAGACCTTCATTTCTTGTCAAGGCTGCTGACTATTAAGGAAGTCTGCTGGGCATTTATCATCATGGCAATAGAGCTAGTTGTTAATACATGGTATTAGCAAATATGGAGCAGTTACGGCACCAAAACTCTAGGTTCTGAATGCATAACTGAACACAAGATGCCAGCCATCATCATCATCATCATCCACCAGCACCTGGGACCAGCTGTAGCTGCTTCAGCCTTCAGCTCCCTTTGGGGAACCTCAATGGCACATCTCTCCTCTTGTCAGGAGTGCCAAACATTGTTTCGTGGGAAACCAGAAACATCTATTCCCAAAGGAGGAAAGAGAACTCTAATGTTGAGGATGCTCTGATTCATAAACATCCAAACATCAAGTCACCATCTCTCCCCTCACATACCTCAGCAGTGACGTGATCCAGGCTATTCTGAGAAGAGATGTGCCAAAAATATCTGGTTCTGAGCCCTTTTTCAGTGGGAGGTGAGCTTTACTGAAATTTAAGACTGAGAACTTGCCTTATACTAAGTCAAACCATCTCAGTCCATCTCGCTTAGCACTGGTCGCTCTGACAGGCAGCAACTTTCCAGGGTTTACAGACAGGACCTCTGGCCTTTCCCAGGGCCTAAGAGCCAGAATCAGAGTCGATAGAAATATACCAACTCCCAATTTCAGCTTCAAAATAAAAACTTGGAATATTAAATGCTCAGTCAGTTGCATATTTACTTTCATAGGGATTTAGGGAACCTTCCTTGTTCAGAAAAATTAATCAAATAAAATATATTTTATGTTCTATCTAAATGGCCTGATGATTCACGCAGTGACGATGAAATGCCCTGGGTTACCATGTGACTACAACGTATTTGTTATTACTAAGTAATATATGAGAGCCAGCGTGGACTGCCCCTGGAGACCAGGAGTTGATTCCCTGCTCAGCCATTAAAAACCATTGGGTGTGGCGTGTCACACACTCTTCACCCCAGAAAACCCTGTGCCTTCAGGTTGCCGTAAGTCAGAAACGACTTGAAGGCACACAACAACAACACGACAAGTAACATACATTTGCCATTTATAAAGCCATCAGCGTCAGAGAGCAGAAAAACCATGGAGTTGGGAGTCAAAGGTTTGGTGAGGCCCCTCCACAGCCCTGCCAAGCCCCATATGGAAATGATGCCAGGGAATGAACCGGAGATCCTCTGTGTGCCAATCAGGTATTCTTCCATCTTTTGCCTGAGCCGTGGCCCATAGCTAATAAACATCATAAAGCTTGGACAAATTTGTATGGTCAACTAAAAATTGTTTTCACGAGTTCCCAATTTGCCTTCTTTCCCCTGAACAATCAAAATACTGCCCTTGTTTTTTCCCCCTCACAACATTTACTGCTAACTGTTTCTCCCATGGGAGATGTTATCCAAACAAAAGCCATCATGGTGTAGTGGTTTGAGTGCTGGGACTAGGAGAGTGGGAGATCAGGATTCAAATCCCCCACTAAGCCTTAGAGAAGTCACACACTCTCGGCCTCAGAAAAAGGAAAGGGCAACATCCCCCCACCTCAGAACAAGGCACACAAAAATGAAAAAGATGCTATTTGAGCACCAAGCTCTAGCTGGGGGAAGACAAAGACAGTTAATGTGTCTTCTGCTACCCACAGCTCTCTGCCCTCTATTCTGTCCCCAGGGTCAAGAAGACAGAAGCAGGAGCAGTCTGGACTGTGTTTGATAAATCTGGAGCGAAGCAGCACTGCTACACCGATCCTTACCTACCTGCATGTGTTTGTTATTCCTCTGTGTGCCAGTTGTTATGGCCCCTGGCATGAACATTCAAAAACAAATCGACTGGGGGGAAAAAAGAAGCAGCAGCTCTCTCATGCAAACGAGGCAAGGGCCTGGGAAGGTTTCAAAATGCATATTAGGCAGGTGCTCATTAAGTCTTGTACTGTTACCTAGTGGGGAAGAATCCACATATTCTGCACTTCAGTCCTGGAAGGCACGGAAACACAGGAGCTGGATGACAAAAACATCACCGTCATCTTACCTAAGATTAGACGCCCCGCTGAGATTTTGTGCATTGACAGATTGTACTCTGGCATGAATGTAATACAGCAGAAACAGCAATTATTGATTGTTTTATGGTTTCAGCAAGTGTGCCAGAAGACTATGTCAAATTAGGAGACGCTGCCTGTCTAGTCCACAGCACAGAGAGAAAGAGAGAGAGGAAATCAATACCTTGGAGAGTTTTGCTTCCAGCGTACTGGCAGTGAAAGCAAAGCGGGTTGCAAGAGACGGGGACTCAAGTGTATGCCCAGCCCATCCAGGCCTCAAGATGGCTGCCCATGACCTCAATCTCGCTGTTCCTTCAGACTTAATATTGATTAATTTTAGTTCAGAGATACAAGCAGACTAACTCACAACTACAGAGAGACAAAAGGGAGAACAAAAGAAAAGGAAACAAACTACCCATAAACAATATAAATGTAAAGGGAACACTGTGTATAATTCTGGGCACTACAGTTCACGAAGAATACTGACCCCTCCTCTGGAAGGGGTCCAGAGGAGGACAATCAAAATGGTAGGGGGCCTGGAACCCATAAAGCCCTATGAGGAGCAGCTTAGGGAGCTGGGGATGTTTAGCTTGGGGAAGAGAAGGTTGAGAGGTGGCATGACAGCCATATTTAAATATCTGAACGGGTCTCATGTTAAAGATGGAGCAAGCTTGTCTTCTGCTGCTCCGGAGACTAGGACATGGAGCAATGGATTCAAACGTCAAATAAAGAGATTCCATCAAACATTAGGGAGAACTTCCTGACAGTAAGAGCAGTTTGACAGTGGAATATGCTGTTGCCTGAGAATGTGGTATAGTCTCCTTTTTTGGAGGTTTTTAAAGAGAGTCTGGATGGGTGTCTGTCAGGAGTGCTTTAATAATCTCTTCTTGCATGGAAGAAAGGGGTTTATCTGGATGGCCCTTGGGGTCTCTACCAACTCTATGATTCTGTGATTCTATGAATACACAAAACTAAAAACTAAATTAAACTAAACTAAAACTAAGACACAATAACAAAAGCTGTTATTAAAAGACTCATTTGTTACACTAAACACATCCTACCTACACTAACTAAAAAACAAAAGAACTGACTCCCCCGCCCCGCAAACACAAACTGTAATGAAAAGGAAAAAAAATGGATTAATATCCCATGTCTTATTCTACCATTAGAGATCTAGACACATTGAGTTTATCAGAATTATTATTAATCATAACCATAGATTATCACATCACTAGATTTCTTATTGCTCAAAAAAAATCCATAAGCAGTTTCCAATCTTTCAAAAAATCTTCAGCTGGGCTATCTTTTAAAATACCCATCAATTCTGCAACTCTGGCAAGATCTGCAACTTTAACAACCCACTCTTCTGTTGTCAGTGCTTCAGCCTGTTTCCAAGTTTGGGCAAACAGCATTCTTGCAGCTATTACCACGTACCAAAGAAATAGCCCATATTTACTATCCAGTTATTTATCAATAATTCCCAAGAAAAACATTTCTGGTGACATTGCAAAATCCACCTTTAAAATGTTTTGGACTAAGTTACAAATCTGGACCATGAATCACTCGGCTCTTCTGTGAAGATACAGCCAATATTTTACTGGCACCACACCTGTTTCCTGACCTCAGCCCCTCCAACATGCACACACAGCGTCCTGGAGATGGAAGGGGCCCCAGAGGCCATTAAGCCCAACCTGCAAGAACTCCAGCTTGAACCATCCCCAGCAAGCAGATGTTCAGATACTTTCTGAAGATGTCCAGAAAAGGAGACCCCACCACCTCTCTCGGGGAACTGGTTTCTCTGTCAAAACACTCTTACCATCGGAAATTCCTTCTAACGTTCAATCAAAAAAATCTTCCCTCTTGTGATTTAAAACCAAGTCCAACCCAGGCAGAACATGCCCAACTTCCATAACCTTTCCTCTTGTCATCCTTGTCGCCCTTCTCCCATTCCATATCCTTCTTAAAATGAGGTGCCTAGAACTGAACACAATATCTGCACTCTAGCTAAACTCTCTATATATTCTCTCCTCCATCTATAACCATTCATCCTTTCACTTAAGCAGGTGCTTTAGTCTGCTCTGAAGCAGAGGAGAAATCACATTTCCAGAAGGCATCCATTCTCTGTTCGTTTGCCAGATGTCACTTTCTGTAAACTCAGCTCTAGAGGAGAGAGCACATTCCTTCTTCTCCCTCCGACTTAGTGCTTTATCAAGAGCAGCTCGCTGCTGTGGTCACAACTAAAGTTTCCACATATACCAGCAAAGGCCATCTGGAAGCAGCCAGGTGGGGGGAACATTCCTTCTTGCATTATGGGATTGGGGGGGGGGCATGGCGATACGCAAAGCCCTAAGCATCCTAAGCCAATGATGGTTGTTATATCAATTAAAGCAAATGAGGGAAGACTTCCCAGCAATCACTAAAGAGACTGAGAATGCAGGAGTGGCTTCAGCTGAAGGCAGAGTGCAAGGAAACGCAAGATGTGGGGTAGTATGTAGGGGCGGAGTGAGCAAAGTGCTGCCCACTGGCTAAATGTGGCCCCGGGGACCCCTAACTGCAACCCTTAAAGCCCTCCAGAAGCTCCTCAACACCTCCAGACTCAAAAAGGGATAAAAAAAATTAAAAATTTCAAGAGACTTTGAGGCCCAAGTTCCCTAGAATGTACTCAAACCACAGTGGTTTGCTTCCCCTGACTCTCCAAAGCCCCTCAAAGCCCTTCCAACACAAAATAAATCTTTAAATTAGCCAGAAGTGATGTTAGATAGAAAAACGGTCACCCCCTGCAACAGCTACCCAACTCAATACAAAGATTTTTCTGGGGTTCTTTGGACACAATTTTATAGTATGTAAGGACTCTGGGTGACCTCTGCAGTAGGAACGAACTCCCTGGACAAGATGGGCTTGACATTTATGCTCGGGGAAAAAAGTTGAGAATGTGCCGCCCAAACTTCTTGCCAGAAAACATCTTTACTGAGCTTTCAAGCTTACTCAAAAATAAGACCACACCAAAGGAAGCCGTTTTTGCAATTCATCCATTTTCAACTGACCTAACTTTTCTCAACAATGGCAATTAAGGGGGAGAGTTCTTTTCCTCTGTCTGAAAGGTAAGAGCCAAAACTCTGATTCCCAAGCAGGTGACAAATGTTTCAAAGCTGATTCAAATCTGCAAAAGCAGCAGGACAAAAACAGACAATTATCAGAGTTTATAAGCAAGAATATTTCAGAACAGATGTCATGTCCATGTTCCCATATGGATATTCTAAGACCTGCACTCGCAAGACCTGGAAGCAAGTGACGGAGGCCTCCCTACCAGTGAAAGACAGAGGGAAAACAAGAGCAAGCCTTACCTGGTTTGTTTCACAGGATTAGAAAAGCTATTTCTGCACAATTTCTGAACTGAATATCGAAAAAGAGTCATGCTATCTGAAGTATTCAAGACAGCAGGACACCGTTTTGGTTTGTTTCCACATTCTGCCTACTCACATCAGAACAAGGAGGCATAGCTAAGAGCGAAAGAGTACGAAACATCCTACCATAGCCAATCACCGCAGGTTTTCTATTTACCCGTAAGAACCGTTCTCTAATCATGGCTTTGGAGAGCTGATTATTTCCTATGAATCACGACAATCCGTACAAGCTATTTTTCAACCTTTTCAGCCTCAAAAATTAGCCCTTGGTACGGCTGAGGGAACAGTAAGCACCACAAACCAGGACAACAACATAAAAATGACAGCCTTCCAAAGCATAGTCTCTTTTTCTTTTGGAAGAAGTAAGAAATTGCTGTGTGAGCGATCCAGGCTATCAGTATTTCCATCGGCTAAAGTAATTCAGCCCAGGGAGTTACACAGCAGACGTTCAAGGCCTTTTCAAATGCTTAAAAAGTTTTAAATGGAATTAAACACAATTGATTCAACAGTTATATAAGCAGTGAAGAAAACCATTAGAAGAGAAAAAGATGCCTGTTATTTCTGCTTATACTCAATCGCGGAAGTGTGAAAACAAGTCACTACTCATTAAATTTGCTATTTTAAAAATCTTGGGAGCCCACAACAAATTTTACAGAAGCAATAGAAACTGCAGGGACAATCCAGCACTGAAGACCTTTAAGACTGCTCCCAGGGCAGAGATCCTGAACACACATTCCTTCCAGGGCCTGTTTTCTTTCCCCCAGTGGGGTTTACTTAAGAACAAGCCCAGTTAGGACTGGAATTTAGAAAGAGTGAGAACTGCATAACATTCTACTGCTTTCCACAAACACTTCGACCAGCAGTAAAGTGGGGACTGGATTAATATGCAGCAGGAGGAGAAAAATACACCCAGGGTCCTTTCACACTACACAATGACAGCACCCTTTTGAATACTGGGATCTGTAGTTTGGAGAGGTACCAGAAACATTTTCTGGCAGAGAATCCTAAGTACTCTGTCCTAAACTGCAAATCCCAAGATTCCACAAGATGGTGGAACCATGACAGTTAAAACAGAATCAAAGCACTATAACTGGGCAGTGTGAAACAGAAGAGGACAAATGGACTCCATGCTGCCATTAATTCCATGGTTCTCTGGGCAGCATAAAGACTGGGGCTGGCCAAAGACATATTGCAGCCTGACAAAGAGCAGAAAATGCATATTCTACCCAAAACCACCCAAGTTATTTTGGCACCTGGAGCAGAAGGTGGTCTAGATGGCACTTGAGGCCTCTTCCAACTCGAAGGTTCCACAATTTTAAGAGCCTGAGAACCTCTTCCTTCCCCACATATTAAAAACAGGATTACCACTAAGGAAATAATTAAGAAGAGGCTGTCCTTTTATGGTACTCAAATACTGTTGCCTGAGGCAGCAGCCTCACTCTGCCTAACGCAGGAGCCGGCCTTACTAAAGCAGACCAGATTTTTCAGAGATTGCTCATGGCAAACAGAAATCTAATCTAGCTGGAGTGTATCAGCAGGCTTCAATTCCGGCAGACATTCTGATGGAGGTAAGTAAGGCTAACAGGGACCGTGCTTCATACTACATGAACCACTACCAGTCTTGAACCATCTTAGTTTGACATAAAGGTGGAAAACCCAGTGAATTCTGCATGGTTGTTAATGCTAACATTTGCACCACAGCCTTTCTTCAAAGAATGGTCCTGTTTCTGAATCACACAGCCATGTTTCGGAGGTGGGTTATTCTTGAAGAGACTTATCCAAGATCGGTCCGCGCCTAAACCCAACATTCTCACACAGCTTTCCTTTGCCTGATGCCATCCAGATATGTTGAGAGTGCAGCAAACTGTGATAGCCATGATCCAACACATCCAAAAGGCACCAAACTAGGGAAAACCAGGCTAGCCACTGAACCAAATTGGCTTACAAAGTGGAACATGCAAACCAGGAGTAGGAATCACACAACTGGACTTCAATGCGCAGCTACCCTAGCCAAAAAGAGCCAATGATCACAATGCTGGGAGTTGCAATCCAACAACATCATCAAGGGGGTCTGCATGTTTCACTCCCCCTGACAAAAAGCATGACCAGGCAACTTCAGAGAGTCCAGACACCAATCTGACACACAATTTGGCAAGTAAACCTTTGCTTTAAAACTGAGTCATCTTTTCAAACAGCCTGACCTGCTCAAAAATCTCAGGGTATTCTAAGATATCCAAGCACCCTGTTTGGCCTCAACATCACCATTCGTGAATAAAACTGATGATCCTACAGCAGTCTCTATTATCCGCTGTGGCTACAGTTGTCAAAGGAAGACTAGCATGGCTACTCATGCCATTCCTTAGGCAAGTTTCTCTGTCATTACTAATGTCTTAGTCAGAAATTCCAGATAAGCCTCCAAGGAACCTTCACACACCCTCTCAGTAGGAAAACATTACAGTTCATAGCCAGGATGAGGTCGTACGATAATACGTTGGTCAAAGCAGCAAAAACTGTACCAAGCAAACTGTACCAGCGTTGGACCTGTTGCTTTCCACATGTAGTTCAGCTAAAAACCTTCCCTCAGTCCACTCCTGCATTGCCACTGGTGAGGGATAATGGGATTTGAGGTTAGAGAAGCTTGCAAATAATCAATTCCATGAAAGTCAGACCTGCAAATATGGAGGGTCAACTGTATAGGTATGTGGAGATCCTATGGAGCCTATGCCATCCAAATGAGCAAGCCAACCAACTTCGTGGAGCACAGATGACCAAAGGAACCAAAACTCGTGTATCAGATTTGGCAACTGGATCAAGAAAGCTATCCATTTTGTGTTGCATTACCAGTAAACACAAGATAATATAACGATATCCTTACATGCTGCAGACTCCCCTCCCCAAATATTCATGCCTACAAGTCAGTACTTGAAAATCCATCTGCCTAGTTTGGCTGCTTTCCTTTTGATCCCTGTTCTACGTCAACAGTTCTCTGCGTGAAAATTACATGCAAGACATCTGTTAAGATCAGAAGGAATTAAGGTAATCTGAGAACATGTCAGTAAATAACTTTGCTGTCGAATACTTCCCTTTCAATGAGGAATCCCCTTCAGGCTGCCATCTCTACCCACGCTCATTTGGGAGTAAGCTCCATATAACTCGGTGGGGATTACTTCTGAATAGATAGGGGTCAGATTGCAATGTTAAGAAACGATATCATTACAACATGTTTGTCTGTTTCAACTAGTTTCTAGTATTACAATCTAGCTGTCTTGTATTTCCAGAAAATGTGTTGCTGTTGTTGCGTGCCTTCGAGTCCTGTCGCCCTTACGGTGTCCCCATCATGGTGTTGACAGAGCAAGCCTGATTCAGAGGTTTGCCACTGCCTTCCTCTGAGGCAGAGAGAGTGCGATTCGTCCAAGGTCACCCACACAGTTTCAACAGCTGAACAGGATTTGAATCCCGGTCTCCCAGAGTCGCGGAGTCACATTCAAACCACTATGCCATGCCAGCTTGTCAGAGAATTTACTATAAAAATATACATGTGGTTGCTCTATACAGAATAAAGACCACATTTAACTTTGCTATTAAATTAAAAAATCTCCCCAAACCAGTGCACTAAACACCCCTCGTACAAGCAGCAGCCACAAAGTTAAAGCTACACAGGGGCACTTCTGAGCACAAATACCGTTATCTTCATGTTTGCATTCCACCAAAGTTGACGCGTGTCCTACGAACAATTAATCGCGGCCACCCATTTTCCATGAAATTTACTCCCTTATTCAAATATTTATTGTTTTATTAAAGGCTTCTGGAGGCGAGGATTCAAATCCTCACACAGACACTGAGTGACCTTGGGCAAGTCCCTGTTGCTGCCACAGTTGTTGGTATCCAGCAGCAGAGCTTCACGGACCCACGGTGAGGGCTCTGTGGACCCTTGGGGGTTCCCAGACCCCAGATTAAAAATCAATGCTTTAAAGATTTATTTCAAAATGTAGTCAGGGATGGGGGTTTTTTTCTTTTAACAGCCTCCACTTTTCTTATGATTGCCATTTTGCTAGCCAAACTTACAAATCTATGTTTTGTTTTGTTTACAAGCTGGGGAGTAGTCCATGAAACATACTAATCTGCTTTGCTCTGTTTTGACTGATGGGTCACGCATGCTCAGCAAGGGATTCTGGAGGCAGCTGCTGTTTACCTTGCCTTTTGTAAGCAGGCACACACGGCTATAGCAGAACCAGCTAGCCTTTCCCAGCTTCAGCCTGACTGCGCTGTTCTCTGGAAACTTGCCACTCCAACCTGGCTCTGAATGTCTGTGTTTCTCCAAGTCTCCTTCACTGTCCTGCCCATGTTGACACGGCTAAAAAACCTTCCAGCAAGACAAAGGATAAGGAGATAAAGGGGACGCTAGACAAGCACAAAAAGACTTTTTCAGAAGCTCTATTAAATGATGTATGCTTGTATGTCAGTTTCACAACTCTTCTCCCTATAAAACACAGCTATTCCCATTTTTATTCTGTTGAACAACATACTCACCATGTTTTTTTACTTTTATTTATTTATTTGTATCCCGCCTCTCCATATGGATCGAGGTGGCAAACAACTTACAAATAGTATGTATTTTGAAACAGTTCTATACATGCCCCCAACAAGCTGGGTACTCATTTTACCGACCTGCGAAAGGATGGAAGGCTGAGTCAACCTTGGAGCCGGGCAGGATCGAACTCACAACATTGTGGCTTGCAGTACTGGCATTCAACCACTGCGCCACCACGGCTCCTTTCCAAACATCTCTCACACCCTGCAGAACTTTTTTTTTTTTTTAGAAAGATTAAATAAAAGATAGACCAAAAACATTCAATGAAATCCCAATATGCTTGAGTGGAGGAGGAGTCAGAAAAGCGTTCAGTTTAACGATGTGTACAATGCAACCAAGGATGGCAGACAGAGAGAGAAAGACAGATTTCAGTGCATAAATCTCCCTGCTATCTCCTCACAGTTTTTTTAAATCAAACACAGGCTAGACAGAAGTGGAAAACAGATATTTTGCCGCTACTAGCTGTCCTGGCATTGCCAAGATAAGCTACGCAGGCTTCTCAGGGAAAACGTGCCAGGGAGAACTTCACTGCCTTGGTATGAAGGAGGAGGAACGGCTGCCGTCAGCCTCGGGCAGACAACAAAGACTTGGAAAGCTGGATGTTCTTTTCCAGGTTGTGATTACACACCCTGGCACGGGGTATCAACACCCACGCACCCATCTTAAAAGCAACACCTTAGTCAAGTGGACAGAACGCCCCCGTGCACCTACAACAATGGGATGTGTTACTCACACGCCATAGTTGTTCACTTCCTAGCACAACCCATGCACGCATTCCACAAGTATTTCAGACACGAGTCCTTCAAAATCATTCCCAAACCCACATCCCTTTTTTTTCCACCCTTAAAGTAGTTCAAAGATATCTAACTTACCTCTAATGTCCTACCGTACCTCTTGTTTTCCCATCTACAATACATGTCAACACACAGAAAACAAAACGTGGGTCTTCTACTTATTTAAGACATTCCTGTATCATCTCCCAGCCCACAAAGACTCCTGAACATAAAAGAATGAAAACAGGACCAAGATAAAAACCATTTTAAAACACCATAAAATATGCTACAATACATGCCAACTGGATAATAGGTCACACTGTGTGTCATGGAGGATTGCTAGCACGTGTTTTTGGATTGTTTAAAAGTTATTGAAAACAAGTGGTTTTAAAACTTTTGAAACAATCCAAAAACACAGGCAAACAACTCTCCACAACACACAGCATGACCCATTATCCACTCGGACACCCACTGACCCCAATACCTGTCTTCCATTATTCCATTTCATACATTCCTCTTAACTAACGTCAACCTCCCTACTATCCAAGCTTTTGAAACCCCAAACACATCTACCTATAAAATCTACTTCCTCATCCCTCCATCTTCTAGTCTTCCGGGGTTCCCCCATTTCAGAAACCCGACAATTTATCTCTCCTGACTTAACATGCTTGTGCCAACCTTTCCTGGGCTCCCCAGATTTTGCAACTTTTGAAAAGCAGTAATGTTGAAATACTTGACAAAATCAACAAAAACGGGAGCAAAATGGCTTTAAAAAATCCCCCTGTGAGCCTTTTGGTAAAAGAAGCTACTAACGGAATTGATCTAAGATGCTCTGAACCCATAAGGTGGGGTAGGAACATGTGCACTGCAATAAATATTCAACAGTTTGGATGTAAAAGACACTCAAAATGTGCATATACACAGACAAAGAGAAAAGAAACTGCATCATCTGCATGCACACAACACGGATAAATATTTAAGACATTCACAAGTCCAATATTTTTCATTCTTATGGCACTGATCCACTGGGACCCAGAAACAAAACATAAAGGAAAATCCTAAAATACCATTAGATAAATACAGATATAAAGATACACATATATCACAAAAAGCACTATATCCCAGCTATTATTAATTTAGAAAAAAACACAAGAGCAGCAAACGCACCAGCTCTCTCATGTGTCTGTGGGGGGGGGGTGTATGTATATATATGTGTGTGTGTGTGTGTATATGTCTGTGTGTGTATACAATTATATATGCAAATATGTATACATTTGTGTATATATATATACACACACACAATTATATATACAAATATATACATATTTGCATATATAATTGTGTGTGTGCGTGCATGTGTGTGTGTGTATATATGTCTGTGTGTGTATATATGTCTGTGTGTGTATACAATTATATATGCCAATATGTATACATTTGTGTATATATATATATATATATATCACACACACACAATTATATATACAAATATATACATACTTGCATATATAATTGTGTGTGTACGTGCATGTGTGTGTGTATATGTGTGTGTGTGTATATATGTCTGTGTGTGTATACAATTATATATGCCAATATGTATACATTTGTATATATATATATATATACACACACACACAATTATATATACAAATATATACATATTTGCATATATAATTGTGTGTGTACGTGCATGTGTGTGTGTATATGTGTGTGTGTGTATATATGTCTGTGTGTGTATACAATTATATATGCCAATATGTATACATTTGTATATATATATATATATATACACACACACACAATTATATATACAAATATATACATATTTGCATATATAATTGTGTGTGTACGTGCATGTGTGTGTGTATATGTGTGTGTGTGTATATATGTCTGTGTGTGTATACAATTATATATGCCAATATGTATAAATTTGTGTGTATATATATATATATATACATACACACAATTATATATACAAATATATACATACTTGCATATATAATTGTGTGTGTGTGTACACATACACACACATATGTATGGGTATATAATACACACACACACACACACAAATATATACAATTATTGTAAGAAACACCACCCTGAGTCTAGGAATGTCACATTTAAAAGGCACACCAGAACAAACAAAAATTTAAAACCCACCTAATGACTGATTCACACACATAAAATGAGCCCAAATTCTTTTGTAAAAAAGAGAAAGAGCCGCATCTTCTCTCCCTTTCTGTAAATATCTCCCACCCACCCCCAAAAAAGACCCCTTCACCTTCCCCCTTCGGCTGACCCCACCCTGGCAGGGCCCGGGCCCACCCCCCAAACACCCCACCCCCTCCCCACTAAGAACCCACCCAAGCCAAGCCTCCCCCCGAAACATTTTAATTAAAAACCAGAATAATAAACCAGAGAGTGACCTCCTCCACCCAGGCAAGCAACTCCCCCAATTTTCAGTCACGACCCTCACTCCTATATTTTTGGGGGGGGCCTTCAGGAGACCCCTTAACCACCCCCACCTCTTTCCGCCCTCCCCAAAGGAAAGGGGTCGACCCACAGGAAAAGGGGAGGGGGTCCTCCCTTTCCCCCCTCCTCAGAAACAGGAGTGGGGCCTCCTTCCTCTTCTTATCGGACCCCCTCCCCCAGAAACCCGGGGCCGCCGACGCCCACCTGCTGCTGCTGCTGCCGCCGCTGCTCCGGAGTGACTCCGGACTAGCGCGTCGCCGCCGCCAGGGCTGGGTTTGACACCCGCCGCCCACACGCACCATCCAACATGGCGGCGGTAGGGGAGGGGAGGGGGCGCGGAGGCAGGCGCGGGAGCGCGCCCGGCGGAGCGCACGTACCCGGCTGCCTGGAGGGAGCGCGGGAGCGAGCCAGAGGGCGGGAGCGCGCCCACGCTTCCCGCCTTGATTATGGAGATAAACAACCGCTGGGGGGGGGGAAGGAGGGAGGCATGGAAGCGCGCGCGCGGCGTGTGCGCCTGCGCGCTCCCTCACCCACAAGCGCGCGATTGTAAACCCGTCCTCGCGACCCTTCTTTTCCCCCTCATAATCGACCCCACACACGCGTCTCCGGGGTCTCCCCTCTTCCCACTTCTCCCCCTCCTCATAAAGGGGGTCTCTGAGGAGACCTCGCTCCCCCCAACTCATGTTTCCTCAAAATTTCCTTCTCAAAATCTGATAAATAAAAAAAAATTAAAAAATTGAGGTGAGGGACATCTATTGTGAGGGAGCCTTTTTTGAGGGGGAGGGGCTGAAGGGCGGGGTATAAATACTCCAAATAAATAAACACGGAATACATAATAGTTGTGTTTTAAATGTGTGTTTTTTAGTGTATTTTAACTGGGATTTGTTTTCAGTTGTATCCCGCCTGGAGCCTTGGGGAGAGGCGAGTCACAAACAAAAACACAAATTATTATTAACACGATGAGGAGCCCACTTTGGGAAGGGAGGCGAGGAGTGTTTGAAGAAGCCTCCCTCTAATCCTTTGTTTCACAAGCCCACCCCTCACAATCTATGGGTCTTTCCACACTAGACTGTTATAGCGCTATTATTCCACTTTCAACCTCCTGTGGGGTTCTGGGGTTTGTAGCTTCCTGAGGCGAAAGAGCTTCCTGGCTGAGAATCCTAAATCCCCCTCCCCAAACTGCAAGTCCCAGGATTCCATAGGAGGTTGAAAGTGGAATCATAGCGCTATAACAGTCTAGTGCGGAAATGGCCCCAGAAACAAAAGTCTTGCCTCACCACTGACTTTGCATTGGCTCTGGATCCATTTGCAGGGATTTTATCTTCCTCTTTCTGCTCTCTCAAATTAAAAAGACTCTCCTAAAAGGTGGCTGGGGTCACGTCAGGCTTCCTTCGTACAAAGCAGTGTGGTACAATGGTTAGAGGGAGCATTAAGGCCAAGACCAGGGAAAACCTGTCCTCTACTCTGAGCTCAGCCCTGAAACTGAGGATGATTTTGGGCCCCAAGAGACTTCGAAAGGCCCCTAAACCCGAAACTGCAAGTCCCAGGATTCCAGAGGATGTTGAAAGTGGAATCATCGCACTATAACAGGCTAGTGCGGAAATGGCCAAAGTTGTGATGCAGAGAGATTGAAATCGAGGCCCCTGTGTTTTCACAAAAGGCCATGACCTTATGTCCGTTCTTGAAAATCCCACAGGCTCTGCTGCCCATCGTGGAATCTAGAAACTTGCTCAAGTTTTGCAAATTTCTTGAGAACCTCATTCATCGGTGCATTTTTTTTTTCCTGAGGTCGAAAAAGATCCCACCAATTCGAGAACATATCGAGCCAACTCTCCACCAGGCCTTGGTTGGAATGTGGGTGTAAATTCCAAGAATTTGGCTGTAAATACCCTCCTAATTTGGCAGGAACAGTCCCAGTGAATCCTCTGCCATCCCACTTTTTCAGCTGCCTTTAAAATATCCTAAGTTTTGTCTCCACCCACCCTTGTCCTCAGCTGACTTCCTTTGCTGCAACTGAGTTCAAAGGGCAAAAGTAGTTTGCATGCACTTAATTCAGCCGGCAGAGAGGATGGAAGGGGACAAAGTCTGCTCTTTCCAGGGGGCTCAGGCAAAAGCAAACTGTGGGCAGCCTCTCCTTGCTCGTCTGTTCTTGAACAACCTTTGCCCTCTTGACCGCAAGCGTGCTCCATTTTAAATTTGCAAAACGTTGGAGGGAAGGGAATACGGGCAGAAATCCCAAGCGATCCCCTCTCCTGCTTGCTTTTTCAGTGCCCCGGGTAGGAGCACTTTGCAAAGATTGCCTGTCTCTCTTAGCCCGTGACAGATATTGCCTGGACCTTTGGGAACGATGGTCAAATACTGACGAGGAGTGACAGGCGCAAGGCGTTTTAATTGCCTCCCCAACGCGCCTTCACCTCCTGCCACCATTAGCCAAGTCAAGGCGCCCCTTGCTTGCTTTTTCTCTCCCTCTTTCGCTCTCTCTGCAAAAGAGGCAGGAGATGCATGTGGTCCATGAACCGCCCCGTCTGGAATGCATGACTTAACCACCCCGGCCTACTTTCAAGAGTCGTCCTGCATGACCACACCGCTTGGGAACTCCGAAACCAGCATCCCGAGAGTCACAAAAAGCCGTTGGGAAGCATTGTTTTCCCAGGGGAAAGGGCAGCGCGAGAAGACCTCGGACGCAAAAGCCCAACCAGCTCCGCTGGGATCTCAGCAGCAATTGTCTCTCCTTCCACGGCTACTGGGGATGGGCTAGTCTGGGGGCCAGTTCTCTGCCCTGGGGGCTCCTCCGGGGGCCACTTAGCCGGCCAAATATGACCAAAAACAAAAAAAAAACAGTATGCTGTTCATTTCATGAACTAAAAGAGGGCCACGTGTCACCAAGCAACATCGGAGTGTGGTCAAGGCGGCCGTGAGAAAAAGACGCACGAGCTAGCAGAGGCTGCAGGGCTTTGCCTGTGCCGGCCCCTCCCTAAACTGCAAGCCCCAGGATTCCATAGGAGGTTCAAAGTGGAATCATCACGCTATAAGTGTCTAGTGCGGAAACGGCCTGAGTTAAGTGCATGCACACTACTTTGCTCTTTGAACTCAAGTTGCAGCAACTGAAGTATGCAGAAGACAAAGGGGAAAGTGAGGGAACAGAAGGAAACGTCTTCTGTTGCTTTTAAAATGTCTCGTTTTCTCTCCCGTCCTCCCTCTTTCCTAGCAGTTATTGTTAATAAGTCTTGCCATCTCGACTACACTCTCACGTTGCTTGGCCACAGGCATCCCAGTTTTAATCTGCGAAATGTCATACCCGCCAATTATCCTGATTCGACAGGGGCAGTCCCAATTAAACCTTTGCCGTCCCACTTTTTCAGCCGCTTTTAACATGTCCCGGTTTCTTTCTCGTTCTTCCGCTTTCACCATTTTCTCTCAGCTTATTTCAGTTGCCACAAAGCGAGTTCAAAGTGCAAAAAGAGTTTGCATTGAAAGAGAAGAGAAGAGAATCTTGACCCTCACTATTTCCACACAACACTCTTATAGCGCAATGATGCCACTTTCAACCTCCTATGGAATCCTGGGGTTTGCGGTTCCGGGAGGGGCCAGTCGGCCCCTCCCGGAACCGCAAACCCCAGGATTCCATAGGAGGTTGAAAGTGGAATCATCACGCTATAAGAGTGTCGTGTGGAAATGGCCCTTCCTAGTTGTTGTTGTTGTGTGCCCTCAAGTCTTTTCTGGCTTATGGTGACCCTAAAGCAACCCTATCATGGGATTTTTCCGGGGCTGAGAGTATGTGACTCACCCAAGGTCACCCAGTAGGTTTCCAGGGCCGAGCAGGGGAATCAAGCCCTCGTCTCTGGGGTCACAAGTCCAATGCTCAGACCACTACACCACTCTTGACCCTCCCTGCAGGCTCCGGCAGAGGCAAACTCCTGCAGCCTCTCCTAACCTTCGCCATCTCAACCACTCTCCGAAATTGCACATATATCCTGGTTTTCGTTCTGCAAACTGTTGGACGCTCTGTTTTCATAGAAAGTCCCCTTTTTAATCCTTAGCATTTTCATATAGATCTGGAATAACTCCTGCTGGAAACCGTGGAGAGGTGAGCCAGCCAATGCCAACAAAACCGGACTAGATGCCAGAGACCTTTTAACACTTAGAACTTCCCTGAATTTGGTGGGGAAACAGCACTGAGGAGCTGGGAGGCCGAGGGTACCTTGTACAAGAGCCATAGATTAAACGGTGGATTTTTGGATTTCCAGATCTTGCCAACACGGAGAGCTGCGCATCTCGTTTTTTCTTGGCCTAATGGAGAACTCCGGAGGAGGTCTGTGCTTTGGCGGATGGGCAACAGTGTGGGGGGGACCCCTAAGCCGAAGGAAAGTCTGCAGTTCCACCTTCCCGAAACAAACCCACCAGCTTAATGCAAGCTAATAAGCTACAAAACCGCAAAGCTTTTTTAATGAGCTGATCCTCCGGCCATATGGCAGCTAAGGCCTGTAAAAGCTATAAAAATAAAATTTAAGGGGAAAAAAATCTCCAAGCAACCCAGGTACATGGTCTTGCACATTTGAAATCCATGCTCTTAGTTTTATCAGTGTGGATGTGTTTGACTTTTTTCTGGAGCTGTCTCCAAACCAGCAGTGGATGCTTTGTCTCTGCTTCCAGTCCTTGTGTCTCCCACTCTGGCTGAATCTTGTTAGGATAATGGCCAGGTCTAGTTGCATGCAATTCAATCTCCAAATCACAGCGGGTTTGCTCCATTAGAGGTTCACCCTCAGACACACACACACAACAGACACTACACTCCCCAGCTTTCAGAGTCATTAAAGAAATCAATGCAAGGACAAAAGCCAACATTGTCTTTATGGTCAGTTGCAAAATCAGGCCGGCCAGTTCATATTTACGGTCTAGTCTCTGTGGGTTTCCCCATATAGCAATATATAGCATCAAACCCTCCAATGTTTTGCAGATTAAAAGTGAGGCACGTGTGCCCAAGCCGTATTAGAATTCAATCAAGAAGGTTATTAATGACGAAGAACCCACAAGCTAGGATAGGCTGCAGCAGTTTGGTTTTGCCTTAGCCTCCTGGGAAGGACAAGATTTTGGCCCCTCCTTTTTCCTGCTGAATAAATGGCGGGCAATTTGAACCCGGTTCACAGCAATTGAAGCAAACTGAGGACAAAGTGGGGAAGCAAGAGGAGGAGACAGAAAATGGGACCGCCAAATTGGGACAGTTGGAGGGTACACAACCTTATGAACTGCTGAGAGAAGGCTGGGATTAAAAATGCAGGCAGCTCTGTGAACCTGGGCTGGATTCACCCCTTCTGCAGAAAAGGTGGACCATGATTTTGCTCTCTCCCTTCCACTCAGGAAATCAGATGGGCTTTGTAGTGTAATGAGGAGAGCAAGGGTGGGGGAAAGTGCATCCCACAGGCCACGTGTGGGTCTCAGGATCCTATTTTGTGGAGACTCACCATGGACACGAACGCAGACATACACGCACCACAAAATCGTCTTGGTTTGGGGTGATTTTTCAGCCCCCAGAAAGCTCACAAACACTGCAAAATGTGGTAAGTTGGCACTGACAAGCCTCCCACCACCACCACCGTGGTCCCAAAGCACAAAACAACTCTGAAAATGTTGGCTAAGAATCATGCTAAAAGGAAAGCAGAAGAGGCACAGCTTCACTCCTGGCTATATTGGAAGTGCCAATATATGACCCACGGAGAGAGAAACGGGAACATTTTAAAAAGCAGCTGAGAAATTGGGGCGACAGAGGATTCATTGGGGCTGTCCTTGCCAAAACAGGATGGCTGGAGGCTATGTGGCAGTGCAGTTGTGAGGTTAACACACACTGCTGAGAACTTCTAGAAGGAAGGGAGGGACAGATGCATCCACCAACACACACACACACCTCTAAGTATCCTGCCACACTTGTCCCTCTGGTTTGTCTCACCCTCTTGCAATCCAGAGATGGCATTTAGAAAGATGTACAGTGGCCTTATTCATACTCCGAGCACGGACCACTTCCACCCTTCACACATGGAGAGAAAAAGTGAGCGAGCAAGAAGGCACTAAGGCCATTTCTGCACTACATTGTTATAGTGCTATCATTCCACTTTCAACCTCCTATGGCATCCTGCGCTTAGGGAGGGATCTTTAGGATTTTCAGTCAGAGAGCTCTTGGGCCTCGGGAAACTACAAACCCCAGAATTCCACAGGAGGTTGAAAGTGAAACCATAGCGCTATAACAGTGTAGGGTGGAAATGGCCAGAATCAATCCCTTGGGTCCTTGAAATTCTCACGCCATCCCTGCAAGGAAAGTGGGAAGGAGAGAGAGCTGCCCAGTGGGGTACAGAATTTGCTTTGCAGTTTGCTCCTTCTTCCATCCTAATTCTTCCAGAATGCAAGGCATCATGGAGGCAGAACCAGCAAGCGCCCATCCGCACTTACTATAGCTCCAGCCCCAAAGGCCTGGCCCCACGGCTTCATTTCAAGTGACCCCTAAGTCAGGGCCAGCCATGTACCTATTTTTCCCCTTGGCTGTTCCTTTTTTCCTCCGTTTCACTTACTTCTAGAGATTTAGCTTTACAGGAGGTGGTCAAAAAGAGAGCACAGCCCATCCAGACAAGAAGTCGGCTCCCTCCCCTGAAATTTCCTCCTGGTCTCCAAATTTCTAGTTTTCCAGAGAACATTGTTCCAATCTATGAATCCTTCTCTTTGCTGTGTTCACGTTCCCTGGGTCTCTTTGCCTTCCCCTTTTCTTTGGATGCCTCAACTCTCTTTCTAAGTGCCCAGCTAAAGTTTTAACTTAACTGCAAGGCTAGAAATTTGGTGACTGAATGAACATTTCTTGAGGAAGGGGCAAAATTCTCCTTTGGTGGGGAAATGCTTTCATTTTGCTTCCCAGTTCCCCATAGCTGCACCCCCATTTCCCGTTGTCATGCTCTAAATTTAGATCTCGAATTGCCAGGGGACAAATAGAGATCTTGCTCTTATCATCCTCTCCAAAGCCCTGTGTATGCTGATGACACTAAAGCAGCAACACTCACAACACACACACAGCAGCCATTCCTTCCTCAGTCCCGGATGGCAAGCCAAGAATCAAAGATTATCTCTTCTTGCAACATCTGTCGGCACCGACTGCTAGTACCAGAACTGCTTTGACATGTTTCTGGGTCTACGTTTATTCTGGGGTGGGGAACCTGGAGACCTAGAGCTAAACGTGGCCCTCCTTTACCCCCCAACCCAGCCCTCCAAAGCTTCCCAAGGTGCCCACACCTTCTTCCCAAGACACCATCATTTTGGTGGTTAGAATCATAGAATCATAGAAATGTAGAGTTGGAAGAGACCACACAGGCCATCCAGTCCAACCCCCTGCCATGCAGGAACACCCTCAAATCAATCCCGACAGATGGCCATCCAGCCTCTGCTTAAAAACCTCCAAGGAAGGAGGAGACTCCACTACACTCCAAGGCAGCATCTTCCACTGCCGGACAGCCCTGACTGTCAGGAAGTTCTTCCTGAGGTTCAGGTGGAATCTCCTTTCCTGTAGCTTGAATCCATTGCTCCTTGTCCTGGTCTCTGGAGCAGCAGAAAACAAGCCCTCTCCCTCCTCTACATGGCATCCCTTCAAATATTTAAACACGGCTATCATGTCCCCTCTTAACCTCCTCTTCTGCAGACTAAACATACCCAGCTCTCTAAGTCTATCCTCATAGGGCATGGCTTCCAAGCCTCTCACCATTTGGTTTCCTGGTTTTGCACAAGTCTGTCTCCGCATTCTCGATGTTATCACGTTGCGGCTTTGAGTTGTTTCCGAGTGACCCTAAGGCAAACTATCACACGGTTTTCTTGGCCAGATTTGCCTTCCTCTAAGGCTGTGATCAAAAGATGCTGGCCTCTGTTCCCTCCCTTAGACAGCACCTTTCAAGTTCAGACTGAAAACTGGAGCAGATTCTGTGCTCCCCGGTGATATGGAAGGCAGTGGCCACCAATGTCGGAAATGGACAGATTTGTTGTTGATGTTGCAGTTGTTGCAGTCCTCAAAGGGCTGGCCAAATCTCTGGATCTCAGCAATAGGAGCAATTTTGCAGAATTAGCAATAAGAAACGAAGAGACGAACATGGCCATGGGTGGTTCTGGGAGCTGTAGTCCAGAAAAGGAACTTTTTCCAAGCTCTGTAATCGCATGTAATCAGATCAGGTGGACCAGTGTTTACATGGGGCATCCTTAATTTTGAGCCAGAAGTTGAGATGTTGGGCTAGGACCCTGTGAGTCCAAGGTTCGAATCCTTGCTCAGACATGGAAACCTCCTGGGTGACCTTGGGCAAGTCACACTCTCTCAACCTCAGAAGGAGGCAAAGGCAAACCGTCTTTGAATAAACCCCACAATAGAGCCACCATAAGTCAGAAACACTTGTAGGCACAGAAGACAACCCCTTAATTTTAAGTATTTAGAGCCACTTGTGCCAAATGGCTGGAACAAGGATGGGGGTGGCATGAGTACCCAATGCCCTGGCGATAAGTTAAGTCTGTCCCAGTTGCATCAACCTCTGGGTGGAGTGTGAAACAGGAGACACCGTGCCCTGCTGAAAAGGTATTATTAAGACTGCCTTGCTTCCACCCTTTCTCAAAGGACCTCAGCAATTCCTCACAGGAGCCTCATTCCTCCTTTTAACAAAAAACCCTCACAACAACCTTCTGAGGTTGGCCAGTCTCACAACTAAGCCAGAATTACTCCAGCGGGCTTCATGCATGGCCAAAATGGAATTTCAACCTGTCGAGAGGTGGGCAGCAGCAGACAAAACCCAGGGATCTATTTTCAGATCTCTGCAGATAAGTTGACAATCAGAGTTGCCAACTTTTTAATGGGCTCCACTCCTATGCCTTAAGGAGCAGCCTGGCCTGCCAACAAGCAAGCAAAGGAACAAAGCTTGTTTGGCCAGTGTTACTTCCATGGCCAGGAAATCTTTCACCAATGTTTTGTCAAAGAGAGTCATCCTTAGCCAGCCAGGCAGGAGTCGGGAGAGGAAGAGAAGAAGCAAGGATGGGTTTTAAATGGCTGCACGGCTTGATCGGACCCACCAAGAGGGACTGTTCCCCTGGGAAAAATGCGCATGAGATCGGAGAAATTTGCAAATAATCAAATATGTGGAAGTTAAGCCTGCAAATGTGGGTGGCCGATTGCATATTAATTTTACACAGGCCATTTCCGCGTTAGACAGTTATAGTGTGATTATTCCACTTTCAACCTCCTATGGAATCCTGGGGTTTGCAGTTTAGGTAGGGGGTGGCCATTTTGGTGGAACCCAAACATACTAGTTCCAACTTTTGGGTTGTCAACCCTGCACGTCATGAATTTTGGCCATCCTGTATCACTGCTTTGAAAGTCTGGGAATGCAACTTTTCTCCCAAGGTTCTACCAACCTTACGCTAAACAGAAAAGATAAGCAAGAGGCAAAAGGGCAGACACTTCCCATTTGCCAGACCCCATTCCTCATAAGATTCTTGAGGAAGAGTAGCCAAAATGGTCAACACGATGCAACAATTGATGCGTGTCACCATTGCACAAAGTTCTTTTGGTGCATTTTCCACTACGGCTTGCCAAATTTGTGGACAATAGGTTGTCTTTTAATGCACAGCAGCAAAGAAAATTGGCACCTACGGGGTGGGTGTCTCCTCAAAGCGATTTTACAAGGTTTCTAGTTTCATGGGGCTTTGCCAGGATCCAGGGAGGGGTATTCTGACCTTGTTATTCCCTGCCAGACCGGTTAATTACTCTCATTAAGAAAGGAAGCTGCTGGTTATGACTTTGGAAGAGTTGACGGCCACGTGAAATTTAGAAAAAGAAAAAGGATTAGACTGTCAAAGGGAGAGACGCTTTACTGTCAGCATTGCAGGGACAAAAAACCCTCCATGGTTTATTTTAAATTAGCAACAGCCAAGAAAAGGGGGGGAAATCAATTTGTATAACTGGATGAGGTCAAGCAGGTGTCTCCTTTCACTTCATTTTTCATGTGCTCCAGAATTTTAAAAAAAAGTTAAAAGGTGCTGCTGGAACCATTAACAGAAAACTTCATATGAATTGCCAGTTCCCCTTTCCTGGAATGGTCAGGTCTCAAATCTTTGGTATTGCTTGAGTTGCCAACCACTTTCCCAAACGAGGCTCCTGTGCCTTTAACAATGCAATAATGGGAAATGGAAAATAACTTTGGCAACTTTGGACTGGCCACGAGGTTGTTAAACAGAGGTTGGAGAACCAGTTTTCTTTTGCTTTACTTTTAAATTCCATTGTAAAATGAGCTCTTATCCACTAGTATTTGGTTCCATAATCCACCATGAATACCAGAATTTGTGGATGCTCAAGTCCCATTATGTGCAATGGAGAAGTAAAACGGCATCCCGTATATAAAATGGCAAAATCAAAGTTTGCTTTTTCTGGATTTTTAAAAAATAATTTCAAGTTGTGGTTGGTTGAATCCATGGATGCAGAATCTGCAAACATGGAGGGCAGACTGTGATTGTTTTGAACATTTTGCCTGATGAAGAAGCCAGTGGAATTCCGAAAGCTTGCATGATGTATTTCGTACTTTTTAGCCCAATAAACATATCGTTATTTTGCAGATTTTGGCATTTGCTGCCTTTTAACTGTTAATAGCTTTACTTCATTTAATTTAATTTAATTCAGGGTCGTTATGAGGAGAAGGTGAGGAGGAGAAGCGCTGGGCATGCCACTGGAAGGAAAAGTGGAATATAAATTAGAAAATAAGAAGAAAGATTCAGAGTTCCTTTTTCTTCACGGTTATGACCAGAATCCCTTACAGAATGCACCAATCTCACACTGATTCTCACCAAATTGCAAGCTGGAAACCAAGCGATTGCACCCATGTGCAAACCGGTGCCATAATTGTGGCCAATATTCTAACTGTAGAGAGTTTTCCATGCGCTTCGTTCCCAGTGGTGAGAAACATGTGCCCTCTTGCGTCCAAAACAAGACCTACAGGGGTTGAAATAAGAAACGAGATGGATTTATCAACTCATTAGAGTGCTTCTCAAAGGCCTAAATACCCTTAAGGCACCAGATTCTTTCTCACTCTGGAAGCTAAGCAGGGTTAGTCCTGGTTGGTACTTGGATGGGAGACCGCCAACAAATATCAGGTGCTGTGGGCTGTATTGTAGAGGAAGGGCCTGGCAAAACCACCCCTGAGGAGTCCTTGACTAAGAAAACCCTATAAAATTCATAGCATCACCAGAAGCAACCCTCTTCTTTATATACTACAGGACTCAGTGCTATCTGTGATTTCAGGTGTCCGTGGAGAGTCTTTATTTTATTTTATTTTAGCTATATTTTCTGCACTGATAGGGAGTCAGGCTCCATGTCCTTTGGGATCTCTTCCATTCACCATTACCAATAAAATGGAAACCATTTTAGCAAAACCTTTTTGCATGTTTTCACTTCTGTTTTTTTTGGACGCACTTTTTTGGCTGCACTTCAACAATAATATAAAAAACCATTTTTCCAAATTAAATTTATAAATTTTTAGAAACTTCCGAGATCATGGAAACGGACAAATTAACAATGCTAGCAAGAGATAAATCATTAGATAACTTTGGGAAACAGTGGGAAGCTTTAATCTCATATTTTAGTAGGAAATGGGGAGAATCTTTTTGGTATCGCTTTTAACGAATCACTCAGATAATATAATACGGAGTTATATATTTCATTTACTTCTGTTCTCTTCACTTTCCTCTTCTTTTGTCCTATTTATTGCGCTGTTATTTCTAAGCCACCTTTCTCCCAAAACTGGGATCTTTGCATTGAGCATATAATTGTATTTTGTGTAGATGTACTTAGCAAAGATGCATAATTGTAAATATGTAATACTGAGTTTTAAAAAAGAAAAAAAATAATAATAAAAATATAGCTTAATAATAATGATTTAACAATTATTAGTAAATTAGTAATAGAATTTTAATAGGTTTTTAATTTTTTCTTCTTCTTTTGCTATGCTGCATTCGGTCCCAGAACATTTCCGCACGACGCTCTTATAGCGCGATGATTCCACTTTCAACCTGCTATGGAATAGCGCGATGATTCCACTTTCAACCTCCTTATAGCGCAATGATTCCACTTTCTTATAGCGCGATGATTCCACTTTCAACCTCCTATGGAAACCTTCTGCAAACCCCAGGATTCCATAGGAGGTTGAAAGTGGAATCGTCGCGCTATAAGAGTGTCGTGCGGAAATGGCCCCAATTTAGGAGTAAAGGAAAGAGAAAAATCACCTTCTCCTCCTCTGTTCATTTTCTGTATTTCACATCCCTTCCTGCCAGACATGGGTGGGTGGAGGTGTTAAAATGAGTAGGCGTCCCTCTAGAAAATTGTTCCCTTCGTGGAAAAAGAGATAAAAATCCCCTCTCTCTGTGCGAGAAGCCCGGGGTCAGTCTCTGCAGGTAATATTTCCATTCTCTGTATTTCACACTTACTTGCAACAAGCAGCTGCATTCAAATACATTTCCTGTCTCTCTTTCACACGTGGCTTAATTTTTTCCCCCTTCCTCCTTCTTCGTCTTCTCTCGTTTCCTATAGACCAGGGAAGCCCCGGACGGTCAGAAAACAAAACCTTCAGGCTGATGAGAAAGAAGAAAGCTGGACCCATCGCTTTGCAAGAAGAGGCTTCTCCAACACACCGGCTTTTGGAAACGCCAGCAAGGCTTAACAAATACGTAAGGCTGTTTCACCAGCTGTATGTCTCTCCGGGTCTCCTTTGGACCTTAGGAGGACCGGTGCAAGGATGGAGGCCATAGCCCTCTACAACTTCCAGGCTGAGGAGAAGGATGAATTAGCATTCAAGAAGGGAGACACGCTAAAGGTAAAAATAAATAAATAGAAATATGTGCCCATTTTACGGCCTGGGAAAATTGGTATCTGGAGGAACGTGCGGTATATTTTTGCACAGTTTCTGTTGATCTTCTTGGGGAGAAATAAGCTACCCAAGATGTCTATGGCCGTAGAGCGTGATTGTTCTACTTGCAACATCCTATGGAATCCTGGGGTTTGCAGTTTCCGGAGGGGCCGTCTGGGCTATGGCTCCATCCTTGCACTGGTCCTCCTAGGGTCCAAAGGAGGCCCGGAGAGGCCCCTCCCAAAACTGCAAACCCCAGGATTCCATAGGATGTTGCAAGTGGAACAATCGCGCTCTAACCGTCCAGTGCGGAAACGGCCTATGCCTCTGAAAACCTCTCCCTGCCCTACACCCGAGCTTGGAAAAACTACTTTTTTGGAATGGGAACTCCCATATTCACCCAGCCAACATAACCACTGGGGGATTCTGAGATTTGTCATCTAGAAAAGTAACTTTTCCAAGCTCTACCCTTACCCCTCAAATGCTAGAATGTATTCTGAGCTCTAGAGATTTCACCTTAAACCTACCATCACTGATATGAGATCGAGAAACCTGTTATTTATTTATCTATTTTATTGCATTAATACTCTGCTCTTTTTCGGGGACGGATCGAGGTGACTTATAGGAATTTAAAACAAGGCTAAATTCAAATCTTATTTTACAAAAAGTTTAAGAATTAAGTAACAGCATTTTAAAAAAATGATTAAAACTGTTAAAAATCAATTGAACTATAATTACTAATTTTAAAAAAATAAAGCAGAACACTTCATACTCACAACTGCTGTGTGTGTATGTTTATATGCCTTCAGGTCACTCATCAAGTTAGGGAAACCCCATGAATTTTATGGAGTTTTCTTAGGCCAAGAATTCTTGGAGATGGCTTTGCCAGTTCTTTCCTCTGAAACAGAGCCTACAGAAGCTGGTATTCATTGGTGGTCTCCCATCCAGGGACCAACCAAGGCTGACCCTGCTTAGCTTGCAAATTCAAACAGGATCTGGTGCCTTTAGGATATTCATACCTGTTACATATTTTAAATTTCAAACCCCTGCTTGAATAAGAAACTCTTCCTCTTCTGTTGGAAAAAAGGGAGTAGAGAAGAGGCCAAATAAACTAAATTATTGGAGGGAATTCCACATTGTGGGAGCAGCCACCAAGAAGGCTTTCTCCCATGTCCTCCCCAATTGTTTTTGGGATGACAGTGGGACGGAGAGAAAGCCCTCCCCTGCAGATCTTAAACCTCGGGCAGGGGAGTTGCACCCTTTCAAATTATTTGGACCAAAAAAACCCAGTCTTGGAACCTAAAGGTAAGAAAGCAAAGGACGTTTGAGATTCTGGAGGGTGGGGCAAAAGCAAACTGCGGCAGATGCTCCTAGTTTGACTGTTCTTAATCGTTTATAATTTTTGCCATTGTGAGTCCCTGTGAAGTGTTGGAGGGCAGGGAGTTCTAGGGTTGCCAGCAAGAACGCTGGAGAGGGCTCCTGTGCCTTTACCAGTTGTGCCGAAAAGGGAATTGCGGCCAACGTTGTTTGCTATCTGGTTGCATGAGAAGTCATCCCTGCTGACACCCCCTTTTTGTATAAAAGCAATAAAGGTACAGGGGCCCCCTCCGGGTTTCTCTCTGGCAACCCTAAGCCTGTACCCCAGCAGCTTCATGAATCCCCCCCCCTTTTTTTTTTTTTGCATCTGGTCGTGTTTCACATCTGCAGCAGCCAAGCGGCACCTGGGCGTTGGTTTCATGGCACCAAACCAGCAAGTCTCAGGGGAGAGAGCTCAGATCCTCTTTCTGCAGCCAAGGGTGCAGTTTCTCACCGTGACGGGGTGGGTGGGGGGAATATGCAGATGGCCCTCTGCATTTGCTAGGGTTGGGGGCACAGGACCCTTGCAAGAGTGGAAAAATTGCAAATATCCACAGGGATGTGTGTGTGTCTGTGCGAAGGGGGCTAAGGCATTGTGGGGAGAGCGGGCACCCAAGGTCCAAATCAGGGCCATTTCCGCACTAGGCTGTTATAGCACAATGATTCCACTTTCAACATCCTCTGGAATCCTGGGGTTTGCAGTTATTCCACTTTCAGCCTTCTATGGAATCCTGGGGTTTGCAGTTCCGGCAGGGGCCGGCCTCTATAGAGTTGGAAGAGACCTCAAAGGACATCCAGCCGGCCCTTCCCAAAACTGCAAACCCCAGGATTCCAGAGGATGTTGGAAGTGGAATCATCGTGCTATAACAGGCTAATGCGGAAATGGCCCAGGTCAGGGAAAGGGGTGGATTGGTACGATAGCCCTAGACTTCTTCTCTCTCGCCCATCCCTTCCTCCCTTGGGCGAATGGGGGACATTAGGAGAGGGTTCGGGGTGCTGAGAAATCGGGGTGCACGCCGTCCTTATCTGGCCTGGCTGGTGGAGGAGAGACTGGACCAGAGGCAAATTTTTAAAGGGTTGCACAGCCTGATTGGAGGTGCTGAGAGGCAAAGGTTCCCTGGAAAATAAGCTCCAGAGGTCGAAGGAGGCAGGGGTTGGAGAAACAAATAATCAGATCTGTCCAAGTCAAACCCGCAAACATGGAGGGCCAACTGTGGATGGAAAAACAACATGAAGACCTGCCTTTTTGAAACGACAGGCCCTTTCAGACTGCACCATTTACAGCACCGCGATTCCACTTTAACTTCCATCTTATGGAAACATGGGATTTGTAGTTTGGTGAGTCACTAGAGCTCTCTGGCTGAGAATTCTAAATGCTTCGTGAAACTACAGATTCCAGGAATCCCATAGGATGGAACCACCCGGGCCGTTAAAGTGGAATGAAAGTTCAGGGACTGGCCCCCCAAAAAGCCCGTCTTCAAAAGGTACTTTTCACTATTAATTCTCCAAAGTTTTCCTAAGGAGTCTTAGTAGACCACAAGATGAACATGAGGCAACATGACTCCAACTGCTCTTACCCTTCGGAAGTTCTTCCTAACATCTAGGTGGAATCTCTTTTCTTGTAGTTTGACACCATTGCTCCATGTCCCAGTCTCTGGAGCAGCAAAAAAGAGGCTTGCTCCATCCTCCATATGACATCCCTTCAGATATATATAAACATGTCCCCTCTGAACCTTCTCTTCTCCAGGCTAAACAACACCAGCTCCCTAAGCTGCTCCTCAGAGGGCATCATGGTTTCCAGGTCTTCTACCATTATGGTGGTAGAAGATGCTGGTCTCTTGGCCACCCAAATTTGGGGTGGCTTGTGGGGGAGCAAAGTAGCTGCACAGACACTGCACCTCATGTAATCCCTAATGTATCCCTATTCCTGTGCTCCTTTGGGGAATCCCAACAGATCCTGAATATGGAAGAGGACTTGAACTGGTACAAAGCGGAGCTCTTTGGCATTGAAGGATTCATCCCCCAAAATTACATCAAAATGAAGCCCCACCCGTAAGTAGACCTTCTCCTCTCTTCTTCAGTCAGAGGTAGTGTTCCCAAGTGGGCAACTTTTTGCGTGTGCCCCAGGAAGGGCTTTAGGGGACTTAATCTCTTTGTGACGGGGGAGTGCATCTGCCGCACACAGTTTCACCTGTCTGAACTCTCTCCAGCGGTTGTGGCTCCAAACTACACAATCCTGGGCTGCGTAGTTTGGGCAGGACTTAAGATTCCTCTGCTGTGGAGCTGCAATCCACTCCCCTGCACTAGAGATCTCTAGCAGAAAAATTCTAAGCCATACTTTCTCAGCCTCTAAGTCACACTTTCTCAACCTCATAGGAAGGCCACGGCAAACATTTGAAAAAAGTTGGCCAAGTTAGCCCCATGATAAGTTCGCTTTAGGGTTGCCACAGGTCAGAAATGTCTCGAAGGCACACAGCAAGAAGAACCATTGCCACGTCCCTGTCCCTCCAGATCTCCGTTCTCAGGACAGGTATATATGGAGAAAGGTGCTCCTTCAGGTATTATCTTTCCCAGCCAGTTGGGGCTTTTAATGTCATTCGGGGCACCTCGAACTGAGACCAGAAGCACACGGGTGCATTCGGACAGAGGGTGCATCTTGCAATCCTGCCCCCTGGCAGCGCTATTCTTGATGCCACTTTCTGGCTCCCTCTCCCCAGGTGGTACTCGGGCAAGATCTCCCGGCAAGAGGCGGAAAAGGCTCTCCTAAAACGCCAGTTCCAGGGAGCCTTCCTCATCCGAGAGAGCGAGAGCAGCCCCGGAGACTTCTCCATCTCTGTGAAGTAAGTCTTTATTTTAATTATTTGTTTGTTTGTTTGTTTGTTTGTATCCCGCGTCTCCATATGGATCGAGGCGGCGAACAACTTACAAATAGCATGTATTTCTATTCATGCCCCCAACAAGCTGGGTACTCATTTTACCGACCTGCGAAAGGATGGAAGGCTGAGTCAACCTTGGAGCCCGGCAGGATCGAACTCACAACCTTGTGGCTTGCAGGACTGGCATTTAACCACTGCGCCACCAGGGCTCCTGGGAGGTCCAACTTGTGTCCTCCGCTGCCCCAGAGAGCAGGACCGGCTCTAAGGGTTTTAAGTGACAGGAGGGGAGATTTTGGTTGAACGTCAGATGGAACTTCTTCGCAAGTAAGAGGGGTTTGATGAGCCAGTGTGGTGTAGTGGTTCGACCCATGAACTATGACCTTGGAGGCCTGGGTTCAGTTCCCCATTCAGCCATGAAAACCCACTGGGTAACTTGGGCACGCCGCATGCGCCCAATCCCAGAAAGCCCCATGATCCTCTTATGGGGTTTTCTGGGACTGAGAGTGTGTGATGCACCCAAGGTCACTCAGTACAGGGACCAGGTTGCGGAGGGAGGCGGATACAGTTGTTGTGGGCCAATATAGATGAGGGGCTGCTGGAAAGTGGCAGGTGCTTGTCTGGGACTGAACTGGCTGTCCAACTTGGGATGGGGATTTGTTCTGAGCCGGGACATCTTCCCAAAAGAGGGATGAACAACGTGTAGCCCTAAGTCTGTTTTCTGCACCCCAATTGTCCTCCCCTGCCAAACACAAAGCACAAACAACAGGTACCAAGGCAGGTACCACAAACAGGTACCAAGGGGGGGTCTCTAAACAAGCAAAGCATCAACAGAAGACAAGAAGGGGGGGGAACCCTCTCCAAACAGGTCATCAGGAAGGGCATAGCAGATAATAAATAATACCGTGAGAACACAGGAGGATACAAAACACCCAGCAGCATTTCCATTTTTGAAATGTCCATTCTGGCTTTCATGCCGAATCTTTTCCCTGGTTTACCTGGCAGCCTCCATGTTCAGAAGGGCGGTGACTTTGCTCTGGATCCTAGCCCAGACCTTTAAGGAGTGATCCAAATGCCAAAATCTGCCCAAAAGAGGTTCAGCACTTTGGAGAGTTCCGCAACAGGAGGAAGCGAACAGGAAGTGGTCAAGTGTTGAAGTGTAGGGGGGCTGCATTTGCCTGCCAAGAGACCTTGGAAGACTTCGCTCACCCCCACACACACCAAAAAGTGTCATTTTTGGGGGGTCCCAGGGCCAATTGCCCTTGGGATCACTTCCTGTTGACATCCTGTTTCTAAAAAAGGCCTCTCTTCGGGCAAAAATGGCCCACCTGCAAGATGGCAAAATGCCCCCACCCACAGAGGTTATTTTTGAATATTTCCAAATATTTTTTGTCCCTGAAACGATGTCTCTAAAATGGCCACATTTGACCCACAGGGCATAATTTGCCCTTTCTGGCTTTCAAATTCGGAAGAAAACCCAGAGCAAATTTGCCACCTGATTGATTCAGAAGCTTCTCCCCAAGGATTTCCAGCCCTAGAAAGGCACAAACCTGCTTGTCCTGTGGGAGGTCCTTCATTGGCCACCCAACTTGGGCATCCTTCTCGCCACCAAATCTCCCCCTTATTGTTTACATCCTGCTGGGATGACTCTGCCTTCCAGGATGTAAGTGAAATGGAATTTACGAAAAACATGTTTGCAGGAATTCCAGAAGGCTCCAGCCTTTGCGTGGGAAGGGGGAAGAGGTTGTTGTCTGGAATGATTGGAATGGGGCTGAGAAAGTGAACTTCCTGCTTGTTGCTGGGGGGCTGACAATATCTTGAAGGTGTTGATAAGGCCAAGGAAGGAGCCAAGGGGCAGCTGAGAAAATACAGAATCCAGGAGCAACTGGTGGTTTCCACATCAGGGGTTTGGTGAATCCAATCTGGGACTTATTCCAGACTGTAAAGGAGCTCTTTCCAAGGCTGGTAGTGTTGTGTGCCTTCCAGTTGTTTCTGTGACCCTAAGCCAAACCTATCATGGGGTTTTGTGGGCAAGATTTCTTCAGAGGGGGGGTTGTCATGGCTTTCCTCTGAGTAGTACAAACTTTGTATGTCTCTATATCTGAGGGGCTACTTCATCTCCTACCTGCAGATTGGTGCACCATGCACATCTGACCACACACTTTTCCTCTAGATCTGGACCCTAGAGGCTGGGCAAGCAACTTTGCAGGACCTGAGCTATGCATGTAGAGCCAAGGTCTTTGCAAGACCTCAGCTGCAGTTTGGCAAATGCAACTACATTTTAAACGTCTTGCAAAACAACATTTTCCTAACCTCGTGGCATTTCAGAAGTAAAAAAAAAAATAGGGAAGTGCTTGTGATACTTAGTTCCTGCACCAGAGGGCAATCCCTCCCTATCCTACATTTCCAAGGGCTCTCCACCATCGGCAGTAAGCAGTCCTTTTCTTCCTTGCCCTCCAGTAATTTACTACACGCCAAAAGGGAACTTAGAATCACAGGATCTTAGGTCTGAAAGGGACACAATCTGAGCACTACCTTTGAGAGGCGGCCATTCAGCCTCTCTTTACAAACCTCCAAAGAAGGAGGAGACTCCACCAGTCTAATCAGTTGCCAAATTCCTAACACTTCAGTAAAATTAAAACTTCAGCTGAGCATCTAGAAAGACCGCGAAGGCTTCCAAAGCAAAGAGGCAGCCAAAGTGACCAAATGCAAATGCAGCAAGGAGAAAAGTTCCAGGCATGAAGGTGCTTCAGTGTCGCCCTCTTTGAAACGCTAGAAATTTGGGGAATGCAGGAAATTTATTGGGGGGAGGATAATTTTTATCTGGGGAGCAGTACCATCACCCCTGAGAGCCAGCATGGTGTAGTGATTTGAACATTGAGAGTACAACCCTGGATACTTACCTGGCAGGGGAGATACCATGATCATGAGAGTACAACCCTGGAGACCAGAGTTCAGTTCCTGCTCAGCCATGGAAACCCACTGGGTGACACACTCTCAGCCCCAGTTCACCTTAGGGGCACCGTAAATCGGAAACAACCTGAAGTCACACAACAACAACAACAACCCACACACACTCACACATCACGGTTACACCCTGGGGCTCAACCAGCCCATTCCCAGCCTGCTGGCGCTCAGCACCTCCTCAGTACTTCCAGAGCCTGCCATTTGGACAGCCTTGGCATCACCGTGCTCCCAAAATGATATTCCTTTGCAGAAAATGATGCCCGAGAGGAAGGGAGGGCCAGGCCAAATCCACGTTCAAGTTGAAACCGATACCCCCAGCGCCCATGGAGGGAGGGAAGGCAGCAACACCCAAGCCATGCCAACCTCCCAGCAAGCTTTTGCATGCCAAGGGCAACAGATTATAAAGAGCCGCCCTGGCAGACCCTGAAGGAGCTCGGAGCAAGGAGAAGGAGGCGAGACGGGGACACCGTGAGCTCATTCTCCTTCTGCACCAATCCTGCCGCTGCACACTCTCCAAATTTTCACCGATGAAAACTGGGACACGTGTGATGAAGACGACAAGTGTTATGGACGAGGAAGAACCCACAAGCTAGACGAGGCCGCCAATAGTTTGCTTTTGCCTTAGTCAAGTAGGAAAGGCAAGATTCTGCCTTGTCCTCTCCCCCCACTCACTTAATTGAGTGAAAATTATTTTGCACTTGTAACTGTAGTTTGCAGCAATTTGGAGTAAGCTGAGAACTAAAAGGGAAAGTGGGAGGAGGAGAGAAAATCCAGGACATTTTAAAAGCAGCTGGAAAAGTGGGAAGGCAGGGGATTGGGGGATTTTTAAAGATTTTTTTTAAGTGACTTTTTTGCAAGATACATATGTTGGGATTTTATTGCTTGCCAGTCTTAGGTCCTCATCTCTCCAGGATAATGCAGACTTCTAATTTTAGATCTGTGAAGCCAAGCCTGGCTGATGCTGGGCACACATGTAATAGGCCTTTCCACACTCAGCTGAGCTTTCTGCCTGTAAAATTAAATGACCATTTTGCCAAATAGAAAAAAAAATCACCATCTTTTCTCCAGATTCCCCATAGAGTTGTGTCTCCTCCAAAGGCAACCAAGCAGCTCATTCCATGCCTGTTAAGTTGGAGCAAGTCGGTGGCATAAATTTTGCCTGTGTCTCAGCCTGGCACCTTCTTTACCTCATTGCTGTTCTCCACCCAGTCGGCTCCAAATTTGAAGTGGGAACGGGATATTAAAAGTTAAGACGTCATTCACCTGGGATGGGAAAGAGCAGTTCGTAAATCCGCTCCACCGAGGCCAAGGCAGATTTACGAGCTGAAGATCGTAGGGTGTTGTTTTTGCCTCTGGGGTAAAAAAAAAAGACTTGGGAGGGCTTCCTATGTCAGCAAATGCTTTCCCTTCTTTTGTTCCCTCCTGGGCTGCTCCAACAGTTTTGGATAAGTTGTGCAGCCATGACAATTGAGGAAACTTTATGACTTCTAAAGGATTTGTGTTCAGACAGGACTCTCTCTGAGTGAGATCCAGAGCTTAGAAAACATCCAACCAGGTGCTGGTGGTGGTTCCCACTGGAAGCTCAAGTGATCCTCCTCCAAAGCCCACCACCCCCAATTCACAAATGAAAACTGGAGTCAATCAACATCAAAGTGTGGTTAAAATGGCAGAAGTCATTAAGGAGGAAGAGCGCACAAGCTAGGAGAGGCGGCAGCAGTTTGCTTTGGCCTGAGCCCACTGGGAAAGGCAAGATTCTGCCCCTTTCTCTCCTCCCTGCTAATTTGGTACCCTGCATGCAGATTTCATTCCAGGACCTGATGTTCTGCATGCACAGCCTGCATGCACAGCCTGATGTTCTGCATGCACAACCTGATGTTCTGCATGCACAGTCCGGATTCTACAGCCCTTTTGCAGTTCAATATACGAGACACTTTAAGAGCACTTTGGAATCAGTTTGCAGCAAGAGTTCTAAGCTGAGGACAAAAGGGGGAAAGAAGGAGGAGGAGAGAAGAGATGGGTCACGTTAAAAGCAGCCAAGAAAGTGGGGAGGCAGAGGCCATTTCCGCACGAGGCTGTTATAGCGCTATGATTCCCCTTGCAATATTCTATGGAATCCTGGGGTTTGCAGTTTCGGGAGGGGCTGGCCGGCCCCTCCCGAAACTGCAAACCCCAGGATTCCATAGGACATTGCAAGGGGAATCATAGCGCTATAACAGCCTTGTGCAGAAGCGTCTAGAGAATTAATTGGGACAGTCCCAGTTGACAGGTTTGCCCTTGCCTTCTTCTGACGCTGAGAGAGTGTGACTTGCCCAAGGTCACCCATTGGGTTTCCACAGCTGAGTAAGGATTTGAACCCTGGTCTCCCAGAGTGTTAGTCCAGTGCTCATACCACTATGCAACACTGATTCTACAGTTGGGCCTCCATATTTGCTTGGGTTAGGGGCACAGGACCCTTGCAAAAGTGGGGGGGGAAAGCAGGGGCATTGGGAGATGGTTTGTGGTGCTGAGAAATCAGGCTGCAATCCGTCCTTAGCTGGCCAGACTGGAGGAGGAGGGAGAGGACTGGAAGCAAGATTTTAAAGGGTTGCCAGCCTGATCGGAGCTGCCGAGAGGGAAGGTTCCCCCAGAAAAGAAGCACAGGGGTTGGAGAAACTTTCAGATAATCAAATCTGTGGAAGTCAAACCCCCAAAAGCGGAGGGCCGAGCGTATTTCATTTTGAGAGGCCCTGTTTCCTTGGTAAACCTACTTTTTAAGACCTGGAGCCCGATGTGTTGGCTGCTCCGTGCTTTTTGCCAGCTTTGTTAAAAGCCATGTGAGCATAATTACAAAAACCCTCCTCGTGTCGTTTGATCTGTGAAGGCGCTTTCATTAAACACAAGTCACCACTTGAAGCCGTGCAGGCATTAAGTCAGTCTCCAAAAAAACATGGTGTTCGTGCCAACTTTGTTAACGACCTGCTTCTGCTGACATTTGTGTCTGATGATTTAAGGCAACCCAGGACAAGGTGGGCAGATTATATATAAATGTGAACATTATGGCCCTATTTTGTTGGGTACCAAACTCCATCCCACGCCTCCAGGATAGGCCAGGCTATACAAAGATATGTCTCATAATTATTAATGTTTTTAAAACGTTATCTTAGGGCAAATGTGGGTGAAGTTGTGGCAAATGGTGGCTTCCAAATCAGGGGGCAGTGCATCTACTCTGGGTTCCAGTCTGAACTTTAAAATGTTGGGAATTAGAATTAGCCCTTTTGGGGGGAAATAACACCTTTGGGGGGGTGTTAGCCCTTTTGGAGAAAAATATGAAAGCTAAAACTGTTAGGAATCATCCTTTCTATAAGCAGAGGAGGAGGAGAAGCATTCTCACATCGCTTCCTCAAACTGAAACTGACTCAAAAATAAATAAAGTGGGAGTTACAGGTTAGAGACTTAGGAAAGGTTTACTAATGGCTTTTGCATTTCCATATGCATGGAGAGCCTGCATCTTAACTTGCTAATGAAAAGCTTAGACAAAGGCATTAGCTTCATTCTGAACTCACCACCTTGTTGGTGGAGAAGTGAAGCATGGCTGAAGGAGGGGAGAGGAAGAAGAACAGGAGAGGCAATTCAGGTGAAGATGTGCAGAAAATGGGAATGGGGGAGTCTTTATATGGCCAGTGACCCTACAAACATTTATGGCTCACTTGGTCCAGTTATTTGGATATACAAGAGGTATTTACATCCATGCATTTCGATGGATAGGAAAGAACAAGTTGGGAGGCTATGGGTGAGAAAGACAGAAGGATTTCACATACAGGGAATTCTGTCCTATCCGACTCCATTTCCACACTACACTGTTATAGTGCTATTGTTCCACTTTCAACCTCCTGTGGAATTCTGGGGTTTGTAGTTTACAGAAGCCAAAGAGTTCTCAGGCTGGGAATGCTAAAGGCCTCTCCCTAAACTGCAAACCCCAGGATTCCACAGGAGGTTGAAAGTGGAATAAAAGCACTGTAACACCTTAGTGCAGAAATGGCCTAAATCCCAGTTGCTGCAACAGCAAGCTGGAGAGAGAATTCTGGAATTTTCCATAATAAAGGAGCTCCCAAACATCTCCTTCCCAAATACTGGACCATGACCAGTCTGGAGGCAGAGCCAGCTTGCAACCTACCACCCCAACACACAAGATCCAAGTGAAGGGGCTGGCTTGAGGTGGCGGTTTTATAGGGCCAGGTAGAAGCTGATTGGCTCTGTGTCACCTGACCCATGTGCAGTACCATCATTGGCCACTAGGTAGTAGTGGTGCTGCAATAGGCCAAAAATCAGCAATGCAGATGACTTGGAGGGTTGCCAGATGGAAAAGTGGAGATGGCCCCAATATCTTTTGAAGAGGGGATTTCAGAGTTACTGCTTGTCACACTACTCAGTAACCAGCAAAATCTGCCAAAATTCCCTCTTCCACCAAACCCTGGGAAATGCAAGAGTTTTCGCCAGCTTCCACTCTGGCAAGCTTATTTGTACCCAAATTAAAAACGATGGCCTAGAAAATGGCACCTATGTTTCCATGGACTTAAAAAATTCAAGTCTGACTGTTTTAGGAATACGCTAAAACAAAAAGCCCTTCCCAAAGGAAAGCTGATAAAACAAAACAAAAAAAACAGCCTGCAATTATCCTTCACTCCCCATTTCCGGCTTCAGCAACCGGAGCTTCTTGTCTCAGGTGATGGAAACACAAGATGACAAATGGAGATACACGCCTAAGCAGCCGAAACAGCTGTAATCCCCTTAAATGGGACGCTGGGCTCCTCCTTCGCTGTCGAAAGGCATTTGCTCATTTCCCAGACATCTAAGCACCCTGGATAAGTCCTTTAAAGTTTGCAATAAAACCCAGAGCGGATGCATTAGCCACTCACCCACTGAGATGGAAGCCGCCGGCCACAACTGTGCATCCCAGCCCCAACGTGGCCACAGTTAAGCCAAAGGGTCAATCAGAGAGCTTCAAATAAAGCAAACCCAAAGGGTGATCACGGATGGCTGCTTTTCATCCTGGAGAGAAGTGACTAGTGGGGTGCCACAAGGTTCTGTCCTGGGTCCAGTGCTGTTCAATATTTTTATCAATGACTTAGATGAAGGAATAGAGGGCATGCTCATCAAATTTGCAGATGACACCAAATTGGGAGGGGTTGCTAATACGCCAGAGGACAGGATCAAAATTCAAAATGACCTGGATAGATTGGAGAGCTGGGCCAGGGCGAACAAAATGAAATTCAACAGAGAGAAATGTAAGGTCCTACACTTAGGCAGAAATAATGGAATACAGAAATATAGGATGGGGGACACGTGGCTGGATAGCAGTACGTGTGAAAGGGATCTAGGAGTCTTCATAGACCACAAGCTGAACATGAGTCAGCAGTGTGATGCGGCAGCCAAGAAAGCCAATGCAATTCTCGGCTGCATCAACAGGAGTATGGTGTCTAGATCGAGGGAGGTACTGGTACCACTCTACTCTGCTTTGGTTAGACCCCATCTTGAATACTGTGTCCAGTTCTGGGCACCCCAATTCAAGAAGGATATTGACAAGCTGGAGCAAGTCCAAAGGAGGGTGACCAAAATGGTGAGAGGCCTGGAAAACATGCCCTATGAGGATAGACTGAGAGAGCTGGGTATGTTTAGTCTGCAGAAAAGGAGGTTAAGAGGGGACATGATAGCCATGTTTAAATATTTGAAGGGATGCCACGTAGAGGAAGGAGGGGGCTTGTTTTCTGCTGCTCCAGAAACCAGGACAAGGAGCAATGGATTCAAGCTGCAGGAAAGGAGATTCCACCTGAACCTCAGGAAGAACTTCCTGACAGTCAGGGCTGTCCGGCAGTGGAATCTGCTGCCTCGGAGAGTAGTGGAGTCTCCTACCTTGGAGGTTTTTAAGCAGAGGCTTGATGGCCATCTGTCGGGAGTGCTTTGAGGGTGTTCCTGCATGACAGGGAGTTGGACTGGATGGCCCGTGTGGTCTCTTCCAACTCTACATTTCTATGATTCTATGATTCTATGAAAAACATGCTGCAAGCTCACGCTGCTTTTGCAAAAAGGACGTTGCAGAATGGCACAGAAGTCTGACGTTTTGTATGCTTGTTAAAGAAAGCACAGTGCTGGAAATTAAAAGTGGGCAAATGGCAATTAAGAAATACATCAATTTTTTTGTGTATGTTACAGGTTTACTTGTACACTTTTATTGTACAAATTACACACGGATTCATTTCCAAATGAGTCATTTTAAGGAAGATCTTTTTTAGGAAAACATTTAATGTTTGTAAGTTTTTTTAAATTTTAAAAGGCGTGGGTTGTGTCACCTTTTCCCCCAATATATTGATGAAGATTTTAACTTTTCATTGGGCTGAATGTTTTCTGTTGCATATGCAGTCAGAAAGATTGAGGTGACATAGAAGCACCTCGTATAAACTTTGCAGGGCCCCACCAGTGCCTCTGCCTTCTCCGGAGAGGTTATACTGGGGACCAGTATAAAAGGGTAGGCGGCTTCCTTCAGCCCCAGGACTAAATTCCTTTTCAGAATCTTGTTCTGTTTTCGGGCAGGGCTGAAGAGAAAAGGGACGGAGCTTAAACTGCCAGCATGTTGAGACTTTAAAGCTCTTCCTGCCAGTAACTAAACCTTAAGACAGGTGGCCCTGCCTTTTTTTACTAAGACTTAGGAGAAGCATTTCTGCAGGGAAAGTCCCCGTGGGGTCTGGAGGATGGCCGTCTCGGAAACTTGGAAAGTTTGCAAGAACTGCCTTCATATCCTCCAGCAATTCTAGTTCGGCAGCGACTTTATTAATCCTATGCTGTCCCACTTTTCCAACTGTTTTCAAAATTGCCCCAGTTTCTCGCTCCTCCTCTCACCTTCCCCTCTTCGTCCTCAGCTTACTTCAGTTGCTCCAAACCGAGGACCTTTCTGCACTACAGAACTATTGCACTATGATTCCACTTTAACTGCCATGGTTCTGTTCTATGGAATCATGGGATTTGCAGTTTAGGGAGGGATACTTAGAATTCTCAGCCAGAGAGCTCCAGTACCTCCCAAGACTACAAACCCCAGCCACGGTAGTTAAAGTGGAATCATAGTGCAATAGTTCTGTAGTGCGGAAAGGCCCTGAGTTCAAAGTGAACTTTGCACTCACCTGAACAGGAAAGAGGGGAAATCTTGGGCTTCCCAGTTGGCTCAGGCAAAAGCAAACTCATGCAGATTCCAACATTTATCTGTTCTTCCTCAGCAATAACTTTTGCCGTCTTGACCACACTCTGGCCATTTCTGCACTAGACTGCTATAGTGCTATTATTCCACTTTCAACATCCTATGGAATCCTGGGGTTTGCAGTTTGCAGCAGGATGTTGAAAGTGCAATAATAGCGCTATAACAGTCTAGTATGGAAATGGCCTCTGATTTTGTTGGGTCAGACATGCTCCAGTTTTTATCTGCAAAATGTTGGAGGGTATGCAGATTTGGCCCCCAGGACCCCTGTGCTAACAGAACAAGTGAGGATATTACCCAGTTCGACAGAAGTCCACCTCGATTCCTACCCCTCCTTCTGTAGTTGGTGCCAGCCAACTAGGCCTGCCAGTTTCATCACAACAGGATGTGTATATTCTTTCAGCACCAGGTTCGATAACAAGTGTGCTATGAGTTTAAGACATGAGAGTTTCACGAACAAGTTTCTAGTCCCCAGGGGAAAGCAACTTGGGCAGCCTCGAGTGCCTGAACAGATGCAAAATAAATCATGCAAAAACAGGCAAAGTAGTGCGGCTTGCATCACGTCTATTTATAGGACAGAGAATCTCTTCTCTCCAGGTGAGGGGAACAGGAAGTGCCCACCACCTCTGCTCCCTGTTTGCCACATGGGAGACCAAAACTGCCCTTAAGCTACAATGTACATGTGCAATGCGGATGGGCACCTTTGCTGGTGGTGACAAAACTCCACCTCGTCCCACTGTGTCCCGTTCCAACTTCCCTTCCCTTTATTCTCTGTGTCCCATTACAGCTGCGAAGACCAGATCCTCCACTTCAAAGTCCTCCGGGAGAAGAAAGGGAAGTACCACCTCTGGGACGAGAAGTTCAACTCCATTAATGAGCTGGTGGATTTCTACAGAACCAACAGCATCGCCAAAAAGAGGCAGGTCTTCCTCCGGGACCACAGAGAAATGCAGGAGGTCAGCAGCCTGTGTGCACATTTGTGTGTCTGTGTCCATTATATGTCCAATTCAATTTAATTGGACCGACATCCACCTTCCTTCACAAATTCCTCCTTTTTAAAGCAGGGGTGATTGACCGTGCAAGGCTAAGGGGTTGCATTAAACCCCTGGGAGATCTTAGAGGCTCCTGTTGCCCCTTTGGTGGAGCTGAGTCCACCAAAACTGGAGAATTTAGACCTTTGTCTCCCTCCTGGAGATGACTCACAAAAACTGGAGAGCCCTGAGACCTCGTAACCCTTATATTTACTCTTTGACATATATTTCTTCTCAGTCAGTGTCTCACTCTTTTTTCCCCGCAGCCCAAGAAGCCCAAGTTTGTTCAAGCTCAGTTCAACTTCTCGGCCGAAAACCCCTCCCAGCTGAGTTTCTGCAGAGGGGATGTTCTTGAGATCCTGGATGCCTCCGACCCAAATTGGTGGAAAGGGAAGATCGGGCTGAAGACGGGCCTCTTGCCCCGGAACTATGTTTTCCCATTGCGCATGTGAGCCAAGTTTGGCTAAGTTCTGACTGGAGGTGTTACAAGGGTTGCAGGAGAAACCAACCAGAAGTTCTCCAGAAGTTTTCTGGTAGAACACAAACTCAACAGCTCTCCCTCTTGGATCTTCTTCCAGAAAGACATGAACAGAGGTGGAGAAATGCTTCTCATGCAACACTGGACATTCGTAAGTTAGTGGTTTTCAACACCTTCAGATCCCAAGACGCATGGGGCAGGAAGAAAGGACTATAGATGCTTCCAGACAATCAGCTCCTACCATTATCAGCCAAAAGAGGTTGTGTAGCCAACTTAACCAAGCCCTGATCCCATAACTTCCAACATTTCACAGATGAAAACTGGAACTTGTGCAGTTAAGCCACATCAGACTATGGTCCAGTTGGCAACAGTTAGGAATGAGAAAGAACATACAAGCTAGGAGAGGTGGCAGCAGTTTGCTTTTGCTTTTTACCAGGAAGGTCACAATTCCCCCCCTCCCCTCCCCACAGATGAATTAACTGAGTGCAAACTAGTTTTCCACTTTGAACTTAGTCTGCAGCAATTGAAGTAAGCTGAGGACCAAGGAGGACAGTAGAAGGGGGACAGTGAAAATGGAACATGGAACCTTATGTCACCTGCAAGTGGACTTACATCTGCAGGTATTAGAATTGCATAGCTGTGTAATGTCCACATTCACTCAAGGGCTATTATTACATTCTCCCCATCCCTTACATTTTTTTTCACGCTGAAAAATGTTTTATTTTTCATGAACTGTTGCATAAGCACTCTTAGACCAGACCTGTCTTTCCTCCAAAGGATGGTTTCTTTATCTCATCACAAGGGGCCCAGTATAAACATCTACCACTGATTGGAAACTCCAGCAATTGCCCCTCTGACCTTTGCCTGGCTTCCATCTATTTATACTTCTTTGCAAAGTCCAATGCTTTATAATTTATAGACTCTCTGCAAAGCCTAAAGCTTTGCAGAGTATTTACTGTGTTGCCCCAGGAATGTGTCTGCACTGAGCAGTTCTCGCAGCTTGATTCCACTTTACGTATCATGGCTCCATCCTAGAGAGTTACAGTACTTGGAGTTTTGGGAAGCGACTTAGACCTCTCTGCTGTCATTCAAAGGAGTGTGCTGGTCAGATCTCCAGCAGAGAATTCTAATGGTTAAAGTGAAATCAAACCGCGAGAACTCTGTAATTAACTCTTAAAAGACTCCATTCTCTCACCTTCTGGGACAAACTCACGAAAGACGTCTCTTAAGCAAAATAAGCGTAGAAAAAGACATTGACAGAGATGAGAACAATGGCATTTACGCGGCAGACCCGAGCCCAGAAGACGGATTCGGCCATGTCACCCAGGGCTGTCTGCGGGGTTCTCTCCGCTCTCATAAAACAAGAGCTGCAGGTGGCTTCATGGCAGGAGTTACTGCACGGTTGCCTTTCCACTTGATCTGCCAGAAAAAGATAAGAGGAAAGAATTCCTATGAAACAGGACTATAACCCTGGAGGCCAGGGTCAATTCCTCTCCTGGCCATGGAAACCCCCGGGTGACCTTGGGCATGTCACACACTCTCAGCCCCAGAAATCCCTGGGATAGGTTCGCCTTAGGGTCAGAAAGGACTTGAAGGCATACAACAACAACAAAGTTTTTCCAACCCTTGTGTTGGATAAAATCTCCCAGATTCAGTTTAAAGGTGTTTAAACTGAAGGCACGGTGCTCTTGAATTATCTGGCTTTAAATGTGTAAAAGACTCTAGTCCTCACAAAATAGCATTTCAATGTGTTTTACAAGGTGAAATGGAGACGGGGGGCTGTTGTCCAACATAGCTTGATGGTGATATGCAGGGCTAGGTAGTTCTTTCTAAAAAAACAAATGGGACAAAATCGTAGAGGAGAAATCTATCAGCAGTTTGAGCACAACGGCTAGAGACAACAAGCAGGAAATGGTTACGCTCTCCGCACCCAACTTTGGAGCACCTGGGGCACAAAGGTAAAGGTTGCCCCTTGTGATCTGTCTTCACCACTCCATAGATATACTGCTGATAGACATGGAGGCTTTGCATTGGCACCCTGGGTGAGATCTAGATGCATTTAGTTGGGCTGGACAGAGCAATTCTGATCTCTGAGCAGGTGCAACACGGAGGCTTCAAATATTTTGGCTTCCCTGCAATGTTCAAAAATATGTTACGTAGCTACTTATTGTGCAATAAGATATGCACACACATGCACATGGGTGTGTATTTGCACCCAGTGGCTTTCACCTCCAGCATCTTTTAGCTTTTAGCCAGGTTTTCATCTCTTCCCATGCTTATTTCTCCTTTTTAGTGGCAGCTCCAAGGCTGTGGAACTCCCTGCCACTGGAAGTTAGGGTGAAGCTCTCCCTTCTGACCTTCTGCTAGGCTGCAAAGATCTTTCTATTCAGGCTGGGTTTTTGGTAACTGCCTGCCTGCTACGAAAGGGGCTTTTAATACCATTCTGCTGGTGGGCATACCCTCTTTCTCTGGTCCACAGAAGCCGTTCTCCGGTAGTGATTTGGAAATGCCGGCAGGAGAGGGGCTGTCCGGACGACGAAGAGTCCACCACGTTGTCTCCTTTATCTAGAATTTTATATGTGTGTGTAAAAGAAAAAGGGAAAAAATAATAATAAAGGGTTGCATGTACCTGTAATTACTTGTTGCAGTCCAAGCATGACACAAGGAGGTAAATCATCTCACTGACGGAAAAGCAAAGCTCTTGACGGAAAAGCTGAGGCACTGTTGACTCTGCGGATTACGCGATGGGTTCGCCTCCTTCCTTCCCTCTGTGGGAGGCCAAGAGAGGGAGGAAAAACTGCCTTTTGCACCCGAGAAAAAGGGCGAAACTCCTCACAAATGTGAGAAAAATTCCAAAATATTCTGCCGCCAGCTGGTGGACAAGCAGTGCCCAATTTGAGGCCACAGATTTGTTTTTAAAATGGAGAATTTTGGCATCTAGGGAGACCAGAAATGGAGGAAATGGGCCAGATAGGGGTCACCCAATCTTCGTAAAGTGGACCTCAAGCCCTCCAGGAGACCCCAAAGGCCTCAGACCCCCCCCCCACAATTTCATATTTTTAAAGCAAAAGAAAGAGCACTCCAAATCATCACAACACAGAAGAGTAGCATTATTTTGTGCACGGATAACAGTGGTGGCATTATTATTATTAGTATTATTAGTATTATTAGTATTATTAGTATTATTAGTATTATCATCATCATCATCATCATCATCATCATCATCATCACCACCTTTCAATGACAACAGAAAGGCAGGATATAAATAATTATTTACTGATTTATTCATTAATTTCTCTCCTTTCTCCCAAAATTGGGACTCACGGTAGCTTATGATATTTTTTAAAAAAATAGGGCTCATTCTGGCCCCAAATCATGTCAAAAGTTTTTTTCCCAAGGTTTTTTTATTCCATAGGAAAACAAAACAGAGGCAGCCAACTCCTTGCTTGGCATCCCTGTGCCACGGACTTGAGAAACGGCCGTTCCTCCGTGGGCCGGCCACAAAGCAAGTATGGTAGCCAACATGTCCAGATATGACTCGGAAGCCGCCCTCCTCAAAGAAAAAGCCAAAGAAAACCATCCGTCCGTAGCGAAAGATGGCCGGGAAGCAGGCAGAGGGCGTAAAGGAACTTTCAGCTCCCTTTGGGTGGAGCAGAGAAGACTTTTCTCTTGTTTCTTTACAGGTCTTTTCACAGAAAATTATAGCCTGCCTTGGGCTGTTTGAAAAGAAATTAATGGACAAGAAGGAAAGAAAACGAGCAGCTTAGGTGTCAGTAATGAGGCCAGGAAATAATTTTTACTGTGATCTCCGGTTAGCCATCTCCCCTCAAAAAGAAAAACAGGCTTGCAAGATTGAAAACCAGAGGGGGCTCTTGTTGCATGAGAAGCAAACCCTGCAGAAATTCCCAATTCTATTCAATAATTGAAAGTACAGGAGCCCCTTTCAGTTTTCAGTCTTGCAGCTCTAACAGAGTAGGAAGGTGGCCCCCGATTTCTTCTCCTTTCACCCCAGAAGAGAAAGTTGCTGCACCCCAACATGGGGGAAAGCCTGTATTTCTGGCACCAAAACAGAGCTTGGGGGAATTATCTGATGAGCAGAGACCATGGCCATTTCCGCACTAGCCTGTTATAGCGCGATGATTCCATTTTCAACCTCCTCTGGAATCCTGGGGTTTGCAGTTTCGGGAGGGGCCGGCCGGCCCCGGGATTCCAGAGGTGGTTGAAAGTGGAATCATCGCGCTATAACAGGCTAGTGCGGAAATGGCCCGTGCCATTTTCTGCCATTCACAGCCTTCGGATTCCTCCGCTCCCTCTCCGTTTAGTTGCAGTTCCCAGCATATCTGGAGGAGAACTGCATTTCCCAATCTCCCTGTTGTCACCCAAAGTATTTGGGGCTCGAAATGGACCAATTATCTACTTTGATTAGAGGAAAGTCCTTAGCAACTTTTATGAAAGATTGGAAAACCCCAACAGACTTTTTGCGGAAAAAAGAAAATGAAATGACAACTATTGGTATCGAGTTATTGGTCTGAGCTGACCATTAGAAAAGGTGCAAATATCCAGTTTATAAAGAGCGAAGTGGGATTTTAGGGTATATCTGTTGCCGTTGTGTGCTTTCAAGTCATTTCCAACTTACCGCAACTCGAAGGCAAACTCATCACAAGGGTTTCGGGTATAACCTCAGAAAAGATAGTTGGAACTCACTTTTACATAATATATGTGGTAGTTTGTTTGCTTTTTGCATGTGTGCACTTTTTCACTGTATACGTGTTTGAGTTTCAGATGTTACTATTTCGTTGGTTAGTTATTATTTTGTTAGCTAGCTACTTAATTCTTTTGTTGTGTTTTAGATGTTACTATTTCGTTGGTTAGCTACTATTTTGTTAGCTAGTTACTTAATTCTTTTGTTGTGTTTTAAATGTTACTATTTAGTTGGTCAGTTATTATTTTGTTAGCTAGTTACTTAATTCTTTTGTTGCATTTTAAATGTTACTATTTAGTTGGTTAGTTATCATTTTGTTAGCTAGTTACTTCATTCTTTTGTTGTGTTTTAGATGTTACTATTTCGTTGGTTAGCTACTATTTTGTTAGCTAGTTACTTAATTCTTTTGTTGTGTTTTAGATATTACTATTTAGTTGGTTAGTTACTATTTTGTTAATTCTTTTGTTTGTAGATTTCTATTAGTCTGCTTCTGATGGGCATGTTTGGTGTAATTTTTATACATGCAATCTTTAATAAAAATTATTTGGAAGTATTTGAGGCGTGGTCTCGAGTGGGCAAGAGGCATTAGCTTTGCAAAAGGCCTGCTCCTGGTAGCAAGGGAAATGGCCAGATGCACCCCTTGTCGGGCTGTCCTTCCAGGACTGTTGCAATGAGAGACGTCGCGTGTGGGCTCACCTGGGAATCGTCGGGAGGTTTGGTCAGCAAACTGATGCCCACAACTACAATGGCGGTAAACATGCAAAGGAAGACGGCAAAGTGGAGGTAGTGGACATCCTTCACGAGGGAAGGGCGAGTGTCTGGGATGCCGCAGCGAGGGGCAGGATGTGCAAACTCCAAAGCCATGCGGCTCAGGCCGACAGCCAAGCCCCCCATCAGCCCCCAAAAGGCTCCCTGGAAATGAAGGCAGAGGCAAAAAGACAGCCAGGTAAGAGAGACATATATACACACACACACAATTGCCAGGGCCAGATAATCCATCTCTGAAGAAATTTGGTCGAGATATCACAAGGTTCACCAAGAGCCATTTCCGCATTAGCCTGTTATGGTGCTATTATTCCACTTCCAATATCCTCTGGAATCCTGGGGTTTGCAGTTTAGGGAGCGGCTTCTGATCTTAATAGCAACAAGCTCTGGCCAGTAGTGTAGGAACATGGGGGTGGAAGGGGCAATTTGCCCCAGGTGGCAATGTTTCTGGGGCATCCTGACCCGTAGCCACATCCCCGCGTGCCTTGGCCACACCCTCGTGCAACACAGCCCCACCCCACACACCGTGGCCATGCCCCTTGCGCCATAGCCATACCCCCCTCCACACACTCCAAGCTCCGCCACTGGCTCTGGCCACTAAAAAAAAAACCTTCTGCCCACCCTCTCCATAGGAAGGCCGGGTTTACCTGCTCGTTGGCTCTCTTCCAGAAAACGGCCAGCAAAAACACGGCCGTGACCGGCGGGGCCAAGTAGCTGGTGACGGACTGGATGTAGATGAAGAGCTGGCCGCTGTTGGAACTCTGCAAGATGGGGATCCAAACCACGCTGACCACCACCAGGGCGACGGTGACTATTCTGCAAAGGGTGGCAACAGACGTGCAACCTTCCGCCCCATGTTCCTCTTTCCATAAAGTCCTGCGTGTCCCATGTGGAGGCCATCTGGCAGGCTGGCCATTTCCGCATGAGATAGTTGTAGTGTTATGATTCCACTTTCAACCTCCTATGGAATCCTGGGGTTTGCAGTTTCGGGAGGGGCCGGCCGGCCCCTCCCGAAACTGCAAACCCCAGGATTCCATAGGAGGTTGAAAGTGGAATCATAGCACTACAACAATCTCATGCGGAAATGGCCTATATCTCCCCATCTGAGCCTGCTTGGCTCCCAAAATCCTCAGTCCCACCACAAACACAGTTGGTGGGCAAGAGAATGGGTCTTTTCGGTGGCTACCCCCAAACCCTGAAACTCCCTTCCCAGGAAGCTCAGAAAGGCCGACTTCTATCCTTCCACCCTTTTTCATTCCAGCAGACTTTTAAAATGGAAAGAAAGAACCGGCCGACGTTGCTGTACAGTTTGCAACCGAACCGTTTTCGTTTCCTTTTTCTCTTTCCAATTGCACCCCCTCTTTTTAAGTATAGGTTTAAATCATCTTAATATTGTGATTCCTTCGGTTTGCATTTTAATGTTCACTTTTGGTATGTTTTTTTTAGCTGTATTGTTCTTTTTCTAACTGCCTTGGATCCCAATTTTGAGAGAAAGAATAAAAATCATAAAGAAAGAAAGTAGATGAGGAAGACGGGGCCTTTTTAGTCACAGCACCGACAATGCAGAGCTACGGTTAAGTTGTGTTGGTGGTCTGAATTTTGTTGGTTAGTCCCAGCCAAAGGAGACCCATAAAATCTATTGTTGAAAGGTGAGTCCACATGGAAATAAATCTCATGGATTCAACAGGTCTCCTCTGATCAGGACACACAATAAGATTCAGAGCACCTGTGGGGTTGTGGGGTTTGCCACTTGGGCAAGCTGCACCGACCTCCCACACATAGGGGGGCGGAAGGGGGAGAATTAGCTTTGAGATAAAATACAGGAGAGCTTTTGCAAGCTTGCAATGCCTCCCACTGACTCACCTCCGATTGCATTGCACGCTGATCCAAATCTATCCATTGCACACAAACTTGGAAGCAATCCCAGGTCATACTGGATGGTGATCCTCACTTCCAAGATGCACCAAGAAAGGAATTAGGAAGCAAAACTCATTAACGTGGGCTGGGATCACTCAGCACCCTAAACTGACACCCAGTCAGACTTTAATGGGATCAACGATTTGATCTCTCAGTGGTGGCAAGCCCCACCTTGTGCAATTTTCTTTTCCTCTTTGGAAGCCACTGGGCTGAAAGAGGCAATAGATTACCCAAGGAGAACACAAGACGCTCAAGAACAATGCAGGATCGGTGCCTGGATGGAGGGGGATGCCATGAAAGGGGGCAGGACTTGAGGAGCTGGGTATGTCTAGCCTGGAGAAGAGAAGCACAGATATATGGCACAGATATAAGATGGCTGACACCTGGCTTGATCACAGTGCATGTGAAAGGGATCTAGAAGTCTTAGCAGACCACAAGCTGAATATGAGGCAGCAGTGTGATGCGGCAGCTAAAAAGGCCAATGCAATTCTGGCCTGCATCAAATAGAAGTATGAAGTCTAGGTCAAGGGAAGTGATAGTACCACTCTATTCTGCTTTGGTCAGACCCCACTTGGAATCTTGTGTCCAGTTCTGGGCACCACAGTTCAGGAAGGATACAAACAAGCCGGAAGGTGTCCAGAGAAGGGTGACCAAAATGGTTGAAGGTCTGGAAACTATGAAGCCCTCTGAGGAGCAGCTTAGGGAGCTGAGGATGTTTAGCCTGGAGGAGAGAAAATTAAGAGGTGATTTCATGTTGAAGATGGAGCAAGCTTGTGTTCTGCTGCTCCAGAGACTAGGACAAGGAACAATGGTTTCAAACTCTAGGAAAAGAGATTCCACGTAAACATTAGGAAGAACTTCCTGGTGGCAAAAACAGTTTGACAGTGAAATCCACTGCTGCCTGGGAGTGTGGTGGAGTCTCCTCTTCCTTTGGAGGGTTTTAAACAGCGGCTGGATGGCCATTTTTCCAAGGGAGGGCTTTGATGGTGCCTTCCTCATGGCAGAAGGGGGTTGGACTCAATGGCCCTTTCCAAATAGTTCAGCCCCTTGGATGCCTCCTTTCAAGAAAGCCAGAATGCCATGAACTTGGGATCCAGCTCATACCACTGTCCTCGGGCAGCACAAATGTCTTGGGGTGGCTCTGGACCCAAGCGTGGAAACGGTGCTTTGCCTCCCTCCTTTGTAGGAGCAGGACTGGCATTGCATCAGTCTGAGGACACAATGCTGCATGAGTCAGGAGTCACACAGACAGAGAAAGAAACACACAACACACACCTGTCTGGGTATGACTGTTCTTTCAAAGGAAATCAAAGACACCACCAGCCCTGCCTTACCGAATCCGAGTCACGGAAAGGTCAGCAGAGTCAGGAAGGGTGGGCGGGTGCAGTGCTGGATCTGAGGGGGTCATGGAAGGACAGGGGAGGGCCTCTGTGTTTTCTGCCCCTGGTACCCTCTTGGGAAGAGGCAGCATAGTGTAGTGGTTGCAGCACTGGAGTTCCCTGGAGTTTGAAGCCATTGCTCCATGTCCTAGTCTCTGGAGCAGCAGAAAACAAGCTTGCTCCATCTTCAACATGGAGACCAGGGTTCGATTCCCCCTCAATTCCTTGGACATATCACACACTCGCAGCCCCAGAAAACCCCATGGTAAGTTTGCCTTAGGCTGCCATAAGTGGAAAACAATTTGAATGCACACAATAACAACATCCTTCTAGAGAGCACATGGACTCCACTTCCAAAAAAACCAGAATGGTACAGTGCAGTGCCGTTTCATTGCTTGTGACCAGAGACCATTGCAAAGCTGACATCAGCGTCATCGTGTTGCAAAACCATGAACACGGAAAAATATATGTCAAATACGAAGGCCGAGACCTTGGACAAGTCACAGCTCTCTCCTACTCAGAGGAAGGCCACAGCAAACCTCTTGAGAATAAATCATGCCAGACAGGGTGACGTAGGGTCACCAGAAGTCAGAAATGACTTGAAGACACACATCACCGACAACAACCTGGGAATCTTGCCCATATCTCACTCATTTCAGGAAGTCTGGAAGTGCCCTGGAGAACCTTAGAATAGGCCGTTGTGCCCTTGGTGAATTATGGCCTTTACAACCGTCCCCTATCCAGAAGCCGTGGGGCTCCCCTGTCAGTGGGAGTAGTGAATCCACTCCAGGTTTTAGCGCAGGCTTTAAAGGTGCCCTCCAAGGAGCTGAACCTAGACTTAGGGCCCATAGCTTCGGCTAACTTCTTTGAAGTTCAGGCTAAAATCCAAAGTGGATGTACCTGAGGTTTATACCAGACTCTGAATCATAGAATCATAGAAATTCAGAGTTGGAAGAGACCCCAAAGGCCATCCAGTCCAACCCTCTGCCATGCAGGAACACCCTCAAATCAATCCTGACAGATGGCCATCAAGCCTCTGCTTAAAAACCTCCAAGGAAGGAGACTCCACCACACTCCAAGGCAACCTATTCCACTGCCGGACAGCCCTGACCGTCAGGAAGTTCTTCCTGAGGTTCAGGTGGAATCTCCTTTCCTGCAGCTGGAATCCATTGCTCCTTGTCCTGGTCTCTGGAGCGGCAGAAAGCAAGCCCATGCCCTCCTCTACGTGGCATCCCTTCAAATATTTAAACATGGCTATCCTGTCCCCTCTTAAGGTTCAGGTGGAATCTCCTTTCCTGCCGCTTGAATCCATTGCTCCTTGTCCTGGTCTCTGGAGCAGCAGAAAACAAGTCCTCTCCTTCCTCTACGTGGCATCCCTTTAAATATTTAAACATGGCTCTCATGACCCCTCTTAACCTTCTCTTCTGCAGACTAAACATACCCAGCTCTCTAAGTCTATCCTCATAGGGCTTCATGGCTTCCAGGCCTCTCACCATTTTGGTCGCCCTCCTCTGGACTTGCTCCAGCTTGTCAATATCCTTCTTGAATTGGGGTGCCCAGAACTGGACACAGTATTCAAGATGGGGTCTAACCAAAGCAGAGTAGAGTGGTACCAGTACCTCCCTCGATCTAGACACCATACTCCTATTGATGCAGCCGAGAATTGCATTGGCTTTCTTGGCTGCCGCATCACACTGCTGACTCATGTTCAGCTTGTGGTCTATGAAGACCTATTCAAGGTCCTGAATCTATGGTGAATTAGGTCTAGCAGCTTTGAGAGACCCTTGGCAGTTCAGACTGAAACCCAAAGTGGATTCACTGGCCCGCTGCATGGGAAGCCACCCAGTTGCCGCTGATATTCCAAGCGGCAGGGGCCTCCCTCGACAGAATAAGCTCCGGCGATGCTTCCCGTGCCCACAGCCGCTCCCTGGCTCTCTGGGAGACCTGCCTTGCCCGAAACCCATTCTCCCTTTCCACGCCTGTCTCCGATGAAGCCCTCGGAGTGAGTCACCCATTCACCCGCTCCCAGGTCTTTCCCCTCTGCCTTGCCGTCACAGCAGCCTTGCGCAACCGATATGGTGCCGAAAAACCAGAGGTGACGAGGGCTCCTTCTCGTCGGGCGGCAAAAGAGAACCAAGGAAACGCAGTAATAATAATCTCCTTTTATGGAGAGGCTCTCACACCAAAGTTTGTTTTGTGCGGAGTGATGTCTGTATGGGGATTTCTGTGTGTTGTTTTTGGTGAGTTGGTTTCTCCCTCCCACAATAATCCCTTACGTTCTAGTCCGACAGCCCCGAGCACAGTAAAGATGCCACAAAATGAGAAAGGAAGGAAGGAAAGAGGCAGAGATCCAGGGAGCTTCCAGATTCAGCTTTCGTTGTGCAATTGCACAACCTCACCCACAGAATTTTGCTTGGGTGGAGTGCGAATGATCACACACTCCATAGCCCTCTTGCGTTTTAACAGCAAAATATTCGCGTGATACAAAAGCTAAAAATGTAATCCAGCTATCCAAAAGAGCAGTTAAAGGCAAGAACTTTTTTTAAAAGAAGAACAGCAAGTTATAGGGCACATTGAGACTGACTGACAAGTGTCAGAGTTTCTTCCCTTTATTTCCAATTTTCTTGTTCGTGGTTGTGTGCCTTCAAGTCCTTTCCAACTTATCACGGGGTTTTCTGGAGCCGAGAGTGTGTGGCACGCCCAAGGTCACCCAAAGGGTTTCCGTGGCCGAGTGGGGAATCGAACCCTGGCCTCCAGGGTTAAAGTCCAAGACCACACTACACAACACAACACTACAACACGTTGGTTCTCTTCTGATTTTTTACTAGGATTTTCTAACTGGGTTAAACTTAACTGACCTGGGGAGCTGGTCTAAAAGGTCTCCGATTGTACCAGGAGCTGACAGAAAATATTCTGGGATGATGGATCTCCGAAATAAAACCCAAAGGAACGGAAGCAAGATCTGGGTACTTTCTGCTCTTTTTAAACAAACTGGATACGTCCATAATATAAAAAGGACCTTTCCACCCGAGCGGTCAGCCCTCAAAGGGCTACTGAAATTTTAAAAAAGGGTTTTCCTGCCTAGAGATGGGTAGCAATAGGGGTGCTGGTCTAACCTCTCTAGAAAGGGAGTTCGGAAGAGCCTGGGAGCAGCCACCAAAAAGGCCCCGTTTGCCATATTCCCACCAGTTGTGTATTGGAGGGTGGTGGGACAGAGACAAAGGCCTCTCCAAAAGATCTCAAGACATGGGCAGGCTTATAGGGGGAGAGGCACCCCAAGTAACCCGGACCCGACCCATGTAGGGCGTTGCAAGTTATCTGCAAGGCTTTCAATTTGGCCTAGAAATAAATCAGCAGCTGGTGGAGCTGTTGCAGCAAGCGAGTTGGGTTCTCCCTGCAGCCAGACCCCATTAACAATTAGATTTATTCATTTATGTCCTGCCTTTCACCCCATAGTGGACACAAAGCAGCTCACAAAAATACAGCTATTATTATTATTATTAATTATTATTATTATTATTCCTTATACTCAAAAGTCTGCATCTTCAGCATCGTTCCGGTGGATGGAACTTAGCATTAGAGGCCGTTGAGCCCAGCATGGCCGATAAGTCTGTTTTTGCAAACTTTTAAGTTTGGAGGACAATTAGGGCTTCAACTGCCACTCAGAGCAGAAGCAAATTATCCTTAATTTGGCATTCAGGATGCCACTGCCAGAAGGAATGCAAAATGGTAGCCATTCACTCTTGCTCAGGAATGCCGAGTTTGCTGTTCCACTAATGATTTTTCTTCTTTGTAGTTGGCTTTCTCTCATGGCGCCTTCAGTTCCAAAGGCAGGGAATAAATACATAAAGCAAATAAATAAGCAGGGGACCGTAATTAATGGCTCCATGTTCAGCCAGAGGCAATTAAGTCACCTCGTGGTCCCTTCCCAAATGGGACTCACCCATTTCACAGGTGGGTAGATGGAGATATAATAAAATCAGCGTACTGTGGAGGAAGGCCAGGAGAGAAAAACGAAAGGAATGCCCAACCCCAGTCCTGTAAACAATTAGACAGAGTTCAGCAAAGGTTTCTGGAGATCCCCTCTGAGAAAGACATTTCTGAAAAGGCACAGCACAATGTAACAGAGCCAGCATGGTTTAGATGTTGGATCGTGTTGGAGAGCAGGATTCGAATCCTTACTCAGCAATGGAAGTCCACTGGATGACTTGGGGCAACTCACACTCTCTCGGCCTCAGAGGAAAGCAATGGGAAACCTCTTACGAATAAATCTTTAGAGCCAGCATTGGACTAGGATTCTGGAGACCAGGCTTCCAATCCCCACTTGGCCATGGAAACCTCCTTAGGAAAGTCCCACTCTCTCAGCCTCAAACCCCCTCTGCACAAACCTTGGGGGGGAAAACCCACGCAAGGTTCACTCTAGGTCACCATGAAACAAAAGCAACTGAAGGCACACAACAACAGCAACAACAATTGTGTGATATGAGAACAACTGCATTTGTTCAGCTCCGCAGACAGTCAGTGCTTTGCAACTCCAAAGAAAACACCAAACCACTAAGCCTGGATTTATTACTGCTTCGCAGCCAAGATGAAACATTGCAAAATCACACCCTAAATACTTGGATTATTAGAGCTCTCCCTCTAAGATTTGCCTTTCTGCAAAAAAAATGCACTCTAGATAGCAAGTCAGAGCTCTCTCTTTTCCTCCCTGTCGCTCATTCCTCCACAATTGCTGGTCTCCAAACGGACAAAATGAAGAAAACAATTAAGTTGGGCGCGGCGTTCCGCCTTGCTAAATAGCATGGAGGCCCCGCTGGGTGGACGCGGCAAGGGAGTGTCCCGTGAATTGCCTCTCCGGGGCTGCAATGGGGCAATGGTTTTGCAAGGGCAAGGCATCCTTCCAAATTTAGCTTTGGGCAACTCCACATGGACCCAGCCCTGGGTTGCAAAGACAGCCTCCCAGCGATTTCATTGGCTGAGCTGCCGTGACATCACAGAACCCTCACAGACAAAGGCGGAGGAGAAGGAGGAGGAAAAACCAGCCTAGGAATGTTGACCATCCGTCCATCTAAGGCAAGGAAAGTGAGAGGTCAATTTGCAGGAAGAATGAAATTTTGTGCTTAATTTCAACAGGTCAAAGGGAAGACTTGTTCTTTCTTGCTTGTTTCTACACAGACATAATAGTTCATGAACGGGGGAAAAGAACTGTTCTCTGTGCAGAAAATGCTTCAATTGTATATTTATTCCACATAGAATTTGCACGTAGTTGATTTGCATAGAAATATTATTTCCTGAGCAGAAAAAAACCCTGTTTCCTATGCAGAAAATGCTGCAATTATATATTTATTCTGCATAGAATTTGCACATAGTTGATTTGGATAGAAATATTAATTCTTGAACAGAAAAAAACCCTGTTTCCTATGCAGAAAATGCTGCAATTATATATTTATTCTCCATAGAATTTGCACAGTTGATTTGCATAGAAATGAACATATTCTAGAAACAGGTTTTTCTGTCCAGAAAATAATGTTTCTGCTTTCGAAATATTTCTGAGCACAAAATGCCCTTTTGTGCACAAAAATCACACAGTGTGAATTTTATGCAGAAAAGCTCCTGGATTGCAAACAGACTCTAAATACGGTGGTTTGCTTAAGAGAATTAATTGTTGCTTTCTTCAAAACCCTCACCACTTTGAAATCCTCAAATCTAAGCAGTTTATAAATAGCCATAAATGAAACATTGCATTCTGTCTTTTTTTAAAAAATTCTGGGGCCTAAAATTTAGGCAATAGCAAGTAACTGATGAGCATCACACCTATACACAATTTTGCAGCAGGAGAGTAATTTGTTAATGTTGACTCGGTAAGGCCATTTCCGCACTACAGTCTTATAGCGCGATGATTCCACTTGCAACATCCTATGGAATCCTGGGGTTTGCAGTTTCGGGAGGGGCCGGATGGCTGCAAACCCCCGGATTCCATAGGATGTTGAAAGTGGAATAATCGCGCTATAAGAGTGTAGTGCAGAAATGGCCTAAGTCATGGTGGTGTTGCAGAAGGAAGAGAGAAGCAAGATGGGTGGTTTAGCTAATAATAATAATAGCTAATAATTAGCTAATAATAATGATAATGATAATGGTAATGGTAATAATTCCTGCTTTTTCTCCAAAATTGGGACTCCAAGCATCTCACAATTTAAAAGAACAATGCAGTTCGAAACATACAAAAAGTGAATATTAAATGAAAGTGCAATCTACTGAAAAATATAAGATGGACATGAAAACAGAATTAAGCAATTAAATATATTAAAACAACTGCTACAAAATCTTTTAAAAGCAGCTCAGACAACCTAATTTTGCACCTTCCTTGCCCTTAGATAATGGGGTTCCCTCCCGGCTTGGCTCCTGACATTACCACGGCATATTTTTTGCTGATAGGTTTCATTTTCTGCTGCCAGTTTTAATCTCGCATTACCCTCTGCTTCATGAGTTATGCTTTTATTGCTTTGCTGTTGCTTTTATTTCAAAGTCCCTTGGATGTGGTCGGGAAGGGAATGATTTCACCCAAATCTGTGCCCAGGCTTGGCTGGCGCCTGCTTTAACTTGTGAAAATGTTTAATGTGCTTTTGCTCGTATGCGTTTATTCTGCACGGTTTGCCATCTTCAATGTTTTTGCATAGTTTCTCATTGATTTGAATTGCATGCCGCCCTGAGATCTTACAAATATGGGGGGGGGGTAAATATTTAAATAAATAAAATTTTAACCCTTTGTGCACAGAGCTTCAGCCGGTGGGCAGTTTTGGAGAAATGCACTAAACAAACCCACAATGTGTCCTGCCTTAAGTCCCCGGTACCTTCCAACCAGGAGGAGCTCCTTCTCGCCGGCGGCCGGCCGGACCCTCCTCCAGATGTCCATGGTAAAGAGGGCGCTGCTGCTGTTGAAAATGGAGGTCAGGGAGGACATCAGGGCCGCCATCATGACCGCAACCATTAAGCCGCGCAGGCCTGGAGGGGACAGAACCGCCAAAGGCCCTCCGTCAACAACAGGATGCTTCCCATTTTTCTCAGAGGGGAAAAAATAGCCCCAAAGCCCGACAAAGGTTTTCTAGGCTGAGGAAGCTTCCTTTTCTTTTTGGACTCCAACACCCAGAATCCCCTTAGCCACCGTGTCCACTGGGAATTCATTTTCCTTTTGGACTCCAGCACCCAGAATCCCCTTGGCACTGTGTCCACTGGGAGTTCCTTTTCCTTTTGGGCTCCAGCACCCAGAATCCCCTTAACCACTATGTCCACTGGGAGTTCCTTTTCCTTTTGGGCTCCAACACCCAGAATCCCCTTGGCACTGTGTCCACTGGGAGTTCCTTTTTTTAGACTCCAGCACCCAGAATCCCCTTAGCCATTGTGTCCATTCGAAGTTCCTTTTCTTCCTGGACTCCAATACCCAGAATCCCCTTAGCCACTGTGTCTACAGGAAGTCCTGTTTCTTTCTGGACTCTAACAGCCAGAATCCCCTTAGCCATTGTGTCCACAGGAAGTTCCTTTTCCTTTTGGGCTTCGACACCCAGAATCCCCTTAGAATCATAGAATCATTCAGAGCAGATTAAATCAGCAAAAAGGAGGTTTACGTGACCTTTGCAAGCTCACCGCCACCGCTGACAACTGTCATTTCCTCTTTCAATTTCGCTCTAATCCCACCCTCACCGCTATATAATCGTGGACGAGGATCCGTGGACATTTATGCCAAAATAAATCAGTCTTAAAAGTCTATAACTCCCTTTTATTTAACTTCCTTCCCTTTCTTTGACACTTAAGCAAACACAGTCATTGCTTTGGAAAATGGAGCAATCACGGGCGACTGGAAGGCAGACAACGCACCGCAAACAGTGGGTTCGTAATGGCCTAAGCAGAATTCTGCAAGTGCAACCATTTCACGGGGGCCGCTTACTGGTCCAAAAAAGAACAGGATAAAGGTTAAAATCCAGATGGTTTTTGCTGTTGTCATTAGTCTGGTTTTGCATTACTTTTTGGTCTGGCAAGCCGAAGGAAGGAAATTGGAAAAGGGGGAGTCCACACAGGTTGTGGATGGGACCAGCTCCCTGGCTGGCCAGAGGAAACTCACCCCAGCCTGGCCGAACTTACCACTGGGCATGAGGTCCATCACCAGTTTGGGGTAAGCGATGTTGGAGCACCCCACTTCGGCCCCACAGACGCGGGTGCATTCGTCGGGGTCCACGCAGCCCACGGCGTCTGAAAGCAACACAATGGGGGGAGAACCTTTAAAAACCGCTTCCGGACTCCAAGTACACCTGGATGCTCTCCTGGAGATCTCATGTTTGATGCAGAATTTGCTTTCGGGGGGACTGCAACTCCCAGAATTCAGCAGGTGGGGGATTCTGGGATTGGTCACCCAGAAAGGTAACATTTCCCAAGTTCTGTATTAAACTGATGCTGAAATGAAACCTCCGTGTTCAAAGTCAGTTTGCCTCGCCATCAAAAAAAGAGACCTATGGCTCACGCCCTTGGCCATTTCCGCACTAGGCTGTTATAGCACTATGATTCCACTTGCAACATCCTATGGAATCCTGGGGCCGGACCCTCCCGAAACCGCAAACCCCAGGATTCCATAGGATGTTGCAAGTGGAATCATAGCGCTATAACAGTCTAGTACGGAAACAGCCCTTGTCAACGTTTTGTATACTTCCATTTACAAATAAAACTCCTAAATAAATAAACTTCCAATTGTCCTTTGTTGGGTTTATTCCAAGAATGGCTAAATTTGAGTCCTCTGGTACTCGTTATCCATTATATTACTTAACTCCTACTCATTTTAATTCACTGTGTTTACCTGCCTTTGAATGCGTTATTGAAGGATAATTTTATTTATGAAAGTCAAAAAGGGACAGAGAAAGAATGGCAGCAGCCGGTTATTACTGGGTGGGGTTGGACAACGTCTGGCTCCAGATCCCTTCCTTGCTCCCAGGCAGAGGATTCTTGGTGCCATTAATTAATAGGTATCCCACGTTAAATCAATCAGAGTCGGGGAGAAAAGCAAGCCTGGCAGCTCCCTGGAAGCCAAAATGACTAAACCGAAGCCATCGTCCTTTGCACGTATTACGAGGCCACAGTACAAAAGACCATAATCCTTGCTGAAGTGGAAGGCCTTGAGCAAAGAGGAAGCCCCATTATGTATTCATTTATTCATTCATTTGATTAATTAATTTATACGCCACCTTTCTCCCTGCACGAGATTCAAGGCGCCTTGCAACGGCTCAAAGCAAAGTGCAATTTTTAAAAAAATGGTTCATGCAAAAGTTAAAGGACAACCAAACTAGAATTCTGTTTAAAATGCACAAACAAGCTAAAAACAGGTTAAAGGACATATTTCAAACACAAGACAATACAGACAGAACACACACACACCCCGTTAAAAACCACATCCTCTGCAACAAGTTAAACACCAAAGGAAGAGAACAAAAAGGGACACAGCCAAACCTCATGTGGCAGTGAGTTCCACAGGTTAGGGGCAGGCGCCGAAAAGGCCCTGCTTCCCATCTTCTTGCCAAACATGCCTAAGATCATGGTGGAAACAAAAGATTTTCAGCATGACAAGGGGATCCATTCAACTGAGGAAGCCACGGTTTCTGTCCTGAATTTTGCAAGACCTGAGCAGCCCCGTTGATAAAAAGGGTATCTTGGAAATCTCTCACGCACAAAGTCACCATAAATTACCCTGTAGACGTTTTGAAGAAAGGCAAAGATGATTTGGTTGTTGCTGGATCTGATTATTCGTAAGATTTGGATTTGATTATGCGTGATTGGGAGAGAAGTGTGTAGTTCAGTAGGGAAATTAGAGAAGTTAAGGTTGTTACGTATAACTGTTGATATGCAAATTGGAAGTACTTTTTCTCTGTTTTCTCCTTCTCTTTATTTTTTCTTATATTTTCTCATTTTAGGCCATTTCCGCACTACACTCTTATAGCGTGATTATTGCACTTTCAACATCCTATGGAATCCTGGGGTTTGCAGTTTAGGGAGGGGACCTCCCTACACTGCAAACCCCAGGTTCCATAGGATGTTGAAAGTGGAATAAACGTGCTATAAGAGCGTAGTGCAGAAATGGCCTTAGTTACAGATAATGCTATCTGAGATCCAGCATAGTGTATCAGTTTGAGCGTTGTGCCACGGACCCCAGAGACCAGAGTTCGAATCCCTGCTCAGCCACGGAAACCCACTGGGTGACGTTGGGCATGTCACACACTCTCAGCCCAGAAAACCCCATGATAAATTCACCTTATGGTTCCCATCAGTCAGGAATGACTTGAAGGCACACAACACCAAGACATTTGTTTATTCAACTTTGTTGTTATTTTCTTAAAACTTGATTTTAAAAGTCACATTGCAAAAAGTTCTTTTTTCTTCCACTGGTGGGAGGTTGTAACAGTGCAGTGAAAAAACAAAAATCAACTTTTCCAAGCCTCTGGAGCAGGGCTTTCCAAACGGTGCAGGTGTGTCTCCTACAATCTTGGAAATGTATGTTATTATTTGTAAATCATATATTTTTAAAAATATATGAAAGGTTTCCACGAGAGATGTTTGTTATTACAATTTATGTCTGTGCCTGTATCTCCTATCAGGGGTTTGTTTAACCTTTGGTTTACTAGTAAAACCGAATCACGAAATGATGCATATCTAAAAAGTGTGTCACCAACACGAAAAGTCTGGAAAGCTCCGCTCTCGAGAGTAAGCCCTTTTGTCCCCGCTAGGAATTAAAACCCAAGTCAACAAAGTGCCGTAAACCTTCCTCCTATCTCCCTAAAGCAAACATGACCCGTCTTCCACAGGCTCAGAGAGAAGTTCAAAGGAAGCCCCGGCCAAAGCAACATCTCACATCCACAAACACGGAGAGCGCACGCTGTTCACTTGGCACATTTTTCCCCGGCTGCGTCCACTAGGCATCAGTCCCTCCCTCCTTCCCTGGCATGATGCAGAAGCCCTGAGACCCAGCCTTCCCGAGAATGAGTCAATTTCCTGCCTTCCACACCTGCCTTGCAGAGATCAACAAACCCAGGAGAAAGCATAGGCGCATTATGCGCCACCGAAGGAGTTAATGGGACAGGCTGGAACAAGGGCCTGCTGAAAGGAGGCCAACGCATGTGATTGCAGGTAGGACTGGGAGGAGCGAATTACTCAGCCTGTTCCTCTTCTCTTCTTCCTCCATTCCTCCCTTCCCCTCCTTTGCTGACACTTCTGCGATTGCATTTCTGGCAGGGAACCGGCAAGAGGACGGCCAACAAATCCGGGTCCAGGAGAGCCGCACCAGAGAGGTTTCTGAAAGTTCAGACCCAGAGGATCAAACCGGATTTAAGAAAGCAGTCAGGAAGAATCCACCCTGGCCTGCTATTAATTGCGCTCAAAGAAACTTTGGATATCTTTTTTTAAAGCAACGGCACACACACCACAGAGGAGCAAATCTCACGGTTCCACCTGCTCCACTTTTCTCAGCGCCGATGGATCTGATCATGTTGTTTTTGTCCTGTTCTTATGGGGATTTTGAAAGGAAAAGGTAGAACCTGTGCTGTCGGAAAGCGGCAGAAGGGGATTGAAGAAAACTGGAAATTTTCAAGGCGAATTTTCACCGGAATCAGGGAAGCGTTTGAATGCCTGTTTCTGTCACTTCGCAGCTGCTTATGAGAAATCAGGGAAAGAGAACGAAACTGCAGGATCCTTTCTCATCCCGTGAAATGAGGTGACCGAGAGACCAACTGGAACATTTTAGGACTTGGAAAGTTCTCATTCAATTTTTTTTTCTTTTTGCAAGAACTGGAAAAATAAAAAGGGAAAGTGTTTACAAGGGATTGTGAAATTGCTCAGGTAGAAACCTGATTAGCTGCTAGTTATTTCACTCAGGTATATGCTAAATTATTTCTTCAAATAACTTGCTCCTTTTTATTTATTTTTGGTGGACACTTTTTTTCTCTCTGTGTGTGTGTGTTTTTTTATTATTAAAATAAATAACAAGAGACAACCATGGCTTTCTCTCAGGTCCAATGTCTGGACGACAATCATGTCAACTGGAGGTCCAGCGAATCCAAACCCGAGTTCTTCTACAGCGAAGAACAGAGGTTGGCGCTGGAAGCGTTGGTTTCGAAAGGCCCGGAGGCTTTCTATGAGGTCCTCAAGAAAGAGAACATTCGGGACTTCTTGTCGGAGTTGGAACTCAAAAAGATCTTGGATTCTCTGGAAACGTATGACCCCAGTTCGGAATATATACGGCACGGAGAGGAACGCCTTGACCACAGCAGCCAAAATGGAGAACCGGGACTGGAGCCTTCTTTGGAGTATTGGCCGGAAAAGTCTGACCGATCCATCCCACAGCTGGACTTAGGGTGGCCGGAGACCATAGCCTACCGGGGGGTGACCCGAGCCACGGTCTACATGCAGCCCCCCATCGACTGTCAACCTCACATCAAGGAGGTTGTCCGGAAGATGATCTTCCAAGCTCAGAAGGTGAGAGGCGTCCTCATCTCCGTGGGTGTCTTTTGGGGGAGGTGGAGGGGAGGACCCCGCAACTCACCCAGAACAACCCAACGGTCTTCTCCAGAGCTTTGTCTGGAGGATGACGCACGGGCAAGCCTGGACCGTCCCTGGATGAGCTCACCGTGTCTTTGTTTCTTGCCAACATCCAAACTTGGTAGCAGATGCATGCGCTCTCCAGCATGGATCCAACTTCCTCCCAGAGGGATCAGGGAGGGAGGGCTGGCTGGCCAGAGGTGGTGGATGGTGGGAATGGTTAAGGATGGAAAGTGGATTGTTATGGAGAATTGGTTATACTTGGGGCCTTTCCGTACTACCCCGTTACAGTGCTATTATCCCACTTTCAACCTCCGGTGGCATTCTGGGGTTTGTAGTTTCCTAAGGCCAAAATGCTCCCTGGCTGAGAATCCTCAACACCCCTCCCTGAACCACAAACCCCAGGATTCCACAGGAGGTTGAAAGCGGAATAATAGCATAGTGCGGAAAGGTTCCTGGCCTGTTATATCTTTGTTTTCTGGTGACATTTGGCCATTGATAGCCATAAGATACAGAAGAGAGCAAATGGAGAGGTGAAACTCACTCTCATCTCGCAGGGATGGAATGGATATTCTCTATTATTCATTTCAGGAAAAAAATGGGTTTCCTGATCGTCAGGAATGTCCATCAGGACGACTAATAGGGAAGCAAGACATTTGTGCAATTTTTCCCATAGTATCTGAACATCCCAAAGTGTTCTGCAGGATTTCTCTGAAGAGAGAACACATGTGGCCTTTTTTGATGTGTTTCATGAAACAGCGTTTTCTGTGCAAGAAACACATGTGCTTTTGTTCAGTAAATGTTATTTTTGGCACACACACAAAAAAGTTGATTTTCTGCTCAGGAAAGTTCTCCAGAACACTTTGGGATGCTCAGCTATGAATAGAATATTGTGCAAAGTTATTCATTTTCTTCTGCAAAAACCCCAGTAATTATTCATCCTTGCCTATAAGGACAGAAGAATGAAAGACTGACATCCCTCCAGTCTTGTTTATGGTACCAGGACCACAGCTTGGGAAATTTCTTTCCTGGGGATGAGAAATCCCAGAATCCACCAATTACTCTGGCCACTGGCCACAGCAGCTAGACGATTCCAGGAGCTGTCACACAAAAATGAGGAAATTTTCCAAGCTTCAGCTTGGGTGTTTTCACACTTAATGTGCCATCAGCTTATTCCAAAGCTTATTCCAAATATGCCCATCTTCTGTCCAAATGTGGTCCATTTGTTGTATAAAGTTCCGGGGTACCGGTTTACTTGGAAAGTGACAGCTTCTGATCTGGACGCACCACTTACTAACTTCGGTTGTGAAAAATACTCTGTGTATGCTCAATGATGCTCTCTTAACTGGGAAGAACGTAACACTAAACTTTGAAAGAGGCTTCCTAATGTAAGAGCTGTTTGAGAGTGGAATAGCCTGGCTTAAAAGGTGGTCGATTCTCCCTTACTGAAAGTTTTTAAGCAAAGATCGGCTGCCAATTCTCAGGGATTCTTTAGCTGCAGCTTTTTGCAGGGGGTTAAATTAGGTCCTTGGAGGTCCCTGTGCAATTCTAAGAACTGGTCATTCCTATATTGCTAACCAGACTGTCAGTACTGAAAACAGATTCCAAGTCAAAATGCATTTAAAATTACCCTTTCCATTGGTCCCTAATGGTCATTGGTTGCAGTTAAAAGTATGGAGAATATAAGCAGGGGGAAAGGACATTTTATTTCCCTTATAAAAGCTAAAGTGATCAGCAGAGGATAAGGAGAAAGGGTCAGGTTCTCCTGCTGAAGATGTTTGGTGTGGAGCCAGAGAAAGAGAGTCAACGTGGTTCATTTGGCCCGAAGCAACTTCTTGCAATCTCAATTTCCCATCTGCAAAATGGGAGCAAGCGTGACCTACTTCTCGGGCTGTTGCAAGACCAGACAAGATGAAAGGCTGCTCATGAAAAGCCTACATAAATCATAAACAACCATTTCAAACCCTTTCAATTCTTGGTGAAGCATTGCTTCTGTAGAAGGTTCACAAACATTGCATAAAACAAACAGCTTTAAAATATACCCTCAAATTTAAAATCCTTAGCCAAGGATTTTTGAGCAAAGGGCCCTTTCTAGACTGGTTGGTATGCATGACAAGGCCTTCTTTGTAGTGGCTCCAAAAATATGCAATTCCTTCTCAAAGGAGGCCAGGCTGGCTCCATCCCTTTGGAGTTTCCAGCAGGCAGAGGAAACGGTGCTATTCCATTTGGCCCTTAAAATTAAGTACGGCAGCTCTGTCTGGGTTTCACTCTTTTTTTCTTAATTACCTGTGATTTTACAAGTAAAGAGGAGTTTGCAATATGTTTTTAAACGTGTTTTAGACATGAGTTTCCTGTTTTAAGGGTTTTTATTCACTGTATATCTCCTCAGGGGCCCGAGTAGGCTGAGCGGAAAAGAATTGCTTAAATCAATAAAAAATTATGGCTTTGAAAAGGCTCATTAATTAAACTATCCCACTGAGCTTAAAACAGCTTAAAGGCATGTAAAACATGAAAATGAGGATAAAATGCGGCCACCTCCTTAAAAGGCCCTTCTGGAGCAGGTAGCTAGTAGTCAAAATCTTGTCTAAATAGAAAGCTCTTTGCCTTTTAGCAAGAGGAGATTATACTTTCCAAGTATCCCCTTTAGGCAGGGATAGTCCCAATTAATCCAATCAATCCTTGTTTTCCAGCTTCATTTAAAATGTCCTGGTTTCTTTTTCCTCCTTCCTCTTTCCCCCTTCACCCTCGGCTTGCTTCAGTGGCTGCAAACTGAATTTAAAATGTAAGCATAGTTTGTATTGAATTAATTCAGCAGGGAAGAGAGAAAACCTTGCCCTTTGCAGTCAGCCCAGCCAAATGCAAACCGCTGCAGGCTCCCAAAGATCATCCATCCGTTCTCGCTCATTAATAATTTTTGCCAACTTGGCCACACTCTGATGTTGCTTGGCCACATGTTTCTAAAATATTGGAGAGCCTGGGAGAGCCAAGTGGGGAATCAGCCTGACTTCCAGTGGGAAGGAGTTCCACAGGGCCAGTTAGGCTCCAGAAATCCCAGTTTCCTTGTGTCAGGCAAAGTTTTGCATTTCGGCTCTAGGACGGTAAGGAAGACTTTCCAATGGATGCTCAGTTTCAAAATGAATGCCGGAAGGCAAGCATGAATAAGAGAGGCAGGAAGGTTTTTCAAGATGTTGTTCCTGACCGCTGTCTAAAAAATCTCAAATCCCTGAAGGAGGACATCCTGTGCCATAGGTCTCTTCACCCAGGATGGAAGCTAATCTTTTCCAGTAATATTCCCAGAAAATCTTGGGAAGGAGGGATGCTCTATTTTTTTCGGGAACACCTTGTTGCAGAGCTGAATGACTCTTCCAGGCGGGAATATCCAGATAAGCATCCTCCCAGAGTGTCAGTGGCAATTCTTGGCTTCCGCTCACTTCACACGCAAAATCTTGTCCTATTTTGGGTACAGAATGTCCTCACAGCCTATAGGACCCTGTCCAAAACGTGGCAACTTCTCAGTGGCACCTTGGCAAGACTTACCAAGACCTAACCGCATGAACTTTTTGGAGACAGCGGTCAACTCGATGGCCGGATGGATGAAGAGGGCTCCGGGGGTGGCAATCTGATGAGATTGCACGCGTTGGTGTGAATATTACAAATAATGAGCGTGGGACAAGCATACCGTCAGCGTCCTGTAATGTAATCTTTCTAGTCATCTCGGCATTCCCCGGATGCAGGAGGAATTGTCAACATTAGTCACAAGGGATTTGCAGAACCTCAAGTTCCAGAGGAAGTCTACCTTTGGATGCCAACTTCCAAGGAAGGACTTTGTGCTTAGCCAAGGGCCTCCCGCAGGCCACGGTGGCCCCTCTGGCAACCGGAATGCTGAAGCAAATAGAACCGGTGACACATGGGGTCTTCTGGGGCTGGGACCTGTCAATCCACTCCGTCCTTTATTCAAACTTTAAAGGTGCTGAACTTATTTGGGAGGACAGGATTCCATACCCTGGACAGCCCCTTTAAAGTTCATACTAAAATCCAGAGCAGACTCCCTACCCTCCTAATGCAAAAGTCACCATCCTCAGCAAATAGAACTTGGGTCGAATCCGACTTGGCTCTTGATTAGTATCCAGGGATGTGTTGCCTCTTCTTCCAACAAGAATTCCCCAGTGAAATTTCCCTTCACCCCCCAAATTTTCAGCATTGCTGCAACTTTGGCTGAGCTGAGATGCAGTTGAGGCACCCAAAGAAAAGGGTCCACCAGGTAACCAAGAAAATGAGAAACACAGCAAATAGGAGAGTTTTGGATATGAATGATTTCCATTGTCTCACTTTCTCAATGCTAGAAATTTGGGAGTGAAGGGAAATCTGGGAGGAGTTCTTATTTGGCAGGGGCAGCACCTTTATTTGCCCCATCTGGAGCTGTACCCCTGTCCATCTCTTGTGTTGGCTGAGAAACCCAAAATCCTTCATTCACTGAAATGCATGCGCAGCACTCACATCGCAGAAGAACAGAGACACTTTCCTTCCTGACTGATGGCTCTCTGTCCTCTCCGAATTGGAAATTCAAGCAGGCGGATGAGTCCATTCACACTAGAGTTCAGAAAGTTACTTTTAAGAAGAAGAAATCTAATGCCATCCTGAGGTCATCCCTAATGGGGGCAGCAGTTAGGACCAGAGCATCGTCCCAGCCTTGTTGGGTTGTTTTGCTAAGTCCGGCTTCCTACCAGCTATCAGATAACTGGCCAGAATCTTGTCAGCCTCTCTTCGAGTAGACCCATGAACTAAACTGTTACATGGTGAGTCAGCACACAGGGAAATACTATTGATTTAATGGGTCTGCTCTAGGTACGACTCATAAATAAGATTTAAGATACTGTTTCCGTGTTTCTTTTCACCTTGTCTGGCAGTTCCTGGATGGCTAATCCATAAATCATAATTATCTAATTAACATCCACATCTGAGGCCTTTTTTCGCTGCCCTGTGTTTGAACAGTAGTGGAAAACTTGATTTGTAATTATGCATTACAAAGTGTTTACCAACCATACCTCCACCCACCATGGCTCCAAAACTCAGAAAGCTGGAGATACAACACCCAGAATCCTCTAAACCCCCTAAAAATTTCTAAAAGAGGGTATGGTGATTCAGCATGGCCTGAAAGCATCATCTTTACGGGTGCGTTTGTGTGAGAGTACACAACATGGCTCCCTACAGTAGGACAGTGAATCTGCTTGGACTTTTAGTCTGAACTTTAAAGGAGGTGTCCAGAGTGCTGAACCACTTCAGAGGGATAGAGTTCCGCACCTTGGACAGATATCTCAAAGCCTGGTCTGAACCAGTGGCAGCCGGTGGATCCCAAGTCAGTGAACTGGAGAATTCACTCCGGGTTCCCAAACTTTGGCTCTCCAGAAGTTTTGGGCTCCCAGAACTCCTGACAACTGGCCGAGCTCTTTGGGGCTTCTAGGGGTTGAAATCCAAAGCACCCGAAGGACCAAAGTTTTGGAGCCACTGCGCTGACCTCAAGTGCACTGTCCGTGGTATTGAATATTGTTTAGGAATAGCGTTCAGCACCTTGGAGAGCTCAGTTTAAACCTAGGAGTGGACTTACAGCCCCACTAAGGCCATTTCCGCAGTAGCCTGTTCTAGCGCGATGATTCCACTTTCAACATCCTCTGGAATTCTGGGGTTTGCAGTTTTGGGAGGGGCCGGCCGGCCCCAGGATTCCTTAGGAGGTTGCAAGTGGAATCATCGTGCTATAAGAGCGTCATGCGGAAATGGCCCAACATAGGAACCATCAGCTGCCACCAATGTGGCTGTGTGTGGCTGCAGAGTCTGACCTCTTTCCATGGAAAAATAACCCCCTCGCTTTCCTGATGAAAAGGGGGTGTCTCCACCATCCCCTGAAAATACTGGCTGTTCCCCGGAGACCCATCAACTGGGCGCCTGGCTTGTTCCAAGCCTCTGGCTTCCAATCCCATGAAAGCTCCTCTCCACCTCAATCCCTCTCTTTCTCTCTTGTGCTGATTCAACACACCTGCGGGGAATGAACCTTGACCACACTAGAGATCAGGAGAGGAGCAGCCTGAGCTCCATACATAACAGGAGTCGGAAGAACCATAAAGCGGCATTAGAAGGGCAAAGGTCCCCAGAGATAGTCTTTTAGCTCATCACTGAAGAATGTCTAATCTTATGCTTTACATAAGGTCAGAGGGGACGGTCAAAATATTCCCCACAAGCATCACCGAAGGAAGACAGGGAGGGGATGCAGAAAGAAGTTTCTTGGCCAAGGTAGACACTGGTTACCTGATTATAGCTTCAACCTGGATGTCGGCCATCTTCTAAGTGCATCTTCCTTTGAACATATGATTACCTGCGTCTGCCTTGCATTAACTCCTTTGCTCCTTGAGTTATGTGTCTGCTTTGACTAACCGCTGCCCTCCTGGAGCTCTGGAAGGGAAGTTTCTTAACTCCGGGACGGTCTGCAACCTCTCTGAGCCGGAGGCACCAAGACCCAAACGCAGCATCTTCTGCATTCAATGCTCAGGCCTTCCCCAATAGAGCTGGTCTGGGAAAGACAGTCCAGTAAATGCAATTAAGGAAATTAACATAGGCACCAGCCTGAGCTTGGAACAGTCACTTTTGTTTTTTGGACGATTGCTGGCCAGGATGCTCATGATGGCTTCTATAGATTGGGGAGCTGAGCCAAAGTTTTTTTTTAACAAAAATCAATTCCAACAGAGCTAAATAGGAAGTTCTACATGTCAGCTGCTCAAATATAAGGCGGATAACCCCAGGATTCCAGAGGATGTTGGAAGTGGTTTGACAACATCACTTGTGAAAAGGATCTAGACGGAGGCCAACAGGGGGACGTAGCAGCAAAAAAGGCTAATGCAGTCCAAGGTTGCATCAACAGCACTACAGGGCCCAGATCAAGAGAAATCATGCCACTAATCTATTCTGCTTTCGTCAGACCTCTCCTGGAGTCCTGGGTCCAGTTCTCAACATCAAGACGGATTTTGACAAGCTAGAGCACGTCCAGAAGCCAGTGATCGTGCTAGTAAAGAGTTTGGAAATGATGCTTAGGGAGCTGGGTATGTTTAGCTTGGAGAAGAGAAGACGGAGCAGGGGTACGACAGCTGTCTTAAAATCTCTGAAGGCATGCCATGCAGAAGACAGAGCAAGGGCAGGACTCGAACCCGTCTACCCAAGTGCCAAGAAAGCTGAAAGCAAGCTGGTTAGGAACAACTTTCTGGTGGAAAGGACTGTTTCCCACTGGAACAGGCTCCCTTGAAAGGCTGTGGACTTTCCTTCCATGCCTCCTGGATGCTTTTAGGCTGAGGATTCCTCTGCTTGCAGGAGGTTCACTACACATCCCTTCCAACTCTCCACTTCCATGCTTTGGTGACTAAATGTCAATATACCTTCACCATTACTCAGTGGTATAGATGCTGTTTTGAGATTGTTCAGGAAATGTAAGATAGCAGTTTTCCCCGACCTGCCGTGCTCCTGATGTCTTGGGGTACAACCCCCATCATCCCCATCAGCATCTGTGGGAAGCAGGATGCTGGGCTAGACACGACTTGTCTCAAAGCTTTAAAAAGTTCCTTGCAGCCCTGCCGCTCCCAGCATCCTCCAGGCCAGCATGGCGAGTGAGGATGATGGGGTTTGTAGTCCAAAAGCCACATTCCCTCCCTGCACCGGTCTGATCTATGCTGACATCCTCCTGAGATGGATAAAAGTGAGCGTTCTTGTGCCATCTTAATAATGTAAAAGCTACCATCCCATTTCCACTGCTCTCCCTCTCCTTCTCTCAGTCTCACTCTGGTTCCATCCATTTATTTTTTCTGCCTCATCCACAGCAATTTATATACACTACAAATCTTGGTTAAGTAATTACAGGGCGCATCGTGTTTGCGAGCCCAGAGATGAAAGGAGAGGGAGAACAAACAGGTGTGGGCTGCAAACTTTGCTTTGTTCTTACCTGTGGCTTTCCTAGCAGGTAAACTTTGCAATCCAAGTGTGTTTTTCTAGATGTTTGGAGGACCGACAGCCTCTTTTAAGAGGAGAAGGAAGGCCCCTTTTTTTCTCAAAACCACTTGGGACTTTTTACATGCACCAATTTAAGGAACATGAAAACCCCGGCATGGCTGGTTCTCAATGTCCTCCAAACAGCCTGGGAGGAATCTCACCTTCAGCCACATTCAAAGCTCCCTTGTTTCCAAACACCTAATCCGCTGAAAAATGCAGGTCGACGGCATATTCTCAATGCTCAGCCAGCAAGTGGAAATTCAAGGAAGGAAAGAGAATGCAGAAGTTTGGAATCTGGGGTTGGAATAGACCAGTTGCAACGAGTGGCAAGGAGATCAGATTGTGGGAAAGCGGTAGACCGGTTTTTGCGTCCGTGCGCATGTAGAAAACACAAAGGTGTCTGGAGCACGGTGGGATAGGAGCCAAGTCTTTAGCAATTATCCAGCTGGTGGGGAGCATTGACAAGGTCTTTTTAGACGCAGCCCTGCCATGACGGGATTTCCACTCGACATTTCTATTTATTTATTTAAATATATACTCCGTATTGGAACGCTTAAGGAAAACGAGTTTGCGTCATTTGTGCACCGCGATTAGAAGTCATGATTTATGCAGAAAGTGGACAATCCTGTCTGAGGTCAGCAGAAGACAGATTTTAATCGTCTCTCTGCCAATATCTTTCCCTTTTGTTCTTTCCTTAAGTGCAAAGCTTACAGACCTCTGAATACTTTTCGCATGAGCCAGAGAATGGCTGGGAACATTTTTAAAATTCCGGAATCCAAAAGGGCAGGATGGTGGAGCTAATAATGTCTCCTTAAATGGAAGCATTATTAATATTAATATTAATAAGTCATATACTATATTTGCCAGCGTATAAAGTGCACTGGCGTATAAGACGTACTTCATTTTTAATTGTTATTTTTCAAAGAAAAAGTGTCTCTTATACGTCAGCAAATACGGTACTTATATTCACCATTTAGCAAATACTAAATTTACACAACATCCCCTCCTCTTCTTACCCTGCCCACCCTTATATCTTCTATTTATACATTTTCAACCTTGAATTTACATTTATTTCCAATAGCATCTCCTTTTAATAACAAGTCTACAAAACTTTCCACCACTATTGCTAATATTCAGTTCTCTTAATGCAACAAATATATACGATATAGTCACATTCTCTATTAATTATTCTCCTCTTTTAATAGCATACTCTATATTTGGTTCCCAGTCTTTCTTAAAACCTTGCAATGTTTGCCCTTTAACCAGAGCAGTGAGCTTTTTCAATTTCCAATCACGTCCAGCGCCTTTAATATCCGGTCATCCAACCTGGGTGTCTCTACTTCCTTCTATTTTTGTGCATCAGTCATGGTGATGTGCTGGTCCTGTATAATGCTGGTTTATTATTTTCTAAAGGGAATTTTTTTATAGATTGTTTTGGGGACTTCCAGAAAGACAAGTATAGCAAGCAAACACACACACACCGTTGCAGCGCCTAGAAGCCAATACTTGCAAGCAAACAGAACTGCCTTAGCAAACTCGGGTTGCTGTTGACCTAACTGGGTTTGTTCAGTGTTTTGCTCATTGCCAGACAGGAACCTTTCCTTCCCCCATGAAACACACACAAAAACAAACAAACCCATGTGTCCAATCTTTCCAGCAAAGCTGGGACACCCTTCCCTTCCCAGCGTAAACTCAATTATTTTCACAGGGAAAACTTAGGCAAAGCCAAAGAGCCTCCATGTTCGAGAGCAAGCTACCTCTGAATCAGAATGGGAGAAAACATCATTATCATAGAATCATAGAATCATAGAAATGTAGGGTTGGAAGAGACCCTAGGGGCCATCCAGTCCAACCCCCTGCCATGCAGGAACACCCTCAAAGCACTCCCGACAGATGGCCATCCAGCCTCTGCTTAGAAACCTCCAAGGAAGGAGACTCCACCACACTCCCAGGCAGCAGATTCCATTGCCAGACAGCCCTGACCGTCAGGAAGTTCTTCCTGAGGTTCAGGTGGAATCTCCTTTCCTGCAGCCTGAATCCATTGCTCCTTGTCCTGGTCTCTGGAGCAGCAGAAAACAAGCCCTCTCCTTCCTCTACGTGGCATCCCTTCAAATATTTAAACATGGCTATCATGTCCCCTCTTAACCTTCTCTTCTGCATTCTTTTGGTGGTAATTTCCAAACTCCTTCCCCTCCCCACAACTAGTCAATACCGACTGGGAGATTTGGAAGGTGCCATCCCCTCCAAAAAAACAACACATTTTTCAAAGGTCTATATTGGAAGTAATCTATCAGCCTCATGACCGGTAGCCATTGATAGTCTCACTGTGTTTTTCTAACCCCCTTTGAAAGCCATCCGCATTGCTGGCCATCCCTCCCTCTTGTGGCAGTGAGTTCCATAGTTTAACTATGCGTAATGTACTGCATAAAGGCCACCAGTTATTACTATGGGTGGCCGTAAAGATGATTAAAGGGCTGTGAGCTGCAAATCACTCTGCCTGACGCTTCCGAAGTATGTCAGGAGAGAGAGAGAATGAATATAATCTAGACATCTGCATTCAGCAGCATAGCTGGATGGTGTTAATACATGGCACTTAGTCTTGGCGGCGTGCCTCAGTTTCCCAACCGGTCCCACGTAGGTCAGGTGGCTGCCTCCCTCCCTCCCACAGAGAGGAAGCGAGGCCGAGCTAATGAGCCATTTGCAGATGGAGCACCCTTGATTATCTCGGGATCAAAGGCTCTGCGTGAGATATAATCGGGATGATAAAAAACCCCAAGAAAATAGGAAGATGCAATAAAACTGTTCAGCCATGATCCATCCCAAGTTAAGCTTCCATGAGGCCCACTGATGTCAGTGATCCTTACTCCCAAGTAAATGAGTTTAGCACTGGAAGGAGGAGAAGGACCTGGCACGAAACGGGAAACTGAGGCCTGTAGCCAATCTCTCTCTCTGATTGGCCTTCCTCGCAGGGTTGTTGTGACGGAGGATAAAAGGGAGGCAAAGCATAGATGGCACTGTGACTTCCATGCAAGACCAGTAGGATAAATATGGATGAGGTGGTCTTATCCAGCAGGGATTGTCCCAGGTCCTATGCTACACCAACTAAATCAAGCCTCCTCCTCCATCAGCAGTCTACCTCCGCTTAGCAAAATCCAGGACGAGGGTTTGAAGCATCTGAATGGGAGAGAAGTATCTGCAGGCAGCTTTGCTCCTGAAGCTAATCCAGCTCAGCTTCATCTGTCCTTTGGAAAGGGGGCCACGTAGAAGCAGGCATGGCCACCACCCTAAAACAGGCTCTCAAATCTCTCCCCACTCTGTGGCTGTTTGCTGCTCCCAATTAAAGGATCCAGATAACCTCAGGGTGGGTGACAGTGGCAGGTCTGCCCTGGGACAATCCAGCGGGGGTACAGAAAATGCCAAAAAGGGCCACAAAGTCCAGTTCTGGTGTTGAAAAACAGCTTGCAATGGCAAATCTCTCCTGAATAAATCTTGCCAAGAAAACCTTATATTTTAGGACCAGCATAATGTAGTGGTTTAAGCATTGAACTAAAACTCTGTGAAACAAGGATTCGAGTCACTGTTCAGCTGCGGAGACCCATGAGTGGCCTGAGGCTAGTCACACAGTCTCAGCCTCAAAGGAAGGCCATGGCACGCTTTCTCTGCAAAACGAATCTTGCCAGAATTCTAGGATAGGATCAGGCCAGACTCAGCTTGATGGCGCATAGCATGGCCGCACATTCCCCTAATGACCCTATTCTTCCTTTCCGCAGGTTGTCGCTGTGGTCATGGACATGTTCACCGATGTGGACATCTTCAAGGACCTCCTAGATGCCGGCTTCAAGCGGAAAGTGGGCGTCTACATCATCGTGGACGAGTCCAACCTCAAGTATTTCCTCCAGATGTGTGAGCGAGCCCAGATGCACACGGGGCACCTGAAGGTAATGCCAGCCCCGATCCCAAAGAACCAACCTGCTAGGTTGCTTTTGCTGATGGTTGTTGACCTTCCCAGTTGTGATGCTCAAAGTAACCAAAGGAGACATCCTCTTTTGGTGACCTTTCGGCACTGTCAAAAAGACGGAGGTTTGGGAGTGCCTTTTTTAAACTACAACTCCCAGAATCCCCTAGCTGGGAATTGTAGTTCCCCCTGCAAAAGAGAACACCTGCCAGGAGGCTTGGAAACGTTGCTGATGAGTCAAGCCCACGTGCTGTGACACCACGAGCATTTGACACAGAAGAGGCCAAAGGCCAAAACTAAAGCAGTTTCGTTTTTTAAGCCTGCGGCCGCTGTACTTTAACCCCAAGATCATAAACAATCCACCCTCCGGCTCTGAAGCTCAGCTGGAAGGAAGGAGACATTTTTATCCTCGTAAACCGTTGTTATTTCACAACCTTTATTTCACCTGGGGGGTAGTAAACACGGCACCAAGAAAGATTTGGACTAAACCTATTTGCAAAGGGAGTCTTTGCAACAAGAGAGCCCTGATATGGATAAGCCAAAAGGGGACAGGGATTGTTCTTGCATCCCAGTTGGGTATGATTTTGATGCCCCCTCCATCACATCCCTGGGGCATCAGGGAGAAAATACCATTACCTTATAGCCCCTGGTGGCTTCCATGTCTGCAGGAATGGTAAACCATTCTGGATTTTACTCTGAACTTTAAAGCAGCTGGGTAGTCAAAGTGCCAAGACCTGTCCCTGGAAATAGGTTCACCGGCTTTATTGTGCATTTATTTAAGACACTTATGGTTTGAGTGCTGGACTGGAAACTCCAGAGACCAGCGTTTCAATCCCTGCACAGCCATGGAAAACCACTTTGGGCAAGTCACACTCTCTCAGCCTCAGAGGGAGGCAAAGGCAAAATCTTCTTGGAACAAATCTTGGCAAGAAACTTCCTTGAGAGGTTCACCTTAGAGTTGCCATCAGTCAGGAATGACTTGAAAGCACACACAGACAAGTAACTTCAAACTTTAGGAAATATAGCTTAGACAATTTAAGAAAATGACCTACAGCAAACTTAAACATTGTAGGTACAGATGATGGTCAGTGTCCCATCCTCTCCAATGCTAGAAAATTGGATACTGAAGCAAAATTTCATTGGAGTGCAGAATTCTTCCCTGTGGAGGGATGTAGGCCTTATTTTGTCCCCCCTCATCTGGTACCTAATCCATAGAAGTTGCAAGAATTCCAACACAACAGATAGAAGATTTTTGAGTATGTGCGGTTTTCAACATCTCCCTCTCTGCAATGCTAGAAATGTGGGAACTGAAGGGAAAAATTCATTGTGGGGGAAGAGAATACTTTGGAGAGGTACTTTAGAAATACTTCATTTTGCACCAGTCTGCAGCTCCATCCCTGGGCAGCAGGGCTTTCCTCTCTCATGCTGGGCAAGCTTGGGCAAGCAGTGGCCAGGGGTCAACATGCCAGAGCTGGGAGAGAGCCCGTCTCCGCTGCAGAGAGCTGAGCCATTGGAGAGAAATTGTTTGCCCAGTGATTCAGCCCTCGCAAAAGCGGAGATCGGGTGATTCCTTCATCACCCATCCGTCTTTGGGTGTTTGCTTCTGGTTTGCGGCAGATTAAACAAACAGATCTTACTTAATGAAGCCAGTTGGAAGAGGAGGAAGCTAAGTATTTTTTTTTCTTTTTCACTGCTGTGAATGGATAGTTATGCTGCCGTTGCTGTTTTTTCGGTTTGGCTGGGTGTTGTCCCAAAGGAACCTTTTTCTGGGAAAAGGAGAGGCCCCAAATGAGGAACTGGGTCAAGGATGCAGGAATCAAGTGACCCAACAAAATCTTATCACTTGACTCTGGGGAAGATGCATCAGCCCAAAGGCAAACACAGGACCAGGAATTGGGGGTTTTCTTTCACCTCAACAAAAGGAGCTGTGCCCCACCTTTGCGTCACCCGCAGTCGGACAAAAGAAAAAGCATCACAACAACCGACAAAGCCCCAGCCAAGCCCATCGGGCAGGCAATGGCTTCCTTTATGAGGGTTTTTGGAACAAGGATGGGGATTGTGGAACAATAGGCCCAGAGGAAGGAAGGAAGGAAGGAAGGAAGGAAGGAAGGAAGGAAGGAAGGAAGGAAGGAAGGAAGGGGAAGGGGAAGGGGAAGGGGAAGGGGAAGGGGAAGGGGAAGGGGAAGGGGAAGGGGAAGGGAAGGGAAGGGAAGGGAAGGGAAGGGAAGGGAGGAAGGAGGAGGAGGAGGAGTGGGCCTTTGGGAATGTCGAAAGCTTTGGCCGACGTGCCAGCTGTACCCTTTCTTAGGGAATGTGGCTCAAGAGGTCCAGGCTCGTCCCACTTATCTGACCGCAGTGATGTATTTTATTCCAAGTCTCAAGTCTCTACCTTCAGGCCTCAAATCAAGTCTCAAGTCCTTGAAGACACTTTCAAGTCAAGTCTCAAGACTCAAGTCTGGGAGCCAACTTTACACCCCACCCTGTATTCCAGAATTCCTGGACAGAGTTGAATAAAGTCAGTTTTGACAATTCAAGCAGAGTCAGCCCTCCACCTTTGCTATTTTGCCATCTGCAGCTTCGGAAATGGGGAAGAGGGTCCTTCTTTCTCCCTATTTGCAAAGTTGGAGGCTTCTTCAGAAGTGGGGAAGAGGGTCCTTCTTACTCCCCATTACTGAAGCTCCAAAAGCTTTAGAAGGAGGGATCCTTCCTCCTCAAGCCCGTTGCCTAAGACATTTGCTGTTCCCCTCTGAGAAATGCTCCCTGAGCTCTGGGGGTGAGTCCTGCCTTCGGCTTTTAAGAAAAGTTTTAGAAAGCTCCTCCTATATGTAGCAGGGACAGGCTGCAGAGGAGACCTCAAGCCCATTGCCTAACCCATTTGTTTTTCCCTTCCAAGAAATGCACCCACACTTTGGGCTTGTGACCAGTAGGCAAAAAGAGATGGAAGCCTTGTTCAAAGCTGTAAGGTTTCCGGACGAATGCGTTATGTTACCGAACCAAGGGCAGCAAGTCAGTCACTAAAAATATACAAGCCTTGAGTCTAGTCAGTGCATCCTTTTATTGCGGAATTGGGTCCAAGTCAAGTCACTGAAGGATTAAAGTCCAACTTGAGTCCAAGCCAGTCCACTCAAGTCTAACAACTATCTGACAGTTTAGAGACCAGAGCACTGTCAGAAAATGGAATTGGTCAAAAAGTGGAACCTGTGTCCTGTGCCATAGAGAGCATGAAAGCCTTACGGAGGCTCATTGGGGATCAACGGCTCATGTGCTGCTTGCAATGTCTCCCACCCGGCTTTGCACCTTTTTTCCCCTCTCGGCACACTTTGCAAGCAGTGGCGCAGTCCCCAGCGAGCCTCCATAGGCAAGAAGAACTGACGGAAGAGCAGAACCCCCATGGAATTAATGGAACTTGTCCTTAATTTGGAAGTGTTGAAAGAGCAATCAAAGTGGAATCAAAGTGGTAGAAATTACATAGTGTGAAAGAGATCTTGGTCTGCTGGGTTCCTTTTTCGCCTCTGGTTTCTGCCTAATTCAACATTAACGTTCTGCTGACTCAAGGCAGACTATAACAAAGGCAATGTGACCAGTTTTGTTTCTTGCACTGTAAGAAGAAGAAAAAGAAAGAAAGAAACCACTTCTATTCCAAGCAATGAACGTCTGTCATTCAACAGTTTCAGATCAAAATGTGACTTTGAGCAAAAAAAGGTTGTCAGAGTTAAGTTGTCTGAAAAGTGCAAAAAAAATAATAATTCTTCTTTAACAAGAGCCATTACATAATTGAGCCAATTTTCCCCACTTCCAACATTTTAAATCCACCACTTTGTAGCTTTTACCTCCAGGGAGTGCTTTATAAAGCGCTCAAGAATGACAACCTGTCATGTTTTGGGGTGGGGGGTCATGATATATCGCCAGTCCCATAAATCCATCACTCTCTTTCGAATGGAGGGCCGCCTATTTGGAAGTCAAGCAGTCTGGCTGGGAAACCTTTTATTTATCTATTTTAAAGACAGGACGGACGGGAAAATCCAGAGTGAGGTTTCCTCTTCCAACGATTCTATCTATAGCCTTTGGCAAGTCACTTATGGCCTGTCACGGCAATGGCTAACCTCAGCCGGCACGGCTGTTTTCTCAGCTGAAGCGTCTGACTAACGTAGCAGATCGAGATTCCTTTCTCAGAGTTTGTTCTGTAAAAAATATTTTTTAAAAATACATCTTTTTGTTCACCCAGCCCACACAGCCACAAGCTATACTCGGAGAGTTATAGACCTACATCCAATAGTTAGCACACAATTGGCCCTCCGCATTTGCTAGGGTTAGGGGCACAGGACCCCTGCAAAGCACAAATATTTTATATTTTTGTTGTTGTGTGCCTTCAAGTAATTTCCAGTTTATGTTAACCCTAATCATAGGGTTTTCTTGCAAGATTTGTTCAGAGGTGGTCCGCTTTTGCCTTCCTCGGAGGCTGAGAGAGTGTGACTGCTATTAAACTGTCCCAGTTTCAAGTCCAAAATATGAAAGTAGTCTGTACTGAGTTAACACGGAGAGGAGAGGGTGGAATCTTGCCCTTCCCTGTAGGCTCAGGCAAAAGCAAACCGCTGCAACCTCTCCGACCTTATTAATATTTTTCGTCATCTTGACCGGAGTGTGGCGTGGCCCCACATGTCCCATTTTCCATCCATGAAACATTGGAGAGTATTGTAACGAGACAGCCGTCCCACAGATTTCACCAGCCAAGTGCTTTTCCACTGCTAATCTCATGATGGTTTCTGAAAGGTTGATGCCAAGGGATTTGGATGCCGAGCTGCACTTGAACTCCTCTTACCCCAAATGGAAATCCATGAAATGGATGCTGATGAAATTAGCATCCCCACTTTCGCCATGGCTGGAGAGGGAAGGAGAACAGGGTGGCCCAAAGAGGGGAGGCACCAAACAGCCAATTAAAGCCTGAGACGAACGGGTTCTTCCTGTCTTGGAGAGATTTCATTTTAATTCTAGCCAGGGCTAAAAATCAGCAGCTCGTTTTAGTGATGCTGCATCTGAGTCTGAAATTTCAGGGAAGAAAAGCAAACGCACTCACATCACACTGTGGGAACCGAACGCTCTCTCCCAAACTGACTTTCGGCACAGCGGGCCCTCGGTATCCACTGAGGTTTGGTTCCGATTTAGAAATCTACCCGGTTGCAGTAAATAAAAAGAGCCTCCAGCTTCAGGGCCGGTCTTTCTCTGCTGAACACAGAGGGAAAGTAACAGAATTGCTTTCATGTCCGCCCAGTTTGTTTCCCTGGGTCATTTGGCCGGAGGCCAATGGAAACCTTATTGATCTATTTACCAATGGGGCAGGCAGCAAAATGATTAGCTGTTTGCTGTTCTGGTGAGCCGGCCGTGCCCTCTTCCACGATACTCAGTCCCGTTTCACCTCCCACCTGCTTTTCCCACCGGTTGGTTTGCATGGCCCGCCAGCATCCTGCGACCGCTAAGCACATGCAGTCCTCACAGGGCAGTTTTTACCCATCATTTCAAACCTGCTAATTGTCTTGCTTTCTCAGGGACATTCCCAGGTAAAATCCTCTGCCATCCCATTTTTTCAGCTGCTTTTAAAATGTCCCAGTTTCTTTCTCCTCCTCCCGCTCTCCCCCTTGTCCTCAGTTCACTGCAACTTAATTGCAAAAAGTAGTTTGCATTCAACTCATGGCAGGGGGGAAATGGGGACAGAGTCTTGCCCTTCCCAGTCAGCTTATGCAAAAAGCAAATTGCTGTAGCCTCTCCTAGCTTATGTGTTTCAACTCATTAACAACTTTTGCCATCTTGATCACATTCCAGTGTTTCTTGAACACAAATGTCCCAGTTTTCACCAATTAAAATGTTGGGGTACGTGTCATTCCCACCCACACTTTATATCTTAGACAGCCAGTGTGGTGTAGTGGTTTGAAGCATTGGGCTTGGATCTGGAGACCAGGGTTCAAATCTCTGCTTGGCCTTAAAGACCCACTGGGTGACCTTGGGCAAATCACACTCTCTCAGCCTCAGAGGAAGGCAAAGGCAAACCCTCTCTGAGCAAATCTTGCCAAGAAAACCTGCGATAGGTTTGCTTCAGAGTCGCCATTAAGTCGGAAACTTTCTAGCATTGCAAAGAGCAAGGTACGGAAAATCATTTCATGCCCAGAACTCTCCTATTTGTTGAGTCACATTCCCTTGGTCACTTTGCATGCCTAAATTGTGTTTTTAAAGGCTCGATGGTAGAAATTTGGGGACTGGAGGGAAATTTCATTCGTAGGGTCCCAGAATGTTTGCTTACCCTCGTTTTCCCCCTCGCAGGTACTAGCCTGCATGTCTCTGTTCGACGTAACCTATAACATGGATGTCTGGGTGAGGGACATAGAAACTTAATAAATAACTTCCTAAAAAATTGCAATGCAATAATTCCAAAAATATTTCATTCGGAAAGAGTATTCTCTCTCTCTTTCGTGAAACTCTTTTCCATCTTGTTCCTTAGAAGTATTTCCTCCTTACTCCTCCACTTTCATTTTTTGCCTTTGCAGAACCTCAGAGTCCGCACTACCGGAGGGACAGAGTTTTTCACCCGTTCAGCCACGCGGTTCAGGGGTGCCTTAGCTCAGAAGTTCATGTTTGTAGACGGTGACAAAGCCATATGCGGGTCCTACAGGTACGTGCATTCCTTAGCCGCTTTCCTTTGGAAACAAAAGAAAATTGGCTCCCTTGCTCACCGTCCTCAATAAAGAGTCTAGTGCAACCTGAAAACTTGCATTACGTCTGCTTGCAGACATTAAGAATGCAGATGACAGAATCTGCAACACATTGGCTGTCTAAAGATGTTATCATCCCACTGCAATTGTGATTTACTTGCTCCTAAGTAAACACTTAACTAAGCAGCTGGTGCGGATTACTGGCCATGCTTCATAAAGAGTTCAGTGCAACCCAAAAGCTAGCATTACTTCTGCAGCAGATAATAATCCAGTGAACGCAAGAATTCCAATGGTTCCTTTCTTGGATTCACCGGACCTTTCTCCTCCTTTTTGCAAGAGTTCTGTTGGTGTTGCATGTTTTAGCCAATCGTTGGCTCATTTTTCATTTTACTGCTTTATTCTAGCCTTGAAGAAAGGGATTGGCTGTTAGCCCTAAAGTAATGTTTGATTGATTAATTGGTTGATTTTGTCCCCGCTTTCCCCTACCCCAGCTTCACCTGGTCTGCAGCTCGAACAGACCGAAACGTCATTTCGGTCCTCTCGGGACAGGTGGTGGAGACCTTCGATAAGCAGTTCCAAGAGTTGTACCTCATGTCTCGGGGGGTCAGCTTGAAATCGATCCCCATGGACGAAGAGCCTGAGCCGGAACCCCTCATCCTCCCATCCATCGTGCCCGCAAACCAGGACAGCAATGCCGTCGTGAAGAAACTGTTCAACCCCAAGTACGCCCTGGTCAAGGCCAAGAGCGCTGAGCAGATTGGGAAGAGCAAGGCAAACAGCGAGAAGAACCTGGCCGACGGGCCAAAGGCAGAAGCCAAGAGCAAAGCCATCCCGGAAGGCCGGGTCTCCGAGCGTCCGAACGACACTGTAGAAATGGCTCCGCTCATCCACCCGGGGCTCCTGAACTTGGAGAAAGCCAACATGTTCGATTACTTGCCCACTTGGGTGGAGCCCGACCCGGAACCTGGGAGCGAAATATTGGGCTACATCAACATCATTGACCCCAAGATCAAGAACATCCAGCTGTCCCAGATGAACCGCATCAAGGTGTGCGATGTCTCCCAGGCCAGCGCCCAACACAGGCAGTTGCTGAAACAGAAGGCGCAAGAGGCCAAAAGGAGTCAGGGTCCCCATCCCAGCCCGGGCTCTCCCCACCAGCCAGACGACCCCTCTCCCCCAGCCCAAAACCATGAGGCCCCAACTCATGTTACAGACAGCCCCACCAGAAAGGACGGGGGGACACCGACGAATGGAGAGACCTTTGTCACCTTGGCCAACAGTCAACACTTGAAGCAACAGTTGGAGGCACCAAGTCAAGACCAAACCGACCACAACGATGCTGCTCCCCCAGTCCCCAAACCAAGGACAGTCCCCGTGACAGACTTGATTTCCGTGAAAAGCACCCAGGAAGAAGCTGGCAGGGAAGAGGATCAGCAAACGCAGCCACCGGAGAGCAACACTTCCAATATGGTAAGTGATGGAGGAGGAACCCGCGTTCCAGGGCACTGCCGGCAACTGAGCAGGCAGGAGGCTGTGTCCGAGGACGCCACAGTAAACGGGGTGCAAGGAGATGAGGTGGAAGAAGGAGAGGAGGAGAAGGACGACTACGCAGTGTTCAGCGGCCAAGGGAGTTTGTCCGGCAGCTCCGCCAACCACAGCTACCTCCCCTCCAACACGTCCTCCACCTCAGACGAGTACTTTGAGGCCACCGACCGCTTTGGGCTTCTGCGGAGAACCAATTCCGACTTCCTCCTCAACGGAGGCCTGGAGCACCACCGGCCTCCCTTGCAAAGGAAGCTGAGCGAGCCCCACATGAGCCGAGGGACCTTCGTCAGCCCCCTCGGGAGCCCCCAGCCCCTGCTGCACTTGGCTCTGGAGGAGGGCAGGCAGAGGAGGAGGAAGAGCGACGGCGTGGAGGAGACGAGGTGCGTTTTGGGAAGGGGACGTAACCTGCATGCTTTGCCCGACGGCTACAATACCTGTCTGAGCAATGCTCCACAGGTAGGACCATCTGTTGTAACTTTTTCCATGTCATAATTGTTGATTGTGGTTCTCTGGAAGCAAGCAGAGTTGTGCTATAAACTAGACCTAGGATAGCTCGGGAGATGAGGGCAAGTGTCATTTGATGCTAGTATCATTTGTATTTTTTTGCTGAATGACTACTCCTTACGGACTGTGAAGCAAAGACTGTCGTTCGAATGGGTGGTTAAAATTACACCTTTCCTCCTGCACTCTTTATATAATTGTAAAGTTAAACATGAAAAGGGAGTTCCTGTATATCAGATAGCAATAATCTCTTAATAGCTTTGAATGTGTGCTGCCTCATTCCAGGCTAGCAAATTACCAAAATGTAAACAGTCTGCAAAAATGTATCACATTGCATCAGTACTTATTTCTTCTAAGTGTTTTGGGGAGCAAACTGGGGGAAAAAACATACTCTTCCCTCTAGTTTACAAAGAAACATCCTTTTCTGGTCACCTTGGAAGTGATTGTTGCTCACTATTGGTGATCACCATTGTTCACCATTGATCACCACTGGTGATCAGAGGAGTTTGGGCTAAATCCCTGTTGTGATTATGCATCCAAGATCAATGGCTCTAGCTGTTTCAAGCTCATGCTCCTGAAAGGACCAAACCAGGAAAGAACAAAAAGCAAGTCGCAAAATAAAAATAAAAAGCAAGTCACAGGCAGGCACCCGATGCTAGAGTTGTATGAGGACATCTTGTCCAGTTCATGGTAGACTACAGAAAATGGAAGATGACAGAGACCGGTGGTGTCCATAAGATGGCCACTATATGAATCAGATCAGGGTTTTACTGCAGATTATAAATGTTAAATCCAAGAGGCTGAAGGTGTTTGGGGGAGAAATAGGGTTCAGCACCTTGGAGAAGTCTTTTAAAGTCTGGAATAAAACCCAGAACGGATTCACAGCATCTTTGCTAGTCATTGTTAAGGTGGCCATGGATTTGAGAAGGAAAGATAGTCCAGCGAACTATGAGGAAGGAGGTGACATTGGAGTGGGTGCTTGGAGCATCCTTCTCAGTCCTTTTTCTTGTTTCAGACCCCTTTTTCCTTGGAGACCCCCTCCAGAATGTGCCTCAACCTGCCATGTCCAACAACTGCAAGCCAACGAAAATTATTAACCGTAATCATTTCATTTCCTAGCACCAGAGGCAACACGTCTGCCAGTCCCTGGATGTACCTCCCACCCCTTTTGCAAGGCATGATGCCTCTACCACCTCCCCCTCAGGGATTTACAAAACGGCCACCTCCCTTGCCCATTGCCTGAGCCATCTTTCCTGCTCTTTCTCCCTAAATTTGCCAAGTGTTTCCCTCAAAAGACCATGGGGTTCAGTGGGGAGGGAGGAAAAAAAAACATTAAAACCATTTAAAGCCTTTGGATTTTCCCACGGCGCTACAGCCTGTTCAGCAACAAAAGAAACCAGAGCAACGTGGTCTTGTCGCCTGTGCAAAAGCCGAGGCAAGGCCCGGCCTGCTCATTGATGCCTTCCCTGCCTGCCTGGGCTGTTGTCTGACTCCTTTTCAGATGCAAGACACAAAAGCATGAAAGGTGCATTGTCCTTTCAGTGTCGTGCAAGAGGACAACTTGGCATCAAATTGCAGAGTTGGCATCTTTGCACTGGCGTTTTATTTACCTGACATTTCATGCTGGGTGTTAGCAACCCACTTTTCCCGTAGGAAGTTCAAGAAGGCTGAGATGACTCTGTTTGGTCTCACTCTGTTTGCACAGCAGCCCTGTGGGTAGGTCAGGTGCATGTATACGAGAGGGAAAGCCAAACTACCCTACCATCACCAAGTGAGTTTCATGGCTTGGTGCACATTTGAACTCCGGGCTCTCAACCCTCCATCCATCACTCCAACCAAGGGGTGGCGAAATCTGCTCCAAGACTCACAAAGACCACCCAAATCGCCATTCTGCCCAAACTCCTATTTGGTATTCAGAGCACACCGTCTCCATTGCTGATGGGCCTCTCCTCCGTGAACGTTGCTGTTTAGTTACTTCTCAAAGCCACCTAAGCTAGTAGGCAGCACTACCAAGAATTCGAGACTTCCTTTCTTCCAAAGGGGGTATACGTGGCTCTCCTCTTCCTCACTTTATCCCCATAACAACCCTGCAAGGTGGGCCAGGCTGAGAAAGTGGAGGGGACATGTGTCTAGACTTATGACTAGTCCAGAGCAGACTTCATAAAAGTCTGGGTCCAGGACTCTTGCCACCACAATCCATTGACCTTACTATGTCATGGTGAAATAATTTTAATATTTTTGTCTCTCCAAATTCCACTGCCAGTCAATTTCGCCTGACTTCTTGCATGGTAGGAATGAGCAAAAATGAGCATTTCCTCCAAATTTCATAGAATTCTTAAAATTTCTCTTCTGCCATAGCTTTTCAGGGTTTGTTTTTTTTCCCCAACAGAAAAGCAAAGCAAAACTGGAGTCACTAGAATCCAATGGGGAGCCATTTTCATGCCTTCCCACTGTCCAGTTTTGGTTGGGAGAGTCCCAATTAATCTTCTGTCACCCCAATTTCTCAGCTGTTTTTAAAATGTCCCAGCTTCTCTTGGCTCTTGTTACTTTCCTCCTTTGTCCTCAGCTTACCCCCTTGGGTGCAATCTGGAGCTCTTTCTGCACTAGACTGTTATAGTGCTATTACTCCACTTTCAACACCCTATGGAATCCTGGGGTTTGCAGCTTAGAGAGGGGCCTCAAAGGCCATCCTCAAAGGCTCCTTCCTCCCGAAACTGCAAACCCAGGATTCCATAGGATGTTGAAAGTGGAGTAATAGCACTATAACAGGCTAGTGCAGAAAGGGCCTTGGTCAAAGTGCAAAAGCTGTTTACACCCAATTAACTCAATGTGGGAGAGGAGAAGAGAGGAAAGAAGCAAAATCTTGCCCTTTCCGGAGGCTCAGGCAAAAGCAAACTTCTGCAGCTTCTCCTAACTTGACTATTCTTCTCCATTAATATCATTTTCAGTCTTAACCACACACCCCAATGTTGCATGGCTACACGTCTCTTACTTTTTGAGACGCTGGAGAGGTTTGCACTTTGAACCTGGCTTGTACTTCTAGGGCGCTCCAACCTTTGCTCCTGCAAATGTTTGGGACTTCAGCTCCCCTAACCTCTGGGGCCATTCCAGGTGGGGTCTCTGGGAAGCCCCAGATACCCAGAGGACCACAAAGTAAGAACCACTTTCTCTAGGAGAAAGTTTTGGCTCTTGTGGCAAGGAAGGCTCCAAATGGGTCCGACCCGTTTGGCTAGCCTCTTCGGCGCCGCTCCACCTCAGCAAAACGGGTGCCTCACCCACAGGAATATCTCCCACGGATCATGTCCTTTGTTTTGTGACACATGCATGGAGGTTTACACAAGAAGATCTAAGAGAAGGTGGCGTCTGGCTAGGAGGCCAAGTCCCTCTGCTGAGCTCGGCCGTGCGGAAGGTGCTTGTGGCATTTCCAGTCGCCACCTTCCTTCGCTTGCCCAGGGGCCGGCCACATTTTGCAAGGCTCGGGCATGTGCCCACACGACGCCTTTCGAGTCCTGCTGACACAGCAGCGTCCCCGGCTCTGACGTGGCCTCCCTCGTTTTACTGGGTCAGGCCGGTTTCTGTTATGCTTGCAAAGAGCTTAACAGGGAGAGACGGCTTCACGTGCCCATCGCTTTTGTTCCAAGGAATGCAGAGGCCCATATTTAGAACCACCTGGTTAAAAAGCAGGTCAGAACCAGCTTCAAATCAACTTAAGCACGGCTTTAAAAAATCATACCCTATACCAGTCCCAATTTGGCACAGAGGGTCCCGAATAATTCTCTGCCATTCCAATTTTTCAGCTCCTGTTAAAATATCCCAGGGTTTTTCTCCTCCTTCCATTTCCCCCCTTTCTTCTCAGCTTACTTCACTTTCTGCAAAATGATTTTAAAAGCAGTTTGTAACTTTTAATTAACTCAGCCAGAGAAAAGGAGAGAATTTTTGCCTTCCCCGGTAGACTCAAGGAAAAGCAAACCACCGCCGCCTCTCCTGATTTGCGTGTTCCTCTTGATCCCACGTGTCCCAGTTTTCCTTTGTGAAATATCGGTGGGTATGGCTTCTACATTAGAGAGTTACAACAGTTTGAGACCTCTTTAAATGCCCTGTTTCGATCCTATGAAACTCTGGGAAATGTAGCTTCACTCTCCTAAACTACAGTAGCAGAGCTATCTCATGGAGGCTTCTAAGTACCTCCTCAAACTACATATCCCAAGCATTTGCATGACAGACGCATGGCCGTTAAAGTGGGATGGAACTGCTATAATGGTATAGTGCGGATGGGTGACTGGCCAAATAAATATATTTTCTTTTACCCAAAGCTAGACTGTCTCCCCACAGTTCTGCAGTCCCAGAGAGCAAATGAGGAATTGCATGACCACTTTCATTCATATATAAATTATTTTTACGCAAAGAAACATAAACTCTAACATGTTTGACATAAACATAAACTAAAATTTAAACACCACACTAAAACAATAAACTAAAGATGCTGTTTAATGGGAAACTGCCAAAAGGCTGGTCTATGCTGGCTGAAGGATTCTGGGAGTTGCAATCCAAAAATGGAATTTTCCCCAGTTCTACTACAATATATGACCATAGGAATAAGAGGGATACATGCAGAAAAACTGAACAGTGGATTAATATCAGCAAAGGAGGACTGGTTGTTAAAAATGAACAAATAAATGATCTGCCTTAATCAGAGAAAAATCACTGGGGACTTTATGGAACGACTGGGAAACCCTTGATTGCCTTTTTGTAGAAAAAAAGAGAATAATATGCTTTTTGTAGGAAGAAAGAGAATAATATGCTAACTGTAGCTTTTGATAGCTGGTAGGTTTGAATTATTGGAAGAAGCGTGTGAAATATTTATTAGTTGGAGAAGGTCTTGTATATTAAGACCTAAAACCACTGTAAAGAATGTTGGAAGTCATTATAATTTTTCATCTTTGTGTGTCTTTTTTTTTTTTTTTGCTCCTTTGTCTTTTATCTTTTTCTTTTTCCCCTCTGCCTTCTTTGCTTTTTTTCCCCCTGTGTGTATATTTATTTTAAAGTAGTTGCAAACTTTTAATAAAAATATTTTGAATGAAGAGGAAGAATTTGGCCCAGTTCTGCCTGGGATAAAGGATGGACTCCTCCGACATTCCTCCTTACCTGGATACAGGATCCGGCTTATCATTCCTGGCATAATGATGACGATCATGGGCAACATTTTCAAATAGCTGGCGAGGATGGACCCTCCCTTGGCGTGGCTCAGGTTCTTGGCCGAGAGAGATCTCTGGACAATGACCTGAAAGGGGGCAAAGAGCAAGGAGAGCAAGTTTGCAACGGGGATCAAAACTCTGGCCGTTTCCGCGCTAGACTTTTATAGTGCTATTATTCCACTTTCACCCTCCTATGGCACCCTGGGGTTTGCAATTTAGGGAAAGGCATTTAGAATTCTCAGCCAGAGAGCTCTTCGGCCGCATGAAACTACAAACCCCAGAATTCCACAGGAGGTTGAAAGTGGAATAATAGCACCATAACAGTGTAGTGCGGAAGTGGCCTCTGCTTTGTTTCCAGAGAGGGAGTTTTTAGGTTGTATCCAGATGGATTTAAAAAGGCCCAAAAGGCCCAGACTTTGTTGCTGCTCTTTCCAGTTTTATTTCAGAGATCCAGACACATTTTGTCTAATTGCAGAATATTTTCTGCCAGCTTCAGTCAGAAGACTTTTTATACCAGCCTCTTTTAAGCCAGCATAAAATACTGTGTCGTTGGTGTGGTGGTCTGAGCATTGGACTCCTACCCTGGAAACCAGGGGCCAGTTCCCCACCCCACCGTGGAAACTCACTGGGTAAACGCCACTGTCTGTGGATGTGCTGGTGGGAGGATACTGGGAGCTGCAGTCCAAAACAGGAAGCTTTCCAAACTCTGCCAATTAAACTCACACACCTAAGCACACACACTTTTAGTTTTACATAAAATCACCATCAGTTTTCCAAATTTTTGCATCAATGCCCAAGGATGCCCAGAGAATGGGATGCCCAGAGAACGCCCAGAGATGCCCAGAGAACGGGAGCATCTCCAAAGAAGGAAGCAGGTCTTCTTTGCCCATTTAAGTAAAGTCTTTATTCACTGGCCACTTGTGTGGACACTCTATTGTACAGAAGAGGAAAACTCACGAGTTTCCTCCGCTTCCGAAATCGTCTTCTTGGCATGGAGAAAACAGCAAGGAGCCAATGCTGATGACGATGAGCCACGAGACCTGTGGCTCAAAGGAAGCGCATGATTCACACCAGTTTGTGCATGCACGGACAGTGCCAAACGTGCCTGGGTTTTTCCCCAGCAAAGGAATGGTTCCCAGCTGATTCACGCAACATGTTGTGGCAATCCAAGCTTCCTTTTTCACCAAGCGATATGCAACACCATTGGGCAAAGGGGCAGGGGAGAGCTTTTCATTGGGACCCATGCTGGGGAGAGAAGGGTTTCACCTTCCCTCCCTGTGTAGCCATTTCCGCACTAGGCTATTATAGTGCTATTATTCCACTTTCAACCTCCTGTGGAATTCTGGGGTTTGTAGTTTACTGAGGCCAAAGAGCTCCCTGGCTGAGGATTCCAAATGCCCTTCCCTAAACTGCAAACCCCAGGATTCCACAGGGTGTTGAAAGTGGAATAATAGCATTATAACAGTGTAGTGCAGAAAAGACCACAGTGAAAATCTCCCCTTCCACATGCTCACTATGAAATAACACACACACACATACACAAAACACCTGTCATAATTGCATCCTGTTGTTTTCAATGCAATGTAGTGGGCAGCGTGGTTCTTTAGAAGACTTAGGTTGGGGGACTGTGGGAATTGACCCTGGAGACCCGGACTCTATAGCCATGGAAACCCACTGGGTCACCTTGGGCATGCCACACACTCTCAGCCTCCAAGGAGGGCGGTTTCTCCCTGTCTTTCTCCTATGGGAATTATTCACCCTTGCAATGTCAGGATGAAAGAGTTAAGGATTTCTATCCGTTGGGTTAGGGAAGAGAGAAGAGAGAAAAGGATAAATCCATAGCCGTATCAGGGCCATTCCAAGTCTTTTGTTTTGCAACCTGTTTGTCAATCAGGTGTGGTGCCCTAACAGGTCTGCACGGCTGTCTAAATATTTGCAATTTTGCTCAGTCGCTTCAACAGTTTCCATCCATGGCTGAAAGGTCTGAGTGCTCAGTGGGCAGAGCGTGGAGGGTGTGGAGGAGTGGCCAGGGCATGCGGGGGTGTGGCTATGAGCCAAGATGACCCCAAAACATTGCCGCCCGGGGCAAAGCGCCCCTCCGCCCCCCCGATTCCTACACGACTGTGAGCACTCCAACCTCCTTGAGTCAGGCCAGAGAGCAGCAATTGATTGTTTTTGTTGGTTGTGCGCCTTTGAATCACTTTTTCCTCTGTAGATGTGAATTAATTTGTTCATTTGTATCTCTGAACGAAAATTAATAAATATTAAATCATTAAAAAAAAGAAATAGGATGACATGGATGGTCCTGACTTTGGCCATTTCCGCACTAGACTGTTATAGCGCTTTGATTCCACATTCAACCTCCTATGGAATCCTGGGGTTTGCAGTTCCAGGAGGGGCCAGCCGGCCCCTCCCGGAACTGCAAACCCCAGGATTCCATAGGAGGTTGAATGTGGAATCAAAGCGCTATAACAATCCAGTGCGGAAATGGCCTTTGTTATTCAAAGATGCTTTTACTCTCTTAAAGTTATGTTCCTTGTTTTGCATGTCATGAGTTTGATTTTGGAGATCTTTGGCTATGGGGTGAGAAATAAATATTTAAATAAATATAAATAAATATCACCCTATGATTTAATACACAGAAGCCCACCCTTTCCATAAACCGTTTTTGCTCCTCCTTTCTTGTTGTCTGCTCTACAGGGACCACAGCTGTTCTGCTACGGATCCCGGATGCAAATGTCCCAAGGAAGAGGGAAAAGCGGAATCTCGCGGGGGAAAAGCCCAGAAGATAAAAAATTCCAACAGGATGGACACCGGGCCAAAAACTTCTCCCCGAACCCCGTCAGCCAGCCCTATTGGCAAAGCAAAACCTTCAGTTCCAGCAAAAACTCCCAACCTCGCCGTTTCTCCCAAGGAAGAGGAACGGGGGTCTCTTCTCCGACGACCGGCAATGCCCTGCTCCCATTCCAAGAAAGCCAGAGGACCTCCGAAGAAATAAAGACCCCTCTGGGCATCCCGCTATCCAAACTCTCCCAGTCCAAGCACCTCAGGAACAAGGCCAGCCAGTGGTCCGATGCTAAACGGAGACCCCACGGATCCACCAGCCGCAAGGATCAATGAGGCGGCGAGAGGCGTCCCATTGGGATTTCGGTTGTTTCCTGAGAGAGGGCCCCACGGCCCAGAGACCCACAGAAGGGGGTTCTGCATTAGCCCTGTGGGAAGAGGGGTTGGTTGAGGAAGCTTTTGTTTACCTGGTCTGTGCACCAGTACCACGTGGCCAAAACCGAGAGTCCAAAAGTCATGCCAGTCCAGGGGAGGTCACCAGAGACGGGGTCTCGGAAAAGGTGCATGGCGTCAGACCTGGGCAGGTGGCAGGTTGTGTTGGGGATCGTCTTTGACGGGACGGCTTTTAAGTAGGCCTCTTCCAAGTTGTGGTAGCCACCGATCTTGGCAAAGGCTAAGGAAGAAGGAGGGGGGAATGGGAGGGAAGGAAAGCCAACACAGGGCCGTTCAAAACAGAGGTGCTTAGAATTGCAAGATCTCAGAGAGTGGCCTTGCACCTCCAGTTTTTATTGATCATCTCCAGCTGGGAGATGAAGGGGCAGATTCTCCCATCTTGAGGAGCTCATCAGCTCCAGGCAAGAGGAAAGGGCTTTCTTCAACCCTCCATCTCAGCCAGGAGAGCAGCTCGCTCCAGCTTCCAAAGCTGCAAAAACATGCAAAGACTCTACAGGTCATTTATGCGTTTACTTAGCTAGCTTCCTCCTTTTTCCTTCTTCTAGTGCCAGGGCTCACCTTCCACTCTGCAGCCACCCTCTGCCTAGAAGCAAGGAGGCTGAATTCAACATTCATAGACTCACAGAGTTGGAAGAGACCCCCCAGGGCCATCCAGTCCAACCCCATTCTGTCTTTGAAGAATACACAATCCAAGCACTCCCTTTGACAGATGGCCATCCAGCCTCTGTTTAAAAATCTCCGAAGAAGGAGACTCCACCATACTCCATTGAGGCAGCAGCAGATTCCACTGTCCAACTGCTCTGACCATCAGGAAGTTCTTCCTAAGGCTTAGGTAGAATCTTTTTTCCTGAAGTTCGAAGCCATTGCTCCATGTCTTGGTCTCTGGAGCAGCAGCAAACAGGCTTGCTCCATCCTCCATATGACATCCCTCCAAATATTTAAACAGGGCTATCATGTCCCCCCTTCACCTTCTCTTCTCCAGCCCTCCAGCTGCTTCTCAACCTTTTCCTTCTCCCTGTCTACTTAAGCAAGTAAGAAGGAATCATCTCCTCATTTTAGCTTGATCTGGGAATAGATTCTTTAGTTAAGATTTCCTTCTTACTAGCTATACTCATGTATACGTCTAAATAATTTAGTCAAAAAATTGACCCTAAAAACCTGGGTCAACTTACCCACGGGTCAACGTAAGTACTGTACCTTAACTCTTATCCAAAAAGGAACCATCCCCTTCTCTAGGTCGAGGGCGAAAGGCGATTGCTTATTCCATCCCCAGGGAAGCTAAAAGAAGCTCTGACTCCCTCAATTCTCTCCTTGGAGGGGAAAGCCATTTTCCCACCCAGACATTCAAAAAGGTCAGGAGCAGCACCACAGCAAAGAAAGTAGAAGAGGTTGGTACTTTTTTTAGGTTCCCCCGGGATGGACCCAAACTTTTATCAAAAAAAGAAAAAAGGAATAGTTCCCTTTTCAGAGTAGAACTGCTTTTTGGATGCCTGGATGGGAAAATGATGGCAGCCAGGTTGGCTGGCTCCCTGGAAGCGGTTTGCAGACTGACCCTTGACTTATCCGTGGGTCATATCAAATCTGTAATTTTGGCCACAAAACCTGCCTCAACTTGTACAAGAGACCCTTCAGTGCCTCTGCCAGACCAGGGGCGAGGTGGAGAAAGACCCTCGGCTTTGGATGCCCACTCTGGAGGACCGGCTGCTATTTTTCACGGGCTGCAGGGCCGGTTTGAAACGTCTTGTCTCCATAAGGTCAAAAATCCAAAAGTGATGCCCACGTAGCTCTGCTAGATCTCAGGATCTCCAGTTTTTGTGGATCGCCTTTAGGCAGGAGTAGATAGAGCACGTTCTCCATTTTGAGGGGCTCAGCTCTGAGCAAGAGGAAAGGGCTGGGTGCAAATCTCCCGCTCAGCCAGCAGAGGACATCTTGCAATAATTTGCAAGGCTCAATTAATCTTTTGCCACAACAGACTCTCCAAGGCACCTGCTTATTTACTTCTCCAGCTTCTTCCTTCCCTCCCACTGGTTGTGGGGCCAGAGATCACCCTCTCCTTCGTTCTGAATCCACCTTTTGGCTAGAAGCAAGTAGGCTAGGTTAAAAGTCCTATATCCCATTCCCCTAAGTAGGTGAGAAAGAATAATCTCTGCATTTGCACTTTAAGATTACTGTCTTAATTTTCAGACAAGAATATATAGTCTGTGGGTGGGTGGGTTTGGAGGACAAGCTTTGAGTGACTATGGCTGGCACTTCATGCACAACACTTAAGAGTCCATCCCTGGGTCTCAAGTTTTGGAAACCTCAGGGTGTTGGATGATCCTGAATGGCAACCCTATACCCACACCAAAACCAAAATTAATTAATCTGAGATGGAGTCCGCCTTGTACTAAAATGCAGCCTTGATGGGTCACGATTCAATGTGCTTGAGATGCTCTAGAAGGATTTCTTTTTTCCATTATCTGCTATTAAAACATTAGAGAATTGACCCAAGCAAGGCCATTGGTGAGGGTTTGAACCCAAGTCCTCCTTGGTTGTCCTGATGAAAGGTATTCTTGCCCAGAGTTTTGGGAATGTTCCTTTTTGGGAGAACTACAACTTTGGGTTGGTTTTTGGGGTACTTTGACAAACATGGGGTCCTCCTGTCCTCTCCCCATGATCTGCTGAGACACCCCCTCTTTTGCAGAGGTAGCATTGTATTGGCAAACAAAACCATTGTATTGGCAACTGCAGCATCAGAAGAAGAAGAAAAAATGACCCAAGCCGGCTGCTCAAAGGTCACAAACAAGAACAGGAACATGCTTTTCTGTACCCCCTTGTTCATTTTGCATGGTAAACCCATGCAGATGGAAAACATCGCTCAATATGGAATTATGGGAAGGGGGAAATAAGAGAAGCAATGTGTCCGTGGTTTGGGTCTGTGCATAGATGCATTCACCCTAGGAATAGATGCACCCAATCTTGTACCCTTGTTTGCAGTTTCCAAAAATCCACAGAGGTGGAAGCCTAAAAGATAAGGAATGCCAAAGCTACACTGCTCACTTCTTTAAATGCCAGCTTCAAAATCTCCCCAAAAGACACTGTAGGGTCCCCACCCACCCACTCCTAGACTGACAAGCAAAAATATTGGGTACATGTCCAAATGCAACCTCCTGTCCATCTCTGAGAGACTGGGAAGGGATAGCCTTGCTCCAAGGTTACGATAGATGTCCAGCTCTTCTCAAATATTCTTCTTTTAAGATATGGTTCAATGAGCAGTTTGGTGCAATGTGTGTAGAACACAGAATCATACAATCTTAGAGTTGGAAGGGATCCCAGTCCCATTCTGCCATGCAGGAATACACAACTAAACTGGTCCCCAAAACGCCCATTGTTTTAAGACCTCCAAAAATGGAGAGTCCATCCATCTTCTAAGGTTGCTTATCCCACTGTCGGACTGCAAAAAAAGAAAATGATGCCGCAAGAGTTTGCCTTGCTGTACAGCCTCCAAAGAAATTGATTACAAATGTAAAAAGTGAAATAAAATCTCTAGAGCCTTGTTAACGGGTGGAAAATAGCATTGTTCTTTTTCATTGGTGTGATTTATCTTGCGCTGGGCTGCCCAGATACCGAAGAAGGAAAGGAAGGCCACTGCCCCAAAGGGATTACAATATTTAAAACAAAAACAGACCATGGGAAGAGATAGAGCTGGGAGTAGACTGGGGAAGAATATGATGTGATTATATCAGAGAACTGTAGAACTGGAAGGGACTCCCAAAGCTCATCTAGGCCAACCCCTTGCTAGTCCATAGCTAAAGCAACCTGATGGACAGCAACCAAACTTTGGTCTAAATACTCCCAACAAAAGGAGAATCCACACTTTCAAAGGTAGTTTCTTCCAAAGATAGTTTACTGAAGCAGGTTGCAGCATAGCAGCACTTACATTCTCCAGATGTATCGAATTTGGTTCTCATCATCCCCAGCCAGCTGGGAATGATAGGCCATGAAGTCCAACCCATTTGATGGAGGGATTCTGGAGGCGGTGAGGATGCAGTATGGCAAGGGGAGAAAATATCTGTGGCACTAATTTGTCAGAAGAGGCCTTTTGAAGGAACTGAGCGAGGCAAGCCAGATGGATCACGGGCCAAACCAGGACCAAGATTCTGGGGTGTTGTGAACCAAAAAAAGGAACTTTTGCAAGGTTTGGATCACATCAAGGTTGCTCTATACACATACAGAGGGAGGGAGAGGGTCTCTAGAACCATCATTGCTAATCAAAGTTGGCAAGTGGATGTATTTTGGCTTCTCCGCATCTTCCAAACCCGAATGTTCCCCTTCTCCCCTCCGCCTGCGCTGAGCTCTGCCTTGGGCATCTCTTCCTGGCCAGAAGAGGGAAGAAGAGGCGGAACGCGAGTCCTTACCTGCAACGGTCAATATAATGGCTCCAACCACCATTATCAGGGTTTGCAGGGCATCCGTGTAGATGACGGCCGTGAGCCCACCTACAAACAACGCACAGGCACCAGGTCTGAGGATGCACCAATGCAAGTTGAGTTTTATAAGCACAGGAACTTCTCTCCTAAGGTTGCCAGAATGAAAATCAGAGGGGACTCCTGTACTTTTAATGGCTGTGTAGAAGAGGAAAATTCAGTGGTGTTGCTTGTTGCCTGGTTGAATTTTTCCTGCTGAAGTTCCCTCTTCTAGTATATCCCACACACACAAATGTACTCACCATGAACAGTTTATAGTTCTGGTTTTTAATTGTATTTTTATATTTATCGTAATTTGTTGTAAGCACTGTTTCCAAGCTAGCCCCCACAATCCCCTCATGTTCCCTACCCGAGGAAGGCAAAAGGAGAAGCACTGACGGAAGAAAGGTATTATCTCTGTGCAAATATTCCAAAATCCAAAAAAAATCTGAAATCCAAAGCACCTTTGGTCCCAAGCACTTTGGATAAGGGGTACTCAATGTGTATCAAAAATGGTTTTGCACACACACACACACACACACACCTTTTGCAGATGTGGGGGTGATTTTGGGGTCCCGTACTCATCCTCGTCATCCAACCCCTGTATGAGATTTGTGTTAGACCACCAAGCCAAGCTGGCTTGCTGGGTCTCCGTCAGCCATCGAGCCACCTTGCAACTCATTCACTTGTTTCTTTAATTAAGCGATTGGCTATCCACACCAAATATATAAATAATTTTGTTGCCTAAGACGTCCAGTTACCTGCAATGGTGTAAACGGCAGTGACCACTAGCATCAGGACGGTGGAGAGGTAGAGATTCCAGCCCAGGCAGACTTGAACGAAGAGGGCTCCCGAATACAAGTCCGTCTGCGGGAGGAAAGTGCATCAAGGTGCGATCAGATTTGGGGGTGCAGGCACGGAAGGGGTGGCTAGGAAAAGCCAAACGGTCTCAGAGTAGCTTCAGGTCTTGGATAACAAGTCCTAAGAAGCCTTGCCAAACCATGACAGCGGTGGTCATGGAATGAAGCTTTCTCTGTTGAACATCCGTCTGTCCTCCCACAGGAGAGTCCCTAAAGGTCTAGGTTGCATTTTGTTCTTATAGGCAGGATCCCCCCCCCCGTGCCTTTAACAACAGGAGGAAATAAACAGGACTCCAATGTCCAGAACTCCTTCCCTCACCAGTGGTGCTCGCTCAGGTCCAACAGCCTATGTACCGAGCCATTAAAAATGAGATCAAGCTTGGGGGAAGTTCCTTTTTTGGACTACAATGCCCACAATCCCCAGTTGTGCTGGTTCGAGCCCAGGACTGTATTTGCCAAGCCATTAACACAGAGTCGAGCTTAGGAAAAGTTCATTTTTTGGGTTATATTGCCCACAATTCCCAGCCATGTTGGCTCAAGCCCAATACTGTATCTACTGAGTCATTAACGATGGGTGGAGCTTCGGAAAAGCTTCTTTTTGGACTGCAATGCCCACAATCCCCAGCCATGTTGGCTCAAGCCCAATCACTGTATTTGCTAAGCCATTAGCAATGGGTGGAACTCAAGAAAAGTTCATTTTTGGGAACTACAATGCCCAGAAACCCCCAGCCATCGCAGCGCAGCTGGCAGGGGAAGACTGGACATTGTAGTCCAAAAAAGGGACTTTTCCTAAGCTCTAGTCCAGAAGCAACTGAAGGGTTTTGCTTGCCAGGTAAGTTCCAAGCTGGTCCTTTTAAGAGCTGAGCCACGTGGCAATGAATTCTCCAAAACTTTTCATCTGAGGATCTTTCTTCCTCGCTTCCTCCACCCATGCCAGCCAAGGAAGGGTGTTATTTCTGCCTAATTTTTATTTTCTCCTGCTGCTTCAGCAAATGCCTTCGCTCCGGCCTCCGCCTCCCCGGGGGCCAAATGACAGAGGCAGCAACGCGGAAGGCGGCGGGTTGGGCAACCCCACCCTGGCATTCTCACCCTTCCAACCTGAACAGATTTGTTCCTTTGGCACCTGCCCCACCTTTGAGTCAAAGCCAAGCCCCAAAAAATTTTTTATTAATCTTCTTTATTATTATTATTGCATTCTTTTTATTTTTGCAGCTGCGACTGAACTGCAAACAGAGAGCAAGAGAGAGAGAGATTATCTCAGCTTGTCCTCAGCAGAAAGGTGGTCTGTGAGACTAGACATGTTCAAGTGCCAAATATTTGGGGAATTAGGAACAACCACGCTTCTCAAGGGGGGCTGCGTGTCATCCACACGAACTCTAGGAAAAGGGGAAGAGCAAGGCCATTTCCGCACTGGACTGTTATAGCGCTTTGATTCCACATTGAACATCCTATGGAATCCTGGGGTTTGCAGTTCCGGGAGGGGCCAGCCGGCCCCTCCCGAAACTGCAAACCCCAGGATTCCATAGGATGTTGCAAGTGGAATCATAGCACGATAACAGTCCAGTGCGGAAATGGCCCATATTACAGAGGGATGGGGTCAACCAAGGAAGACGCATCCCCGAATCTGCAGGACCTGAGCAGGGCATGGCATGGCTTGGAGATGCCTCACCCACCACATTGCCATAAGCCGAAGCCAACTTGACAGCAACTCACTTTACAAGCCTGCCCTACAGTTGATGCGACTCATTGGAAAAGCCAATAACGCCTGGAAAGCGGGAGGCAGCAGCAAAAGAGACAGACAGCATTAAACGTGGAAGGACTCCGTCTCGGAAGCCACAGCTGTCCTGAGCCTGCAACACTCAGGCCCCCTCCACACTATACCACTATAGCGCTACGATTCCACTTTAACTTCCGTGGTTCCGCCTTATGGGTTCCTGGGGAAGCACTAGAGCTCTGTGGCAGAGAAATAGAAATTTGTTTTTCTGTGCCTTCAAGCCATTTCCAGCCTACGGAGACCCTATCATGGGGCTTTCTTGGCAAGACTTGTTCATAGGGGGGTTTGTCCAGGTTAAACACCCCTAAATCTGATCCTGAACTCTTGTATATAAACAAACAAACATAGTGGAGCAGTGCCATGAGGTTTAGAGCTGTGATGCATTTTAATGTTCCCTTTTTATATTTCTTTTTTAAAAAATCATATTGTGCATTTAAAATGTTGCATGCAGCCTTGGAGAAGTGTAGGTTATAAGTGAAAAAACACACAATAAAACAAATAAATAATGTTCTTAGTTCATGTTTTAAACTGTAAGCCAACTGGAGTCTCAATTTGGGGGACAAGGTGGGACGGCAACAAGAACGACGATGCCGCCTCCTAGAGAGGGGGCCAAAGACGGTTAGAAATCCCCCCCGGGGCAGCCAAGCCAGCCAAAACATCCTCATTTCATGGGTCATCTGATCTCATTTAAATCAGGGCAAGAAAACATGAAACGGATCCAAAGAACCCGTTTGCCTCCCGGCGCTGGAGCTTGCCGTGCCCCACGCCCTCTCCGGCAGCGACGGGCGGCATCACCTGAGCCAACGGAGGTCCGCCCTTCTCTCTCCGCACGAGTCTTCTCCCTCCCACGGAGAAGACCTTTCCAAGCCACGTCCCACCAGCCTTCGGTCATCCAGAAGTATTTACACCTTGCAATTGCCCCACAACACGGGTGAAAAGTCACCGCTCAGTTCCCCGTCCCATACTTTCCAACCACCGTGGCCTTTATTCTCATCCTCGATCTGGGTCAACAACTGTCCAGTTTTGGCAAGACTGTTCAAGAACGACATTGACACGGTGGGACGTGTCCAGAGAAGGGCAACCGAGAGGATCAGAGGTCTAGAAGCCAAGCCTTGCAAAGAATGACGGAGGGAGCTGGAGGTGTTTAGCTTGGAGAAGAGGATATGGAGAGGGGGTACGCTAGCCGTCTTCCAATATCCTAGGATTCTATTTCTGCAAACTTTGGGGAACGGGTTGCTTTAGCTTTTCTTGGTGCACTGTAGTACTTTTATCCTTTGCTTTTAAACAGATATGCTTTAGATGGTCTTAATTCTGGACTTAACCTTGCTCCCTCCTACCTATTAGTGCATTTCCAACTCAATGCTTCTGTGAGCCGTCAGCTGCTAGTCCACAGTGAGTTTCCAGACAATTGTGCAAATATGAAAGTATGGCCATTGCCGCACTAGAGTGTTATAGTACTATGATTCCACTTTCAACCTCCTATGGAATCCTGGGGTTTGCAGTTCAGGAAGGGGCCTCAAAGGCCTCTGATTCTTCCTGTCCTCAAAGGCCCCTAAACCCTAAACGGCAAACCCCAGGACTCCATAGCAGGTTGAAAGTGGAATCATAGCACTACAACAGTCCAGTGCGGAAATGGCCTGAGATTGCCAGAGTGAAAACCATCCCTTTGACAATTAGATAGAGGAAGAGGGAAGAGGGAAGAAGGAAGAGAAAGGATAATCTGATCATTACTTCAGATAATTACTTGGTGGCATGACATTAAAATTCCCTCTTCTGCCCGACTGTCAAAGGCATAGCAGCCCTCTCCGGTTTTCACTTTGGCAACCCCACAAGGCAACCGGCTTGGCTGAGTGTGGGAACCAAATGGTGGAGTCAGGAAGCCTTTGGGGCCGGATCAAAGCTCTCCCCAAACATCACAGGCGCAAAGGCACCGTGTCTTCCACGGGGCCTGTTTCTCTTCCCAAGGTACACACCTGTACCACATCAGAGGCAGTGGAGCTCCAAAAGGAGCATTGACATTCTTTGCAAGATTACCGGTCGCTGGGGCGAAACCGAGCACGATGCACACACCTTGCCCGTTTCTCAGGATGATGTCCCTCCACCCACATCCCCTGAGGGCTGAGACCAAGTGGGCCAACCAAGGCTGGAGGGGGGTTGCTTCTTTAAAAAGCAGTGACCTAGCTGAGGTTCCGGCCTCGGTGATTCAAACCTCACAGCAGCAAAGGTTCTGTACCTTCCGGTAACTCACAGGTGAAAAGCAAGACGCATGGGGCCAAGCAACCTCAGAGTGCGGTCAAGATCGCCAAAGCCATTAATGAGGAATGATGCAAAGTCTAAGAGAGGCCGCAGCGGTTTGCTTTTGCTGAGCCGACTGGGAAGGGCAAGATTTTCCTCCCTTATTAAGAGATTCTCACTAAACACGGAGAAGAAACTTCCTGAAGTTATAGAAATTTTAGGGTGAAGTTATAAAAAATTCAGGTACAAATCGAGGATGTGCAATGTTTCATATTGCTATAAAAGTATATAAAAGAATATAATTGTATTAGGTCTAACTCCAAGAGGAAGCTACTGTTGAAACATCTTTTCTTTATTAAGGAAATAATGGATTCCTTTATCATGTACATCCCAGGGAAGACGCTGATATCGGTTGCTTACCAGTATTTTATTTTAATTTATATATTAATATCTGTCATAAGTGATGATTTGTTACGCAACGTTGCTCTTAATTAAAAAAAAAATAAACATGGAGAGGAACTTCCTTACAATAGGAGCTGTTTGGCAGTGGAACAGACTCATAGAATCATAGAATCATTGAGTTGGAAGAGACCCCCTTTGTTGGAATTTCCTCAACAGACTTTACGTTGGTGGTGTGCTGGAAGGGGGTTGTTGAAGGGCCTTTCCGCACTAGGCTGTTACGGTGCTATTATTCCACTTTCAACCTCCTATGGAATCCCGGGGTTTGCACTTTGGGGAGGGACCCTTAGAATTCTCAGCCAGAGAGGTCTCTGGCCCCAGGAAACTACACACCCCGAAATTCCATGGGAGGTCGAAAGTGGGATAATAGCACTATAACATTGTAGTGCGGAAAGGCCCTCAATGATGCCTGGGATCCCACCCCGTTCTGTGGTCCGCCTCCCTCCCCACCTAGCGGCTCCTGTGATTCGGACGGCCACCCTCTGACCGCACAAAGGTGCTGACTGTAAGCAAGATCCCGGGGCCAAAATAAACCGGCTCACCTCCTGGCACCTCCCCGTCCTCCCTCTACACATCCAACCCCATGAATGGGTTGCCAGCAAGATTACCCAAATCCACAGTGAGCGGGGCTGAGACGCTGGGGCTAATCTCCCCGGGCCAAACCAGTTGCTCCACGGCTGAATGGCGAGTGACTCAGGGAGCCGATGCAAGGAAACTTAATCACGGGGCCCGGCCCCAAAGTCGGGCGAGGAGACGCCGTGTCCTTTGGGGAAGCTAAAAGATGCACCCGTTCAGGGCCAAGAGGAACAAAGAAATCAAGGCAGGGCCTTTGTGGGGAGAGGAGATCACATGGGAGACAAGCTCCAAAGTCACGCCTAGGTGTGAGCAAGAAAGCCCAAGATAACAACAACAATAACAACAAAAGGGTTTTGAATGCACTGGGTAGAAACTATGCCCGGAATGGGGCAAAGCTGGGACGCTCGGTATTATCTACCATATTCAGAATTTATGCCACTGTCTTGCTCAGAGCTGGAAGGGAATCCAAGGGTCATTTAGAGTAACCCTCTCCGCCTTTGTTTGGAGGGAAAAAGAGACCTAAGGTAAAAAGAAAAATCAAAGAATTTGGTCATCTCATCCAGGACCCCAGCTCTCATTTCCACAGCAGATGAAAATACTTGAAATCACGTGATAGTGCAATAGAAGCATCACCGTCTTTTACTGCAATATTGTCAAACTTTTAAAAAAAAATCTACTAGTTGTCCATTTATACATTCATCTGTCACATTATTTAGAAAAAATATTCTGGTAGACATTTTTTTTTTTAAAGTTCATGACCGAAGAATGGTGGAGTAGGTTTGAGCATTGGACTCTGGAGACCGGGGTTTGAATCTCGGCCATGGAAACCCACTGGGTGTAGTCACACTTTCTCAGCCCCGGAGGAAGGCAAAGGCAAAGCTCCTCTGCACAAATCTTGCCAAGAAAACCACCGGATAGGGTTTCTTAGGGTTGCCGTAGGTTGGAAACAACTTGAAGGCACGCAACAATGGCGACTCAAGGACTGGGGTTGGTGATGTTACAAACACCGGCCAATACCTGCCTTCCACACTCAGTCCTTCCCTATTCTGATTCTAAATGGCAAAGCCGGACTTTAAGAGAGCTCCGGCTGCCCTCATCCCCATAGAAGCAGCTTCTCTGTGAATGTTTCCTGTCCAGGTTCTCCGATCAGATCTAAACCCCCAACTATGAGCTGTGATTGCGCCTTCCCTATTCCGATTAAAGACTTGCACGGAGGAAGTGCCTCATTACAGACTATATAATCAAGAGGCTCCCTTAGATTATGATCCATTAATTATGTGTCTCCTTAAGAACCTCTCCATGTGGCGTTCTTGAGTTGTCCCTCCCGTGTCCATCTCCGGTTGTGTCCAAAAAACTCTCCAAATGTGACATTCCCCTTTCTGCATCCTTCCTCATCCCAAATGCTCTGCCTTTGCTCCAACAGACCTTGTATTATCTTGTCCTGACGCTCACAACAAGCCTATATAGTAGGCCATTATTCCTAATTCACCGCTGGAGAGCAAAGACCCAGAGTTTTGTGGGTTTAACTGAGTTCAGTCTTGCACTGACCAAGCCTCTATACTTGGCACGAAATTAAAATAAATAAGGCTCTGTATTCTAACTACAGGGTTCCACTCCCAAATGTCTTTTCCGAAGCAGCGCGGTGCAGGGTGTGCGTGCACAAAAGGGGCAGAGGCCATAGAGAGGGCGTACGGAATAATATTTAGTTATAAACAGGAAATCAGCTGCAAACAGAAAATATATTCAATTCTTTCCAACAGGAACTTGCAAGAAGGGGTGGAAAGCCCTTGATCAACAGCGTCCCCTGCTGAGGAGAGAACAGGATTACACCAGAACCGTCTCTTGCCACATACTGGAATCCGTCAGACTTGCAAGAAAAACAGACCAACCCTTTTGACAGGTGGCATCTTTCCAGAGCTACCTGTAAAGGCAAGATCCAGCCTGGCTTCTTGGGAAAGATTAGAGCTGGAAATGCCAGGGATGGAATCCGAGATCTTAATGCATGAAAAACACACCATCACACCCCATCGCCAACAATTCTCCTCGCTAAAATCTTTTAATACCTTTTTAGCCTTTTAAACCCATTGCTGCCCTGCATATGGTTTTAAATTTGTCCGCTTAGTTTGCCCTGAGATCTTTAAGCAGAAGGTGGGATGCAAATATTTTAATAACTTTAAAGTTCAGACTAAAACCCAGAGTGGACGTGCCCCCCCCCAGCCACCAGTGCTGGTCATTCTTCACTCACAGAAATCTTGGTGAAGACGGAGAGAAGAAGCGACAAGGACGAAAGGTACATCCGGATTCTCTCCCCACCGAACCGCTTCTGGAGGTACTCCGGCATGGTAAGGATCTAGCAGGAAAAGAAAGACACCGTGTGTCAGACCCCAGGACTACAACATCTCTCTACCTATCCATCCATCCATCCATCTATCCATCCATCCATCCATCCATCCATCCATCCATCCATCCATCCATCCATCCATCCATCCATCCTACCTACCTATCTATCCATTCATCCATCCATCCATTCATCCACCTATCTGTTATTTAATATGCAATCAATCTGTAGAGTTGAAACCATTTTGAATCCATTAAAAAACAGATTTTAAAGTCAACTAAACAGCACAAAAAGATATCCATCTATCTATACATCCATCTTGGGAATGCTTTGATGGGCGTTCCTGCATAGCAGGGGGTTGGACTGGATGGCCTCTGGGGTCTCTTCCAGCTCTAGGATTCTATGATTCTTCTTCTGTCTAGCCTATCTGCAAGTCCTACATCTGTCCATCCATCCATCCATCCATCCTTCCATCCATGCACATACGCACAGATCCTCTGCCTTTGCCACAATCCTGGGACAGCAGTGGGTTTGCCAAAATTAAAAACAGTTTGGGTGGGGGGCAGAATCAGAGTTTCTTTGTATTTTGGCATATTAATGTTGCATCCGTAAGTTAGCATTCTAGAAAGTTAGTGTTCCTTTTTTTAGATTTTTTAATGGTGTTTTAATTTTAATTTTAGTTTCTGTTTCTGCTAAAAAATGTTAACCAGAGTTTATGTTATTTTGTGCAAAAACAGAGAGAAAGAAAGAGAGAGAAAGAGAGAGAAAGGTGGGAGAAACTATCAGTGGCTGCGTTTTCTGAGCCAAGTTTCCACTTACTCCTGAGGAGACATAGACAGGGACAAACACCCAGGCCAGCGCCAGGAGCACATAGGTGGCCTAAAGGGAATTGAGAATAGAGAGAAAATTACACAGGGAGGTCCATTATTTTACACTTAAACACACACACACACATTGATTGTTTCTTATCCAAAAATAAACCTCCAAAAACTGAGCCTTTTTGCCACCAGCTGCCTGGCTCTGCCTCCAAGATCTTCCGTTTCTCAAACCCTCCGTTTCTCTCCAGCCTCGTAGACAAGACAAGTTGCAAACAAATGAGACGCGAGGTTGGAGAGAGGCACAAGGACCTGTGAAATGGTGGAAATCCAACATAGTGCTTGGCGTGAAACACAGGCGCTTGTGCTTCTGCTCCTTCATTCGTGATCTCCCCAGAAATCTCCTGTACAGGACTGTATTTTACGTATATGCAACTACAGGTATTCCAAAATCTGGAAAGAAAATGAAAATATAAAACGCTTCTGGCCCTATGGCCCTTTCCACATGCGGAGGAAGCAATGCCCAGGAACATGCTGAAACGGAGCTTACCTGCAGCTGGCTAGGTCCATTGCCACATGGAGCAGCGCGAGTTCGCCACTCCACATGCGTCGGCGTCCTGCGGTGTCCCGCGGCATCCAAAATGGCAGCTTCTGGCTGGCGGAGGCTCTCCACCAACCGAAGAAGCTCGCCAGCCAGAAGCCCGCGCCCCGGCCAGTCTGCAGGTGCGCACTTGCATGCGCCTGCAGATCCACACCGGGCGCTGCAACGGGGCTGCACGGGGCTGCACGCCCCCTGTCTTTTAAAAGCCACAAGACAAGTGGTTTTCAAAAAGCACGCGGTGCCGCCACTTCCGGTTGTCTCTGCGCGGATTGGGGTGTGGAACTACACAAAAGTAGTCTGCCCCTATCCACGTTACGGTGTAGACAACCTCCGTCAGAGGTTGCTCTACACCGATACTCAGCCTATGTAACTTCCCTTGTCTTGCTCAGCTTTCCTTAACCTATCACCACCCAGAATTGCAATTCCCAACCGGTGGGTACGGGTCAGTACCTTGGACAGCATCTTTAAAGTCTGGAGGGACACCTGGACTGGATTCGCAGCCCCACTGACTCGGAAGCAACAAGGCTTCTTGCCTGGTTCAGCACCTTGGAGCGCTGCCTTACAGTTCGGACTAAAATACAAAGCGGATACTCTCTCTCCCTCCAACATGGAAAGCACTAACTGCCGCTGGTTTTTATTTTTAAGGAAAAGTCTAGCCCTTACGTTCCACTCGAAGCCGGCCACGGCTACCCCTCCAGCCGCCGCCGAGCCAGCCAGCCCGATAAAGAGGCCGGATCCTTCGCTGCTGGCAAAGAGGGACGCCCCGATCTGCAGGCCAAAAAAGCAAAGAGCACCGTCAGCTCCATCCCTTAACCCCTTTTCACAGTTCATTTGACAAACCGTTTGAAAAAAAGATGGGGAAAGATATCTGTATTAGACACAGAAGGACTATAGGAACAATTAAAGAAAGGGAACAGTTTCCTCATCGGCAGAAAGAGTTCAGTGAATCATTGGAAAAATGTACATAAGGGAAACTTTTTCTTTATCACCCTAATTGTAACTCTGGGCCTTTCCACCCTGCACGGTTATAGAGCTATTATTCCACTTTTAACATCCCATGGAATTTTGGGATTTGCAGTTTAGAGTTGGTGGGTGGGGAGGATTGGGTATGTTTTTAATGTCTTTTAATGAATTTTAATGTATAATGTATTTCATGTTGTTTGCCGCCTCCATCCATGTGGAGAGGCGGGATACAAATATTATTATTATTATTATTATTATTATTATTATTATTATTATTATTATTATCATCATCATCATCATCATTATTATTATTAGGGAAAGGCATTTAGGATTCTCAGCCAGAGAGCTCTTCGGCCTCCCTAAACTGCAAACCCCAGAATTCCAGAGGAGGTGGGAAGTGGAATAATAGCACTATAACAGTGTAGTGCGGAGAGGCCCTTTATCGGCTTGTTTATTTGATTTAGAGTGATACGAATTGGTTCCCAGTGCAATAGGGTGTATAAGAATTTCTTATTTCTTTTCTATGCCGCTTTCTTTCTTTCTCTTTTTGATGTGAATTTTGTACTACTTGTACAATTTTTATTAAAAGGTACATATTAAGGTTTGGTCATGTATTACAATAATAATGATAATAATAGGAACATGTCACAGTTATTTGTAATTTAAACTGATAGTTGTGTAATAGTTGGCTGGGGAGGACTGGGTATGTTTTTTAATGTTTTTTAATGTAATTAATGTATTATTGTTGTTCACCGCCTCGATCCATGGGGAGAGGTGGGATAGAAATAAATATTATTATTATTATTATTATTATTATTATTATTATTATTATTATTATTATTATTATTATTATTATTGGCAGGATAGAAAATATTATTATTATTATTATTATTATTATTATTATTATTATTATTATTGGAAATACTTGCACCAAACCCAAGAAGAAGCAATGCATCCAACTCACCGGCCACCAGGCGATACTCCTCCCAGCCAAAAAGTAGCCGCTTAATGTGCTTCGGTTGGCCCTCCATGAAGACTGAAGAGAAGACAACAGGGATGTCAAACAGATGTATAAAAACTATGCAAGGATTACAGAGTGCTGGTTTTTATCCTATTTTTTAAAAAAAAAAATCTTTCTGACCCTCTTTCTCACTTTGTTTCATCTGCTTCTGATGGCTGGGGGTTGAGTACCGACGGTTTTGTAGCCAAAATGGCTTTCCTTTCTCCCATACTCACCTGTACAGGTGAGCGTTGGCTTAGCTGAAGTTCTAGGTTTGCAGAAGTCCAGAAAGAAATATGGAGGAGCAAAATAATAATAATATAATAAAAATAATAATAATAATACATTTTTATTTCTTACCCCCCCTCCAAGGCTCAAGGCAGGGTACAGAATAAATTAAAATGCAATTAAAAACACATTGTTAAAATACACCAAAAACGCATGAAGCAATTTAAAACACATCTGCTTAAAACTCATAGTTAGAAATTGACTGGGTATTCTAGTCTTCCTGTGAACCAAATTATAATTCTTCATTTTATGTATTTTTAATTGTTTTAAATGTTTTTAATGTGTCGAATTTATTGGTGTGGAAGCCACCTTGGGTCCCACTCCGGGAGAAAGGTGGCATACAAATATAATACATTAAATAAATAAGCGAAATTACATCTTGCAGCCCTGAGCAACAGTTGCTTGAGAGCAAATCCCACTTAATGCAAGGAGGAGACACACATCCAGACGGTGGCAGGGGACGGCTTCCAAGCCAGGGGCACGGTGGATTCGCTCTGGGTTCTGGTCCGGCCTTCCACGGCCCTGAATTTGAGGGGTCAACATTCAAAAGAATTCCAAAGAACCACAAGGTAACCCTGAGGTAACCGCTGGCTGAGAAATGGAAATGCCCCATGGCCCCAGAAGGCGGGCATCCCGCAACGAAGGCAGCCGGCGTGTCCCCGAGCATGGCTTCTCTCGTGCAAAATTTGGTACCAGAGGCCGAAAAACATGGACCAGGGAGGGCAAGGGCCCCACCTCACAAAGGGAGAAGAGGAGCCGCCCGACAGCTTTGAGCGAACGTTTTATTCCGGACTAACGATTTGCACCTGGGAAGCCAACCCACCAGGCCAGGTGCGCAGGTTCCAAAAAGAGCGGAACTCTCCAGAGACCGTTTGGAAGCTTCTTCCAAAAGGCGTCCAGCGATGACCAATTTCCTTTCAGCGGCCCTGGCTTTTCTTCCGAGCTCCCTTTGAGTAGCCAGATACAGATCCGTGCTTTCGAAACGTACTTGCCGGGAGGAGCTGGTGAGCCAAACTCACCTGCGCTTCCCTTTTCTCCCCGATTTGCTCTTCCCAGGTCGGGCGGCTTTATTGCACGAGGCAGGTAAGTCCCAATTGCAGCAGGAGAACGGCGTCTTTGGTAACACCATCCCTCTTCCCTTGTGGGAGACCGTTTGGAAAGTATTTCTTCTATTAACATACTAAAAAACCTCATTAATGGCCTCCTCGTTAAAAGAAACACTTTTCCAAAGGGTCTCCCGCTGGGAGAACGGCAGAAGAAGGGTGAGGGGATGGTGATCAGTCCCATCCGAAGATGCTCTTATGGCGCGGTAATTGCAATTTACTCGCCTTGTGCAATAAAGGCCAAAGAAGGCCAACTGGAAGAGACCCCAAATGCCTCCCAATCCGATCCAAGAAAACAGAAAACCATCCAGCCTCTGTTGAAAAACCTCCAAAGATGGAGACTCCACAACAAATTCCAGGCAGCGGCAGATTCTTCTCTCAAACGGCCCATCCCATCCAGAAGTTCTTCCTAAGGTTTAGGTGGAATCTCTTTTCCCGAAGTTGGAAGCCATTGCTCCGTGTCCTAGTCTCCGGAGCAGCAGAAAACAAGCTTGAACTAGGACAGAAGAGCTTTGCCTCCCTCTTAGGCTGAGAGTGCGTGACTTGCCCAAAGTCACCAGGGCGTTTCCATAGCGGAGCCCCGCTCCGTTCCCCAATTGTATCCTGGGCTCCCAGGATCTTAACCCAACACTCAAACCAGGATTTAATGCTGGTTGTCTCTGACAATCACACCCCCCAGACCAAAATTGGATTAATGTTCCCAATAAAACCAACTCGGCATCGGTGCCGTAGGTCCCAGGCCTTCTTACCCAGATGCCCACTGCCAAATTTAAGGCGAAATACGCCACCACCACGACCACGTCCAGGACGCTGAAGTGCGGCGAAGGAGCTGGGCCGTCAGCGTACGAGTCCTCTTCCGCAGACATCGCACTCAGGCCCCCAAAAAGCCCCAAATGGTCGGTTCTGGGTGCTGCCAAGTGCCAAGGAATTGATCATTAAACAACTTAACTGCTGGGAGGTTTCAGATTTGGCAACGGCTCACACAGGGGCAGGTCGGACACCCTTCTAGGAACATATAACGGAGTTTTTTCTTTGTTGGGGGAAAATAAAACCAAAGATTGCTGTTTGCACTCACTCTGCAATTTGCTGTTTGCACTCACTCTGCAATTTTTACACATTCCTTTCTAATTTTCAGGATCTCCCCCACATCCCACCGCCAGGCCATCCTGCCTTCCTCTCATGCAAACATTTGCCATTCTTCGTTAATGTGTCAGCCTTTTCGTTAGCTAGCGACACCTCTTAATGAATGGCTTCTCTTAAAGTCTAATCCAGGAATGCTGTGGTTTGCTGAACCCGTGCCCCATATTAAGACACCTGCTGGGCTGCTGAGATCCAGCAAGCTGGAACACGTCCAAAGGAGGGAGACCAAAAGGGCAGAAAGCTTGGAACCCCCCCTAATGAGGAGCTTCTTAGGGAGCTGGGCATGTTTAACCTGGAGAAGGTTAGGAGGTGACATGATACCCATGTTTAAATATTTGGAAGGCTGTCATATCGATGGAGCAAGCCTGTTTTCTGCTGCTCCAGAGACCAGGACACGGAGCAATGGTTTCGAACTTCAGGAAGAGATTCCACTTAAACCTTAGGAACCGCAGTTTGATGATGGAATCTGCTGCTGCCTCAATGGAGTATGGTGGAGTCTCCTTCTTTGGAGGTTTTCAAACAGAGGCTGAATGGCCCTCTGTCCAAGGGAGAGCTTTAAAGGTGTATTCCTGCATGGCAGAATTGGGTTGGACTAGATGTCCCTTGGGATCTCTTCCAGTTCCATGATTCTGAGCTTGGATTCCTCTGTAGCACCCTCTTCTGGTGACAACTTCTCATGCCTCCATTGCTCCAAAGTGAGGTTTTCTTTTAAATAAAATTTTTCTTTCGGCAGGGTTTCTAGCTGAACATCATTAGGGTGAGTAAATTGTAAGAAGAAACAGTTTCAGGTTGGAACGAAGCACCTCTGCAGGTATGTTGTGTTGGATCATAATTTCAAAGGACCCATCATGGTGAAGTGGTTTGAATGTGAGACAACCCTAGAAACCAGGATTCAAATTCCAGCTTGGCCACAGAAATTCACTTGGTGATTTTGGACAGGTTGCACACTCTCTCAGCCTCAGAGGAAGACCAACGCAAACCCCCTCTGAACAAATGCTGGCCAAAACAAAAACCAAAACCCTGTAACTTGGAAATGGCTTGAAGGCACACAACTTCATTTGAGAATAAAACTTCCCATATATCATTTGTCCTTCGAGGAGGAGCCATGGTTTAGTGGGCAAAGTATGTCATTCGCATCCAGAAAGGAGCCGGGGTCAATATGCTCCATTTCCAGCAGAAAAAAAAGGAGCAAGTCAACGGGAAAGACCCCGATCTGGTTGAGACCCAGGAAAAGATCCCGCTAGCCAAGAAACAAGCCACAGAGCAGCCAAAGAGCCAGACCGGGGAAAAGGCTGCACCCGCCATTCCTAAGAGTCAACGTGAAACGGGGGTGAAGATTCTGTGGATTTTAACTGCCCGCCCCCCAAATTCTTCCGGGGGGAAGAATTTTACAACATTTTTGTCCATCTTAGCCATTTCGGTCTTGAGAGGCCATTTTTGTGTGTGACAGAAAGCAAGCCACAAAGTGACTTCCCTGTTGGGGAAAAAACGATGTAAAATGACCCAAAGAAAGCGATAAACGTTACAAGCATTGCTTCGAATGGGTGTTTGGGGAGACTGGGGAAGCTACAGCCCCCCCTCCAACCCGAGCCGTCCACATTAATGCAAAAATTCAAGGAGGAGTATGCACGTTCTATCCATCTTCAAATTGCCTGCTGAGTTTTGGTGACTCCGTAAATTTTACTAGCTGATAAACTAGCCAAGTTCTCTCATCATCCACATCCAAACAGATGCAACAGTACTTCCACCTGGATATTTTGCTGTACTGGTTGGGGACGATGGGAACTGCAGGCCACTATAATCAGCAGGGCTCGTCAATCTCTACCTGATAGTCCTAAAGATTTTTTTTTTGTCCTGTCAATAACAAAACAAAACAAAACCAGCAAGACCGCCAAACGAAGGTTTTCTAAGAAGTTCACACAAAAACAGAAAACTTTTTATTCTTCCGGTTGCTGAAAATAAATACCAGTGAATATTTCGTATGCTTTTCCTATAAAAGCACTTCTACAAAAGGAACCCCAAAAATGTCACTGAACTGCATACAACGGCGTATCTTTTTTTCTTTCTTTCCCCAAGCTTTGTGTTTTGGCTTGCAAGATGCAAACTCTACAAGCAGCTAGCCTCGACATTGCTAACCCTAAGCAAGCTGTTTTGGATGGTGGGGTTGGGGAGAGGGAGGACGGTTACGCTGGGAAGTCATGCCCTTCACCTCCGGTGCCCCTTCACCAACATTACCTTGCACCAAACCTTGCTGGAAATAACAGGAGAGAAGCAAACACTGGAACAAAGGCTGATCTTCTCACTTGCTCTTTGGAAAAAATACTTTTTTAGGACTTCAGCTCCCAGAATTCCCTCAGCCAGCATGGCCAAAGGTAACTTTCTTACCCCCCAAGCTTGGTCCCCATGAAACTGGGCTTTACTTGCTTATGTCATCTTTCATGATTTATAGGGTATGATCATGTTTACAAGGTGATGTGGCCTAGGAAAAACAACTTCTAGAAGGGCACCCATCTCTGACCGATTCCATCTTTGGAGTCACTTCCTAAGTGGAAAGACTTCCTAAATCAGGGGTTGGCAACTGTGGGAGGCTAGGGGGCTCCCAGAAGTCTTGGAGGGCTACACACCCCTACAAAAAAAATTGCTCCCAGAGACCCGTTAGGGTATGGAGAGCATTTTGGGCTTAATTTTTTCCCCCAATTTGTTTTCTGCCCCCAAATGCCTTCTAGGAGACATTTTTTTGCCCCCCCCGGCCATTTTAGGATAAGAAAGCCTTTAAAAAAAGGAAGAGGTCAATTTCTGGAAAGGCCTCTCCTGGCCCTAAAATGGCTGAAGGGGGGCAAAAATGTATCCCCCAGAGGGCTTAGGGGCAGAAAGTTTTGAAAAAGGGCTTTGCCCAATCCAGCTCATCAGAGTGGGGGAAGCATTTTCACCATGTCCTTAGAACCACCTGGGTCATTTTAAACCCAGAAGTTCTTTTAAAAGGGCTTCTATTGGGCCTAAAATGCCACCCAAACCTTCTATAAAGGCCATTTTGGGGGCAAAATTGGACCCCGTAGGGGACTTCAAGAGCCACGAAAACAACTCCAAGGGCCGCATGAGGGCCCCAGGCTACACTCTGCCCATCCATCTCCCAGATGGTATGACAGCTCTTCTAGCCACTGGTGCCTCAAGAGGGAGAAAAGAAGCAGCTCGAGGCCTCTTGCATGATTTCCTCTTCACCACAACAAGGTTCAGGCAGAAAAAATCTCGAGGGACAGCGCCCCTAACAAACAGTGCAGCTAATCTAACAGCAACCAGGAAGCTGAAATGTTGGTTTTTGCTGTTATTTTGGATAAGGTCCATTCTTCTCAACAACTGCAAAGAAAATAGCTCTTGAAAACCTTATCCACCAGATTTGAAACATGAGGTTGGAAGGGAGGGAAGGGGAGAAAAGCCACTAAACAAAACGGGCTCTATTGAAATACAAAGTGTAAGCCACAAAACGCTTCACAGCTTGGTTTCTGTACAAGTCCAGTTTGGCCCCTGAAAGTATTCCTCTTGTTCCCTTCGCGCCTCCGAAAAGGCATCAGTCATCCAGTCCTATGTTTCTGAAAAGGTACGACATGGACTCCCCGTTGTGGATTCTGCGGATGGCCTCCGAGAGGATCATGCTGATATCCACAGTCTTAATTTTGGGGCACTGGAGCTTCTGTATCTCGTGAGGAATTGTGTTGGTGACCACAACCTGGAAAAACAACAACAACAACAACAACAGAGGGGTCAGAAATTAAGAGGAACAAGGCAGGGAGAGAAGTACAGGTTGCATATCCCTTAGCAGAAATGCCTAGGACCAGAAGTGTTCCATATTTCATAATTTGGAATACAGTTCTGTTTTTGGAATAGCTTCTCATCTCCTCTGTTCTCTACTTGTGTTGCATATGAGATGCAAGGCTGGAGAGAGAGACAGAGGACCTGTGAAATGGGGGGAATCCAAGCATTATGCTTAGTGTCAATCCACTCCTCCCACCATTTCGCAGATTCTCAGTACCTCTCTTTTTGCCACCATCCTTTGGCTGGCAGTGGCAGCACCACTCCCGCTCATTCGTTTCTCTGGCGGCAAAAAGAGACAGACAGACTGAGAATCTAAGAGACAAACAAGCTGCTGTCTCGAAGGTGGAAGTGGGTGGCCAGTGTCAACATTTTTGGTTTTTGGAGGTTTTCAGACTTCCATTTTCTGGAATAGGGAGGCTCAACCTCTATTACAGTTGCCTGAGGTTCTTACAGAAGGGTCTTATGGGGAATAAGACATGGTAAAGAAAGGGCTATACGTGCCCCTACCTCATAGCACTTTCCAGCAACATAGCATAAGAGAGCTCAGAACCAGAAAACAGAAAGGTTTTGCTATCTCTTGGCTTTATGCTGGGTGCAGCATTTGAACACATTACTTCCATAAAAGTAATTTGTTCCCATTATTTTTTGGAGGGTTTGGAAAGCAACTTGTCTCCGTTAGTCAATGTTGCTTACTGTGTGGACTGTTTGCACTTTTCTGCACTAACCAACTTGATGCAAAAGCCAAGCACCCACCCACTCCTAGGAAGGAGCTGGCTTCAAAGACTCGGAGCAGCCATCCTGAGGAGGGAGGAACCCCAGCCGCAGGCTTACCTCATCAATCGCAGACTCCTCTATCAACCGGGGAGCGTCTGAGGAAAGGAGGCCGTGGGTAGCCATGACAAAAATCTTGTAGGCTCCCCTCTCTTTGAGTGTCTCGGCAGCTGCGAGGAAACTGTCCACATCATCTATGATGTCGTCCTGCCAAGAGGAAACAAGACAGGGTTAGCAGCTCTTCCTCAATGAAGCCATACCGGAGAAGCAGGAAGCTCTGACCTGGTTCAAGGTGCCCCTGGAGTGCCTTCAAACTCTCTGTTCTTTAGGGGATAGAATTGCCTCAGTCCTAGGCACAGACAGGGTTGCCTTCCCTTGTATCAGAGGTGTGGAGTCAGAGGCAATTTTGGCTGGAGTCAGTCAGCAGAAACGTACAAACTCCAACTTCAAAGTAAACACTTAATCCTAAAGGCACCAGATCGCATCTGATCTCAGAAGCTAAGAAAACGCTTTCACTTTTGTATAAATATGGAAAACGAGCACCAGTAAAAAGGAAGTAGAATTTTAGAAAGTAGAATTTTTGGGAAGAAAGTAGACTTTTTAAAAAAAAGCCTGAGTTATTATCCAAACTGAGGAGCAAAAGAGGGCACCCAAATGAACCTCTGTCCTTCAAGTACTCACAAATGAGGTCTTTATAAAACACATGCTACTCACACCCAACCCTCTCAAAAATGAAAGGCAGCTCAAAAACCCTGCGTGGCTACATACCACAATTATGGCTATCCTTCCTCCGACATCCCCAACAACCGTGATGGGAGGTTTCTCTTTTGGGATGAGCACTGATTGAAAGGAAAGAGATAAAAGAGCACGTTCATGCCATTGCTCCTTCACTTTCTCATAACTTTGTCTGTTCTTAGCAACTAGGGCCCCTGCACCCGGAGTGTCTCTTGGTCATGCCAGAGGATGAGAGCACCATCGGCACTGGCTTTGATGCATAGTGATAAGCGAGAAGGGAAGAAGACGGAAAGACTGAAATTGTACCTAGCACCTTCCAAAACTGCTATTGCACACTTTGATGCACCCATATATCTAACATGTTTTACAGCATGCTACAATGAGAGGAAACAGGGCCTAAGATGGAGTCCTCTAAAACACACTACAGCAAATCAAGGTTCCATAACCATAGGAACACAGAGCATCCCTCCCCTCTGTATAAACCAGAGATATCAATCCTGTAGTGTGGTTGGGCAGCTACCCCAGCAGTCCTCACCAGCACAGCAGATGGTGGGGAATGCTGCGAGTTGCAATCCAACAACATCTGGAAGGCTGCACAATTCCCACCTCTGATCTAAACAGAACTGGAGAAAGTCTGAAGTCAGGGGTGGGCAAAGTGTGGTCCTTGGGGCTGCATGAGGCCCCCAAAGGCCTTTTGTGCGGCCCTCAACTCCTCCAGACTCTCCGAATTGCCCTTTTTCTGACCCTCAAAGGGGCAACCTATTTCTCTCCTGAAAGCCTTCTTCAGAAGAGGCAATTCATAGGATCTGAGTTGGAAGAGACCACAAAGGCCAGTCCAACTCCCAAATCACCTTTTAAACAGATTGCAGGCCATCCAGGTATTGTTTAACTATTAAATGATACTGATTTTTAAAAAACAGACATAGGCATCTGATCACTAGAGTTTTAGGTTCTTGGGGTTCTGGCCATATTCTGGCAATCCACATCACCCATGGGGCATCCATGGTGTAGAAAACTGGCCTGTGGGTTCCCTGCAGTTGCCTAGCTCTGCTTTCAATACAGTATTGAAAGACATTTTCTTTCCTAGGATCTGACTTCCACACTTAAGTCAGGTAGGTCAAAAGCGACAGATTTGTCATCCGAAACCACAACAGACGCTTGTGTAACATAATGAACCAAAGAGGAAGTGGTGCATGCACTGGGCACGCAACACCTTAAAATCCAAACAAACCTTTCCCTCCACCACATGAGGTTACTTACTGGGTATCTCTAAGCTAGGGTGGATGGCCGCGACACTCTTGGCTGTCGGAGGCGAATGACGGCCGTCCACCAGGTCAGACTCAGCATCTTGAGCTTCCCCGTGTATCACAGCAATCCCCAGCCTTAGGCGTTCTGCAAAGGACTGGGCCCTACAGACAAGAGAAAGGCAGCGTGTGGTTAAAAACACCTCACTGGCAATAGAAAGAAGGGGAGGAAAAACAGCAAGATTCAGACAGAGATTCCTTCTCTACAAATCTAAGTCAATTAGTGGCAGACCTGTGGTCAGACCAAGTTGATGCCAAAGGCTGACAGACTCACATGTAAATCAATTCCAACTAGCACCTATCCTCTTCTTAATACATATATTACACAGCAAATAGCACAGAACCCACACTGACTGCCAAACAGATACTCAACCATGTCCAACACTCTCATAAGTATACAAGCACTCTTTGCAAGATTGGGGCATTTGATGTGCATGCTTAGAAGTCTTAGGTGTGCACCCAAACAGGGCAACTGTGGTAGGGATCCCCCCCATAGACCTCATCACTGAAACAGGTGTGGCCTCATAGAATTCCAGAGTTGGAAGAGATCCCAGGGGCCATCCAGTCCAACCCCCTGCCATGCAGGAACACAACATCAAAGCACTCCCGAAAGATACCCATCCAGCCTCTGCCTCAGAGGAAAGCAATGGCAAATACTCTCTGAACAAATTCTGCCAAGAAAACCCTGTGCCTTAGGATTGACATCCACTGGAAACAACCTGAAGCTATTAATACCCACACAGTTGCAACTGCCAGAGGCTAGAAGAAGATGACCAGAATAGTAGTAGCTTGAGTATTGGGCTAGGATTCTGGGAGAACAGACCAGAGTTGGATTCCCCACTCAGCCATGGAAAACCTCTGGGTGACCTTGGGCAAATCACACACTCTCTCAGCTTCTGAGGAAGGTAACAGCAAATCTACTTTGAATAAAGCTTGCAAACAAAATTCCACCATAAATCAGGAGTTGATCTGAAGGCATTTAAGAGCAAAAACAAATGGTTTCGAAGGCCGTAATAACACACCCACCTCTTTGCAGATGCAGGGGACTTGGCCACAATCACAGCATTCCTGTAGTCTGGAATCTACAGTAATACAAACAAGACAACACAGAAGATGGGGATGAAGATTCTTCATGCACACAACTGTGATTTCTAGCTCATTTGCCACACCGCTATACTGTTTGCTCTGCTTCTATCCCAGAACGAGGCCTGTGCCTTCAGTTCTGAGCAGGGACAGGGGCCTTCAAAAGCAGCAGCAATCCCCTCAGTCCCCAGGTCTAAGATGGTGTGCACACGGACCGTGCCCCCGCAGGCTCACTGAGCGTGGCATCACTCACCTCTTCTTGAATGTACTGAAGCAAAAACGGAGATGCCCTCAGGTTGTCGACTGGGACGTTGAAGAATCCTTGGATCTCTTTTTGGTGCAGATCCATGGTGATCAGGTGAGTGAGACCTTGGGGAAAACCACGAGAAACGGGACTTCGAAAAGTCACTTTTCCAGGAAGGCGCAAAACCAGACAGCCTCCCCCAAGATGTGTCAGAGTGCAACTCCCACCACACACTGAAACCTAGCTTTTGCAGACTTTAAAACCAGAAAAACAAAAAGGAAAAGCTAAAGCCTCCTAACCCTACTTGGGGACTTTCTGTTTGAACTTGGAAAATTTACTGTTTTGACCCACAACTCCTAACATACCACCAGAAAAGATGGCCAAGGGATCTGCCCTTATGCCTCCCCCACCTGCTCTGCCTACCATTCTGTGTCCTCACCTGCCTTGCACATCATCGAAGCCAGGAGCTTGGAGACAATGGAGCCCCTCTTCCTCATCTTGCACTGCTTGCTGTATGGGAAGTACGGAACCACCCCAATGATGCTTTTGGCACAGGAGGTCTTGCAGGCATAGACCATGATCAGGAGCTCCATGATGGTCGTGTTCACATCCCTGCAACACGAAGGGGGCCAGCTGGCTCTTCATCCAGGTTATTATTCCCTCAGTTCCTCAACCAACCAACCAAGCACCCCAAAGCCTGCCTTCTGATGGGATTTAACACTGAGGCCCTTCATCCACTGCAGAAAGTAGCTGACAAGTTAGCTCAGAACCTTCCCCGGGAAAAGCTGCCAGACTTTGGGGCAATACCTCCTTATTATACTTAATGACTGCTTCAGCTACTGTCTCTCTGTCTGGAAGATTCATTCTTATCAAGAGTTTGCAAATGCTGCCCAAGTTGAAAAACTGATGTGGATTTTAAAGACAGACCAACTGAAGAATATTCGAAAGATTGGAAACTTGTTAATGGATTTTTTTTTTAAACTGAGCAGAGGTTTGTACTCACTTTGAAACAGTCTGAATGATAAAAACATCTTTCCCTCTCACAGACTCTTGAATCTGCACTCTCGTTTCTGCCAAAGAAAATCGACACGTTCAGTGAGTCTACATGAGCACCAAGAGCATCACATCACAGTGGACGCGAAAGGCAGAGAACTGGCCCATTATCCACCTCTGAGTGAAACCAGCCACAAGAGCAGAGTTCAACACAGAGTTATTCTCTTTAGGACTACAACTCCCAGAATCCCTCAGCAGCCAACATGGCTGTAAGTACCACTAGCCATGCTGGCTTGGGAATGCTGGGAATCTCCCCCCCCCAAAAAAAGGTCCAATTTTTGGCTAACAGGCATGTAGGAAACCAGTCAAGGGAGTGGAGAAAGCTTGAAAATGGACTTAGTCAGCAGCTTAGTGTTTTTTTTAAGACACATTTTTTCAAATTCTGCCACCAAGAGTAAAACATCCTAACTGAATCATCTGAAGGGACAGGATTCTTCAGAACAATATGGTGAAGGAGGTTGTCATGAGAAATGTTTAATTATCCAGTCCATCCTGCTCTAAGTGTCAAGAGGTCAATGACCGAAGATGCAAGATGCTCACCTCTGTTTGGCTCCTGATACACCTGAACTTTGCCCATCTCTACTCCCAGTCGCCTGAGTGGGGGGAAGAAAAGGCAAAGGACAAAAACAAGGTCACACAGGGAAAGTCAGCTAAGAATGAAAAATGGTTCAGAGGCTACTGCTTAATGGCCAGGGGGGGAAATGTATTTAGTGTAAACAGACTTTGTAAAAGTAAGGGCACTGTAATTTAATCCAAGAATTGGCTGCAACAGATAAGGAACCTGTAAATATTCTACTATGTCTGGAGTGATTCATGGTTTGTCAGGCCTGTTTTTCAACAGAACTTAAATGCACACCAGACAAGACACACGTTGCATTACATTTTGGGCAAGAAAGTCCCGTGACCAATTTTCTTAGGATCACCATAAACTGGAAACAATCTGAAGGCACATAACAGCAACAACAACCATTTTCTAGTTAGGAAATGCCTATTTTATTACCTAGCGCTTTGAAACTGGGAGGCATGACCAAATATGCAATGTTCAGCTTTTTAGCACAGAGTTCCCATTGTACTGATTATGGACCTTAAAAATGTAACTTTATTTTGGCACAACATCACTGGAGCATCTTAGTTACTTGACAATAATACACTGTGATCTTGTTAGAGGTTGCAATTTATTCCCACACTCGGCAGAATGAATGCATCATGTGAAATACTTTCAGAAAAGAATGCTTTAAAAAGCCGGGGGTGGGGGGTTGAATCTGTTATCACTTACTCAGCAATCCTTTTTGATAATTCCATGCACGAGGGGTTGGAATTGGCTGAAAACAGCACCAGCCCGCCTTTCGTCACGTTCATGATGGGTCCTGTTCCAACGGGCGTCACACAAAACATCAAACCCTCCGTTGTCTTCCCGCTTTTAAAATACTGCAAGAAGATCAAACACATGTCAGCACTCAAAAAGCAACGTTCCATAGTACAAAAGCTTCCAGCTTTCTTTCTGCCAGCAGGTTCAGACCTTTTCATTCAAGAAGGCCTTTCACTGATTTTTAATCATATGGCTGAAGCGTACTGAAAGCTCTGGGTTTTTATCTTGTATGTTTTAAATTAAATTTTACACACATTTTTACTGTTTTTAACTACAGTTGGCCCTCCACATTTGTGGGTTCAGTTCACAGGTAATTCTTTTATTTATTTTTAAAAAATCTTACCCTATATGCCCCGCACAGAAAAAAATATGTTCCCTCTAAGAATCTCTAGGTCCTTCTGTGAATTCTATGGTCCACTTCTACAGAACTGGACCATACAGTTGAACTGGAAGACCCAGAGATTCCTAGAGAGAATACTTCTCTAGGTATTGCTAAGTCTTCCAATGTGAACCTACAGCCCACTTCTGCCCACAGCCTTCAGTGGAAGACAAGGACCCTTCTGAATAAAACAAGAAAACTGCAAGCTAGGGTTGCCTTAGGCTCACTGTTAAGCTGGAAATAGTCTGAAGACACACAACAGCAATTAAGTCATCTTGGATCCCTTGGCAGGAGAAAAGCAGGATATAACTTGAATAAATCCAGCCTATGCACCCAGACATAGTGTGACCTCCTTCCCAGTCATCTGGACCCCTATGTTCTCCTGCGGATCTGGGAGGTGAGGGAAAGAAACACACTGCAAGGCTCCCAAACCATTTCATTTCACTCAATATCTGATAAATCCAATTGTAATCCCATCGGCTCAGTGAACAACCGTTTGGTCTCCCTCAGATTAGTGCCTCAGAAGTCACTGGTCAGGGAGGTTGAGGAAGACATTTCAGCCCCTGATTTCTTGGCATGTTCAAAGGGATGAGGCAAGATGAGAGACAGGGGAAAAAATTACATCATTTGTTTTCATTGTGAGACAAATGGGACAGCTGTGGTGTACAGACATGAGGGTGAGGCGCTTTTCCCATATGAACACAGGGGTGCTGGATCAGCCTAGCTCTTTAACTACAATGGATCCCTATTCATATGTACCAGGTCTGCAGAAGACTGAGGGTTCCTAGTTCCCAGCTCTGTTAAAAATATCCCACTGGCTTACAATTCTAATGCAAAACTAGTTCAGAAATACCAGTACTTACAAATAAGCAGTGGAATGGAGTAGCTCAGTAAATGGAGTACCAGTAGCTCAGTAAAATCACCACCCAGTTCTAGAGCCCTCGTGTACTCTGCTCCTGACTAGCAAACAAAGCTCCTACCATCCTTTGGCACCTAGGGGAACAGAGCAGAGAAATAACAAGTCAATAAGAGACAAGGTAAACAGAAGAACTAACGAAAGCCATTGCAAGATGTTTTACTCCTGTTATAATAATGAAAGCCCAATAGTTTCATTTTACCATGCTCTAAAAATATGCATTATGGAACACTTAAGCAAAACTGAGAAACAAGGCGACAGGTATTTCCATCAGTCAATATACACTGAGTCATTGGTATCCACTAGGGTTTGGCTTTAGGACCACCTCCCTGGCAGATACCAAAATTCATAGATACTCACGTTATGTACAATGGTGTAGTAAAATGGCATTCCTTATAGAAAATGGCTGAATCAAAGTTTGCTTTTTGAAATTTTTTTTGGTGGGGTGATATTTTAAAGCTGTGGTTGGTTGAATCTGTGGATACAGAACCCACGGACATGGAGGGCCAACTGTACAGTGTTTAATTACAAGAGAAAAATGTCAAATCACTTCTGTCTGCCTATAAAAAATAACCCAATCCCTTCAAAGTATGTCATCCAAGTTCCAATGCCAAACAGTATACTGTCAAAAAAGCAAAAGCAAAATAAAGCAAATAGTGTTGTATTTGCTACCCATATCAGCTCCCTTATCGCAAATGTGTCTCAATCGGGCAGAACAACCTGATCAGTGTAGAAGATAACTGATCACAACGTTGCTTCTTTCTTCCTAGTGCAGCATCTGGGATAAGGTCAGGGATATCGCTCTCTAAAGCCACCATGTTGTTAAAATCCATCTCCCAGCCTTTGCAAAGAAGCATTTTTTGGTTTGTCCAGGCTTGGCGGAATTTCACAGCGAAGAGGAGGCTGGAAAACCTCATTCATAGCAAATCCACTCCCCACTGAACACAGGGCTCTGCTTACAGCAGTCAGAGCCTTCCCTGTTCAAAAGAAGCTGTTTTGAGTGAAGAAAAATTACCGGACTTGGCCAGAGACACAGAACCAGCTGACAACATGGCAATGCACTCAGCAGAAGAAGCTCTTGTTTTTTTGTTTTTTTTAAAGGAACAAATTCAAAGGAAACCAATTTCAGTATGAGGAAGACTCACTGGAGCCATTTGCTTGCTAATAATGCTTTCATGGAGATTACTAGGACTGATGGACCACAATTGAGGGAGGCATTAAATGCTTAGGGGAAACAGAAGCCAGAGAGATGCAAATATTAAAGTGAAAATGCATGGCGCCGCTAAAAGCCATAGTGAGGAAGGAGATGAGCTCAGCTAAGCCAATGACACAGGCCCAGGCCCAGTGGCCAGGAACTAAATAGCTCAGAGACCTCTTTCCAGAATCCATATTCTGTAGTCAAAGCAAACAAAAATTCTTAAAACTACTTGAATGACAGCACAGGTACTTTACTTTTAACACAGCATGGTGAATCTACTTTAAACTAGCTTCTAACTCCATAATTTGTGTTTCCTGAACACACAGACACACAATTATATATTGCTCTAACAAAGCAAAACGTATCAGCATGCATATAATTAGAGCTTTATATTACCTACTAGCATAATCCAGAATATTTGGCCCTGCAGCCCCAAGGCTCTCTGTGCTTCAGAATTTACCTCTGCTGAGAAATAAGAGCTTTCTGACTGTCGCTCTCTTCCTCACAGATGTGGGGACACAAAAATAAGGTATTCATTTAAAAGATATAATGTTCTGCACTCTTATTTAGAAGGAAGTGTCACTGGAAAAGGCAGAATTCAGTCTGCGCTTATGTGTGCTTACTTGGAAGAGTCTAAAATTTTCTACAGGCAGCATGGTATAGTGGCTTGATACTACAACTCTGGAGAACAAGGTTTCAATTCCCACTCAGCCATGGAAACCCACTGGGTGACCCTGGGCAAGTTACACTCTCTCAGCCTCAAAGGGAGGCAAAAGTGAAGCCCAGTCTAAACAAATCTTGCCAAGAAAACCCCATGATAGATTTGTTTAGGGTTGCTGTTAAGTCAGAAGCGACTTGAAAGCACACAACAATAAAAACTATCCATAAGTAAGAAGGAGCTAGGTGGTCAAATTACTAGAGGTAATGCATTCCCACCAATGGTGCAGACAAGCAAACAAGAGATTACTACCCTGTGTTGAGATCTGTCCAACACAATAAAAGAAAATGTTTCGTTTGAGAAGACTAAAGACAGACACAGACAAAGTCAACTTGCACAGGGTGAGCCTAAACAAATTTACTCAAAAGCAACTGCATCTAGGCTACTTCCCAATGAACAGGGATAGCTCTGTGACTCCAGAGTCAGCACCACCCCGGCATTCAGCATTTTATGGCCACTGTGGCACCAACATTAGGCCAGGCTCAAAGGTGGGAAGATAAGAGGCAGGGTGTAGGGCAAAGAAATGCACCCAAACCTCCCAAGAAACTGACATCCTTCAAACAAAACTCTTTCATGAAGATAGCTTGAAACACTGGTGTACAGACTGAGAAGACAAACAAAACACTTATCCACTGTGGAAATCAGATGGAGCAGAGGAGACCCCTACATTTCCAAAACACTATGTCCGTGAAAATTGCACCAAACCCAAGCTTTCATCTGTCCCTACTAGGAGAAAAACCAGAAAGATAACGGGTCGTATATCAGCAAGCTCTATATGACCACATTAGCAATCATCCTGTTTGTATGTTGCTAAATGGGAGCAAAAACAGAGCACACATACACCTGATTATTTTAATGGGGGGAAATGAGCCAACAAATGTTGGAGACCCTCATGGGACACAGAAGCCTACAGAATCATAGAGATCATTTCATTAAGTGAAACATTTTATCTGATTTTATTTATACCCTACGTTTCTGCTTCTGGAGGACCCAAGGTCGCTTATTTCCAAATAAGGGGCTGCACAGCTTAAAACAAATACAGAAGTTTAAAAACAACGAAACAAACAAGTCTATTATACAAACTCAAAATAGTCTAAAAACAATAAAACCTGATTTTTAATTACAACCTGGAAGCAACTACCTAAAAGGCCCTCTTCTCACCAAAGATGCCTGTGATGGTGGTGGGAATGAGAGAAAGGTTTCCTCTGAAGATCTTAAAACCTGAGCAGGGTCCTATAAGGAAATATGGGGCCCTTCTGCACTACACTGTTATAGTGCTATTATTCAACTTTTAACTTCCTGTGGAATTCCGGAATTTGGAGTTTACTGAGAATTCTAAATGCCGCTTCCTAAACTGCAAACCCCAGGATTCCATAGGATGTTCAAAATGGAATAATAGTTCTATAATAGTGTAGTGTGGAAATGGCCCTGGTCTTTCAGGCAGTCTGCACCCAAGCTGTGTGAGAAAAGTAAAACCAGCACTCTGAATTCTACTAGACTGGCACAGATAGAATCACACAGTTGGAAGGGACCACAAGGGCCAAAACAATTTTTGAGCTGCTGACATATCTTTCTGCATGGGTTCCCTGACACCTGAGTATCATTTCAAGCGTTCTTCTAGGATAAAAAAGGTTGAGAAAGGCTTCTGTGTACAGTTAAGTCCAGTGGGAATAATATCTGAGTTCAAATCCAGAGGATGACAGTGCACAAAGCCAGGCCTGAGCTAAAGAGCTGATGCCCACAATATTGCGTAGCTTGTGGTCCTATAAACCACACCCTTGGTGCAGACAGCAAATGACTCTGCTGGACCGAATCTTAACCAGTAACGGCCCTGGTGGTCCTGGAACTTGCTGGACCACAACAGCTAAAGAGAGAGCGGCAAATGAACCACCGTTCCCAAAGGACGATGCTTCTCGGCTCGAGCTTCTCCACACACAGCTGCTGCCATTGTTACTGTGCTGCCAAAAGGATGAGGATAATGGAGATGAACCCGATGCATCGAGCCCTGGGGATCACTGCTTGCACGTTCGTACCTGGCACTGTGAAAAAGGAACAATAAAAGCCTGCTCCAACCTGGCTTCTCTTACTTCTCCTAAAAAGAGGAACGGTGAACAGAGAACAACGCAGCCCTAGAAAAATTCTCTACGGCCAGAGAAGTGGAGGAGAGGGTGCTGGCGAGAGGGTTTTAGAAAGAATTAGGGCCATTTCCGCACTGGACTGTTACAGTGCTATTATTCCCCTTTCAACATCCTATGGAATCCTGGGGTTTGCAGTTTAAGGAGGGGCCTTTGAGGTCTTTTTGAGGCCCTTCCTAAACGGCAAATCCCAGGATTCCATAGGATGTTGAAAGGGGAATAATAGCACTATAACAGTCCAGTGTGGAAATGGCCAGTATTGCCCCTCATCTCCCCAGTTTAACAGAGAAGATGGTGCTAAAATGTATGTAGACAATCAGAAAACCCTTCCTATTATAGGGGAATCAGCCAAGGGACTTTTTGCAAGAGGCAAGTGAAAAACTCAAATTTAACTTACAAAACACCACATCTCTATAAATGGAACCTACAGTGAGATCTGTTTTAACACCTAAATTACATTTTGTACTCCGTGCCCAACTTCCTCCTCATCCCCCAAGACTTTGCCCTACCCACCTCCCCAACCTGTAGGGCAGAAACCATCATCCCCAAACCAAAGAGACAACCCCTGCCCCCACAAATGGGAAACCAGAGAAAGGGTAAGGCATTGCCTCCTTTGGGTAAGGTGTGAAGGGGAGAATCCAGGTCGCAAAACAGTCCCGCACCCCTGCCCCTAATTCCCCAACCCACCCATGGGTCCCCCACCCCAAGTCTTTGTTCCCACCATCCCTCCTCCAACTTGTAGGACAAAATCCATCGTCCCCATTCCATGCAGAAACCATCATTCGAAATGCATATCCGAAAAAAGAGAAAAATGGGGGGGTCTCTTTGGGAAACATGTGAAAGGAAGAACCTATGTGGACCCCCTCCCTCTTTCCTCAACCCACCCCACCTCTTTGTTCCCACCACCCCTCCTTCAACCTGTAAAACAAAACCCATCATCCTCATCATGCCAGGCAGAAACCATCATTCCACCCCACCAAAAATGGAAAAAAGTGGAGGGGGTCTCTGGGTAACCTGTGAAAAGCGGAATCCACGTGGCCAAGCAGACCCACAGCCCCCCTCCCCATTCCCCGACCCTCCCTCCTCCATCACCCCAAGTCTTTGTCCCCACCCAGCCCTCCTTCAATCTGTAGGACAAAACACATCATCCCCATCACAGGCAGACACTACCACCCCCCCCCCAAAAAAGGAGGAGAACAGGGGCTCTCTTTGGGAAAGGTGTGAAGGGAGGCCAAGCAGACCTATATACCCCTCTCCTCTATTCCTCAGCCCACCCCAAGTATTCTCCCCCCAACATGTAGGTCAAAATCCATCATCCCCATCCCACCCAGAAACCATCATCCCAAACACACCCCAAAAAAGGGGGAAAGGAGGGTTCTCTTTGGGTAACGTGTGAAAGGCAGAATCCACGTGGCCAGGCAGACCCACAGCCCCCCTCCCCATTCCCCGACCCTCCCTCCTCCATCACCCGAAGTCTTTGTCCCACCCACCCCTCCCTCAACCTGTAGGACGAAAACCATCATCCCCACCGACCAAGCATCAGGCGCCCCTTACAAAAAAAGGAAACGAGGGGGGTGTATGTGGAGGGGTTCCCCGGCTAGCGGGTGAAGGGGAGCCTCCACGTGGGCAAAGGGACCCCCAGCCCACCCCGCCCGCGCCGTCCCCCGAGTTACCTGCTGCCTGAGGTCTCCGGGCGGGGTGGGCGGGAGGGAGGCTGCTCCGGGGCTCGGCGGGCGGGTGGGCGGGCACGACAGACAGGGCCGGGCCCGCCCCCGCGAGAGCCGCCACCTTCTCGGCCTCCTCCTCCTCCTCCTCCTCCTGGCGGCGGCGGCGGCGAGGAGGAGGCGGAGCGGCGCGCTGAGGGCCCGCGCAAAATGGCGGCCAGGCCTGAGGGGGCGGAGCGGGGCCGCCTGGAGGCCTTGCGCGGCCTCCCCGCCCGGGCCTGGGGGGTCCGTTCGTGAGGGGGAAGAAGGGGGATACCGGCCCGCCATTCCAGTCTCCCCTCCTCTCGACACGCGTCTGGGTCGGGCCCCGCCCTCTCCCCCTTCCTCACGACCGCCTCACACGCGTGTCCTCCTCACGCCGCCCCCGGCTTCATGTCCTCTGGGAGCCGTTTCCGTGCGTCCTCAGCTTCTCCATGGAAAGGGCTGGCTTGGACCTCGTCTAAAGCCTCCTCTGGTTCAGGGCCAGCTTCTGCGAAGGCCTCCGCCCCCAGGGATGCCTTTGAGGGCCATTTCCGCACTAGCCCCTTATAGCGCGATGATTCCACTTTCGACATCCTCTGGGATCCTGGGGTTTGCAGTTTCGGGAAATGACACTGTCCCAGCAGCAAATCCTCTGTGCGTGCATGCGTGTGTTTTAATGCCAGGAAGCTGCAATTCCCCCACAACGGTGACATTACCTTTTGGCGAGGATATTTGCAACCAGGGGGTGGGAATGGGGCAGTCCTCCAGATGTTGTTGGGCCACAACTCTCAGCATGCCTCACTATTATGTGTGGTGTCTGGGGCTGCTGGGGGTTGCAGTCCAGCAGTTCATGAAGCGGGCAGCACAGTCCCCGTTGCACATTTTCTGCAAGAAATCCTTGCACAAAATTGGGTATGATTCAGTTGTGCTGTCATGCACAATTGCATGACAGCACAATTGCTGTCTCGTCTTTCTAGTGGAATTTCTTCTTTTCTCTGCCTGCTTTTGTTTCTAGTCCTATGGGGTCCCAAACCCCGGTGTGTCAAACTCCTTTCAGTGGGCTACTCAGCTCCACTTGGATAGGCAATCTTTCTGGGAACACTTCCCCCACGTTCGGGATTGTGCCAAGTTTCCCAGTCAGCAGATTTTAACCTGTTTCTCAATACCTGCAAATATTTTGCAGGACGAGCCGCCAGCAGTTCCTCCCACTCTTTGGAAAGGCCTCCTCCTTCCACACCCCCTTGCAAAGTCAACGTCCGTGTTTAAAAGACCTTGGAATCTGAGCCAAAAAATGATGCAGAGAGTTAACTTGAGGGGTCACCTTTAAGCCTTTAATCTGGAGCCACCGCAACATATATAACCAATTTAATTTTAATTCTGTGTACAAATATGAGTGACAACTATTTTGAAAGCCGTGCATGTAAGAAAGAGCTAGGAGCCTTAGTAGGTGACAATGTGATGCGGCAGCCAAAAAGGCCAATGCAATCAAAAAGAATCCAGATCAAGGGAATCAGCAGCGTCCCTCTGTTCTGCTTTGGTCAGACCTCATCTGGAACCCTGGGTCCAAGTTCTGGACACCACAGTTCAAGAAGAATATTGTCAAGCTGGAATGTGCCCAGTGGTCAAAGGTCCGGAAACCAAGCCTTACAAGGATGACTTGGGGAGCTAGATGTGTTCAGCAAGGACAAGAAAATGTGATATTTCCACCATCTTTAAATATCTGAATGGATGTCACGTAGAAGATGGAGCAAGCTTGTTTTCTGCTGCTCCAATGCAGCAGATTCAAATTACAAGAAAAGCTATTCTATGTGAACTGCAGGGAAGAACTTTTTAAATATCAAAGTCGTTCAGTCTCCCAAGTCTTTAAGCAGAGTTTGGATGGGCATTTTTAGGAAGTGCTGTGGTTCTATATTCCTGTCGAACTGGATGGCCCTTGTGTTTCCTCCCACCTCTAAGATTCTTCGAAGTCATTCACCTCTCTTTCTTTCAATAGCTTACCTTTAACATCTTTCTCTTAGCAACAACCCTCGATAACAGTAACAACAAAATTGCTCCCGTATTGTGGGTTGTAAACACATCACCTAAAAGGAAGAAGAAACTCAGCTGACTTTGAAAGCATGTTATACGTTTAATCTTTGCACAGGTGTGTCCTCCTCTTGCTTCCAACAGGTAAGTTACAAGGACAAGATTTCCAATTTAATTCCCATCTCTGAGCATACATTAACCATGCCTGCATGTGGGACTTACAAGATTATGATGCCAAGCAGTTGGGAGACGCAACCATAGATTCAGCCGTCAAATAAACCTTGGAAAAGACATCTTAACAAGTGTAGATCCATGAAGAAATGCAACAATTTGCAATCTACAAAAAAGCAAGATCCTTACTAAAAACCAACTGAAATAATCCCAAAATGGAGAACCAGTTTTTGAGCCCTTTTTTAAATCCGAGGAGTAGTTCTGTACAGAATGAACCACTGGGTGGTGCTCAAGGATTTTGTGTAGATGACTGCAAAAACAATTCTGTGTAAAATTGTGGTTTCTCCACTAAAGGCTGGAAACATGAAAGTAACAATGCTGATGGAACAAAGGTCCCCAGTTAGTAATTCGGCACAAAATGGTACCTTGCCAGCAGCCTGCTTAAGTCATTGGAATCTCTGCCTGAGAGATGGATCTCGATTTTCTCTTGCTGGATAAGGACAGGATGAAGTCCTCGCCAAAAGCCCCCTCGAAGGCCAGGATGACCGACTGACGGAACTTCTTCTGCCCTACGAAGACATAGAGGATGGGGTTGATGCAGCTGTTGAAGAAAGCCAAACTGGAAGCTAAAGGAATCCCTAAATACAGAGCCATCTTGAGTTCATGATTTGCAGATGTTTTGGACATTTCCAGCAAGGAGAAGACGTGGTAAGGGAAATAGCAGATGAAGAAGGAGGCCGTGACAGCAATGATGATCCTGAAAGGCTTGGTAGACTTGGTCAGACGTCTCCTTTTGACCCTGAACGCCACGATGCTGTAGCAAACCAGGATGATGGTGAAGGGAAAGACAAAACCAAGCAGGAATCTTGTAATTACCATTGCCCTGTGCCTGATTCTCCAGAGCCTCCGTGACTCCTCCACGTCATAATTATCAGAGAGGGCAAAGTTGTTGAAGCAGCTGGTAACGTTCCGGGAATTCACGGCGGTGTCTCGAAAGACGAGGTATGGGGAGCTGATGATGAAGGCCACGGCCCAAGTGACCAGAGCGACGCTGTAAGCTAGCTTGGGGGTCCGGTAGTTTCTGGACCACACGGGATAGGTGACCGAGACGCACCGATCAACGCTGATGACGGTCAAGAGGAAGACACTGGCAAACATGTTGAGGAAGGCAATGGCGCTGTTCAGTTTGCATAGGAGCTTCCCAAAGGGCCAGTGGAACCCCAGGGCGGTGTAGGCGATGCTCAAGGGCAGGAAGAAGGTGAAGACGAAGTCGGCGATGGCCAGGTTGAGAAACCACACAACGTTGACCGTCTTCTTCATCTTGAAGCCAGCGATCCAAATGACCAGGCCGTTTCCGACCACCCCTAGGAGGCAGGCGACTCCGTAGATCACGATGGACAGAAGGTGCATGCTTCTCTGGAGGCCCAGGAGATGGCTACTTGCGTAGGAGGACGTGGCATCTTCATACCCAGCCGTGAAATTGGCAGGGAGGGGCGTCAAAGAGATATTCTCCATCCCCAATGAGGAATCAAGCTCCTGAAATCTTACAACAGAAATCAGTCTGTTGAGGGAGAAAAAAGGTTCAAGGAAGAAAATGTGAGCAAGCAGTTCCAAAACACCACGAATGTTGCTCAGTCCAAACGCAACCGTATTGAATGCGGAAGGCCAACCGTACGTCAAAATCCTACCCAGTTTAGTTCATTTTTTTCATAGACCAGGTGGGGAGAAAGACTCACCTCTTCTTTTTGGCCTCTTCCAACTGTTTTCTTTTTTCACATCATCCGATTTTTGGCACAGTGGATGCCGGCAGTCCAACACATTTTGTATGATTTCAGGACACAGTGCTTTTCAGTTGTGATTCATGCTGACCTGAAGATTTTTCTTCTTCTTTCCACATGTCTGAGTTTAGGGGAATTCAGAGGATCTAATTTATTCCACTCTTCTCCTTCCTTAGTGTTTAATTAGTGGAATTTATTTAACCCTTTGGCCAGTTATTTGGAATGGCACATGGTTAGAACACGTAGCTATTGGCTTGCAACGCTCACCCATTTTACAAAAACTTCTGACCAAGCCAAAACTCTTGGGTCCGCACACAAAGAAACTAACAGAGCAGTCAAAACCAGGTTTGTGTAGAAGGAAGCCCGTTCTACCCAACAGGGTTGTTGTGTTGGTGCTGGTGTGTCTTCAAGTCATTTCTGACTTACGCCGACCTTTTGCCAAACCTATCATGGGGTTTTCTGAGGCTGAGAGTGTGTGATGCACCCAAGGTCACCCATGGAAACCCACTGGATGACCTTGGACATGTCACATACTCTCAGCCCCAGAAAACCCATCATTTGGAAGTGAATTGAAGGCACACAACAACGACAACAATTGCATCACCTCTCGGTTTCCTCTTTTCCAAGCTCCCTCAGTTGTGATACAAAATGGGAGCAGACTGGGGGGGCCCTGGTCCCCGGTCTTCCCTCTCCATGCTGTTAAAATGGGTCTAATTTGAGTCTACCCCTCCGGCTTCATTTCTTTCAAGTTTGCCAGATTTTTCTGCTGCTTGGTTCCTCTGCCTTTTAACTATGATTCAAGCATAGAAGCATAGCAAGTGAACGCTTTTTTTCCTGGTTTGGAGATGAGCGGTGGGGAGCGCATCACAATGCATGTGACTCCAGCTGCTGAGAAAAGCCGAAGAACAGAATTAAGGGGAAGTCGTAACTCTACTCTCTTTCCTGAGTTGGCTGCAAGACTGCAAAACTTGACAATCTCCAGATTGATTCGATTAAAAGCATATCTAGGGGGTTGTGCCTGGAGCCGGATTTGGAGTCAAACCACTCAAGAACCGTGTGATATCCCTGCTTAAAGACAATCTTGCTGGCCCCGAATTCTCCCATGCAGCAGCTATGGATGTACGGCTTCTTCTCTCCTAGCTGGAAGTGTTTAGATGCTTAGCAATGCTGAAAGTCCACTGCTGGTATTCCTGAGAGGAAGTTCTAGTTTATTTTTTTCTTGCCCATCACCAGGATGCTAATGTTATAATTTGTATTTCCCTGAAAGAAAGAAGCGCTATTCCTCCAGGAAGGAAATATTCTGTATTTGCTGAAAGCAAAGAGGCGGACATTTCACAGACGAAAACTGGGATGTGTGTGGCCAGGTAATGTCACCCTGTGATCAGGATGGCCAAAGTTAGGAATGGGGAAGGACAGAGAAGCTGCAGCAGTTTGCTTTGGCCGGTGCCAACTGGTAAGGGCAAGATCCCAGCTCACGCTCTCTTTCCCCTGAGTTAATAGAGCACAGATTACGTTTGCACGTGGAACTCAGTTTGCAGGAACTGAAGCAGCCTGAAGACAAAGGTGGAAAGTGGGAGGAGGAGAGAGAATCATAGAATCATAGAAATGTAGAGTTGGAAGAGACCCCAGGGGCCATCCAGTCCAACCCCCTGCCATGCAGGAACACCCTCAAAGCACTCCCGACAGATGGCCGTCCAGCCTCTGCTTAAAAACCTCCAAGGAAGGAGACTCCACCACACTCCGAGGCAGCATCTTCCACTGCCAGACAGCCCTGACTGTCAGGAAGTTCTTCCTGAGGTTCAGGTGGAATCTCCTTTCCTGCAGCTTGAATCCATTGCTCCTTGTCCTGGTCTCTGGAGCAGCAGAAAACAAGCCCTCTCCTTCCTCTACGTGGCATCCCTTCAATATTTATTTTCAAGCCAAGGTAGTTATACACAAACTTTGATATCACTTATTACAAATTACTCATCATTTATACATAGCGTCTTCTATTTGTTTTTTCCATACATATTTTACATTTCTTATTATTTCCTATTTTCCATCCCTCTTTTCTCTCCCCCCCCCCGGCTCCCCTTCCCTTCCCTTATCTTCCCTCCTCCCTCTTCCCACCCCTTCCCATTCTCTTTATTAAAACCTTTCCCTTCCCTCCCCCTCCCTCTTCCCCCTCCCCCTTTTTTCCATCCATATTCCGCGTTTTCTCCACTCCAAACTTTTTATTATCTTTCTTCTACTAAGCCTTCTTCATACGAAATCTCTTTTTATTGTTGTTTTCTATCCTATTTAACAGTTGTTGTCGTTTTAATTATTATGTATTTAATTATTTATCTATTTTCCTCCTTCTTCCCATTATATGCCCTCCTTAATGTAGATGTTGCCCTTAAAATTCCTTTCTTCTGATCTTATCTGTTCAAGAAACTGGAACATTTTAAAAGCAGCAGGAAAAGCGGGATTCCTCAAACCGGCATTCTTCCATCTGACTAGGGATGATGGGTGTTGTAGTCCATCACATCCAGAGGCCACCAAGCTGGAAAAGGCTGAGCTAAATCAATACAGTCCTCCTCCCTCTTGTGTCCTCACAACAGCCCTGCGAGGTAGGCCAGGTTGAGAGAGAAAGAAAGACAGGCTGACTAGTCCAAGATCAGCTGGTGAGTCTCAAGGCTCACAGAACTAGATCTCCCAAATCCTAGTCCAGCAGGGTTCCCCCTTGCAGGAAACTTTTTTTTTTTTTTAAACTATCCGACTCTGCAAACACTCCGCGGCATCAAGCTGAGCTGCCAAAACGTTCGGCAGTCAAAGCGGGCAACCGTTCCTAACTGGGAGCCAGAACTTTGGGGGGAAAGTTACTTTTCCGGACCAGGGACTCCCAGATTTCCCACTAGGCACTCTGACTTAGGGATGCTGGGAGCAGCAGTGTCGGCCATAGGGCCCAGAAACGTGGGTAGCTCGTTTAAAGTTCGGACTAAAACCCGGAGCGGACTCTGCTACGGGAGGCACCGCCAGGAACCGTCCCAACCGCCCTCCTCCCACGCGTGGGGCGCGCGCCCTGGCACCCAAAGAATCCGCGAACGCCCTCGGCCAATGGCGAGCGAGACCGGAGGGGCGGGGCGGGTCGCTCTTCCCGGCGATTGGCTGCGACGCGCGATAGAATTGTCCGGGCCCGGGGAGGGAGCGCGCTGATTGGCTGCGACGCGAGGTCCGGGGAGAGGGTGCTGAGGTTCCATCCCGCGGGCGCGGCGGGCCTGGCAGCATTTAAGCCCCGCTGCCAGCGGACCGAGGAGCCTCTTTCTTTGCGGGGATCCGGTGAGTACTGGGACGGCCCGGTCCGGGAGGGGGGTTTCCTCCACGCCCTTTGCAAGGCCTCCTTCCCCCTCCCCCCTCCCCCGGTGGCTGCGGAGGGGCAGGCAGCAGTTCCACCGGTGGAGCCAAGGAGAGGCGCACCGGTTGCATCTGCAGCCTGGAGCCCCGGAGCCCTGTCGGGAAAAGGGAAACGCAAGGCGTCGTCCTTGGCTCGGGAGTGGGTGGGTGGAGGGGAGTCTTATGGGCGCTGGAGAGAGGAAGGCCGCTTCCGCACTGGACCCTTATAGCGCGATGGTTCCACTTGCAACATCCTATGCAATCCTGGGGTTTGCAGTGTAGGGAGGGACCTTTGAGGAGAGGAGGAACTGGAGGCCATTGAGGCCCCTCCCGAAACTGCAAACCCCAGGGTTGCATAGGATGTTGCAAGTGGAATAATCGCGCTATAAGAGTCCAGTGCGGAAGTGGCCAAAGAGTGGCTGAGTTTCCGCCTTGCAGCCGGGATCTGAAGGGGCTCCTGCAGTTGGGAAGGGGGACGAGATCTCCCACTTGGCAGCATGACGGAAGACCTATCTGTCTCCCTCTCTGATCAGGGAGTGGAAACACTGTAACCCTCTCAGTTTAATTGTTATTAAACACCAATAGTAGGAAATAACTCCAATTTGTATTCCTCATAGGAATCCAGGGTGGTCGACCATCCATGCAACACCTCCACACCGTTAAAATCCAGTACAAGCGTCTGATTTATTCCATTCGTATCCCAGCCTTTAAAAAAAATCCCCAATTCTCTTAAAATCCCAAATGCCTTTAAAAGCCAACTCTGCAAATCTCTAAAAACAGCACACAACAAATAGATAAAACAGATATTTTAGATTTTTTTCATTTAAAAGGCTTAGATTTTAAGACAGAGGTGGGCATCCTGCAGCCCTCCAGATGTTGGGCTGCACCTCCCAGCCTAGCCTGTGGTGAGGGATGCTGGGGACTGCAGTCCAGCCACATCTGGAAGAGGGTACAGTTTCCTGACCTCAAACAGTAGGGGGCAAATCTCTGCTAAAATTCTGGAAAAACAAGTAGCCGCAGATAATAATAAGTAGAACGTGTGTTAATTGCCCGAAGGCTTATGCGAATAGATATGGCTTTAAACTTGCACCTGGAAAAACATGAGAGTGGGGGGGGAATCGTATGTATCTCCAGCAGAGGAGAGGATGTGTCTTTGGATGTACAACTCCTGGGCCATTTCCGCACTATACTGTTATAGTGCAATTATTCCACTTTCAACCTCCTGTGGAATTCTGGGATTTGTAGTTTCCCGAGGCCCCAGAGCTCCCTGGCTGAGAATCCTAAATGCCCCTCCCTAAACTGCAAACCCCAGGATTCCATAGGACGCTGAAAGTGGAATAAAAGCACTATAACAGTGTGGTGCGGAAATGGCCTTGGTGAGTTCAGCCGGGACGGCCAGCGGTCAGGCATGATGGGTCCTAAAATCCAGCAACGTCCAGAAGGCTGCAGGTTTCCCCACCGCAGTCCTGGAATTGCAGCAGAGGCTGAGCATCCCTTATCTGGAAATCTCAAATCTTCCAAACTAGCCCACCTAAGTGGCTGAAACAGTGACACTTTTGCTTTCTGATGGTTCTGTGTACACAAACTTTGTTTCAAGCCAAAGTTATTTTAAAAATTGTATAAAATGACCTGCAGGCTATCTGCATAGAATCATAGAATCATAGAAATGTAGAGTTGGAAGAGACCCCAGGGGCCATCCAGTCCAACCCCCTTCTGCCATGCAGGAACACCCTCAAAGCACTCCCGACAGATGGCCATCAAGCCTCTGCTTAAAAACCTCCAAGGAAGGAGACTCCACTACACTCCAAGGCAGCAGATTCCACTGCTGGACAGCCCTGACTGTCAGGAAGTTCTTCCTGAGGTTCAGGTGGAATCTCCTTTCCTGCAGCTTGAATCCATTGCTCCTTGTCCTGGTCTCTGGAGCAGCAGAAAACAAGCCCTTTCCTTCCTCTGCGTGGCATCCCTTCAAATATTTAAACATGGCTCTCATGTCCCCTCTTAACCTTTTGGACCTTTTGGGTGCATACGAAACATAAGTTTCAGGTTTAGACTTGTGTCCCCTCTCGAAGAGATCTTCCTTATGTGCATATGTGGAAATGCAGGTATTTCAAAATCCAAAACGTTTCTCGTCCCAAGCCTTTTGGATAAGGGAGACTCAACCTGTACGAGCTTAGAATTCTCCTGCCTGGGTCTACTCAGAAGTAAGATCCATTGAGTACAGAGGGGCTTATTCCAAGTGGGTGAAGCTTTTAGCTTTGAGTTAAGCACCTACCTTTCAGGGTTGTTGTGAGAGCAGAGGGTTGAAAGGGGAGCAAAGAATGGATGGATGCAACAGATCGTAATAGCAATAGATTAAGGACATCAGTATCGGATTTTGGTTAAATGAATATCTGGCATCCATCAGAAAAGGTGCCATGCAGTGAGGCCCTAAGCATGTTTACTCAGAAGTAAGCCTCCAAGGGCTTGTGTGTGTGTGGATTGGCCTTCAAGTCACCTGTGGAATTATGGATTTCATAGCATTTTCTTGAGCAAAGAATCCTCAACGGTGGTTTTGCAATTCCTTCCTCTGAAATAGAGCCTACAGCCCTTGGTATTTGCTGGCGGTCCCCCATTCAAGTACTGGCCAGGGCTGACCCCGCTTAGCTTCCAAGCTCAGACAGGATCGGGTGCTTTATTCTCAGATAAATTGCAGGTTTGTTTGTTTCTTTTTCTGGGATTTTCCAACCAGTCCCTTTTCCAGGGCCAATGTTAGTAATGATAATGTGGGCGAGTCCGTCTGCTCTTTAGCTCACTTTAAATACGGACGGCAGAGTTTAATAGTTAGACCGATTTATTAGGGGGTAAAAAAAAAACCCTTTCCTAATCCTTAAAAGGGTGCTCTTAATCTGTCAGAGAGGAGATCAACAATGTTAGGACTTATAATTACACAATATTGCAAAGGCCTGGCACCGGCTCAAAAGAATCTTCCGTCACACGACTAGAAAGCCTGCTTGCCAAGGCACAGAAAAACATCATGTAACCTTGGGGGAGAAAAAACAGATTTACAGGTCCTGCAAAATTGGTGGATCGGGGCTGGAGGGAGCCCAGGGCCATCCAGACATCTTGGACTACAACTCCCATAACTCCTTACCATTGCTTAAGACTTCTTAGGGATGGAACATCCCAACCAGCTTCATGGCTGTGATAGATTAATCAGCTTAAAACATGGTTAATCAACTTAAGTTTTCCTTAAGGGATGCCCATAATTTAAATGCTTTCCGGTCCAAAAGGATAAAGCAAGCAAAGAATTATTTCTTAAAAAAGCATTACTGGCAGGGAGAGTTTAAGGCTAATATAACCAGGTATTTCTGACTCTACCTCTTTGGCCTTTGGCTTTGGCTATTGCTGCCCACCCCAGCAATGGGGCACCTCTGAACATGCAAAGTGATGTCGTTTTATTACGTTCTCAGACCAAGAAATATTCCACCAGAGTTAAAAGGGAAGAAAACAGCAAAAAAATTAATGGGGTACATTTTAATGTTTTAATGTATTTATATATTTCTGTAATGCTGCCTCGAACCACTGGGAGAGACGGGATAAAAATAAATTTTATTATTATTATTATTAATGCATTTATACAATAACCAACTTAATAAAACATGGAGGTCTTTGCTTTTCCCCCTCCTAATCTGCATTGAGATTTTTTTAAAAAAAAAAGCCTAACCACTCTTTGAGAAATGAAGGAAGATGGATCTTCAAGACAGGAAGAGGCAATGTTTGCAAGACAGTTTCCAGAACTTTAATACAGGCGTCCCCCGCCCTGCCGCTTTTTGACAATCTGCAAACCACGTAGAGGAAGGAGAGGGCTTGTTTTCTGCTGCTCCAGAGACCAGGACAAGGAGCAATGGATTCAAGCTGCAGGAAAGGAGATTCCACCTGAACCTCAGGAAGAACTTCCTGACGGTCAGGGCTGTCCGGCAGTGGAAGATGCTGCCTCAATGGAGTATAGTGGAGTCTCCTTCCTTGGAGGTTTTTAAGCAGAGGCTGGATGGCCATCTGTTGGGAATATCTGAAAGGATAGAGGACGGAGCAAGCTTGTTTTCTGCTGCTCCAGAGACCAGGACAAGGAGCAATGGATTCAAGCTGCAGGAAAGGAGATTCCACCTGAACCTCAGGAAGAACTTCCTGACAGTCAGGGCTGTCTGGCAGTGGAAGATGCTGCCTCCATGGAGTGTGGTGGAGTCTCCTTCCTTGGAGGTTTTTAAGGAGAGGCTGGATGGCCATCTGTTGGGAGTGCTTTGAGGGTGTTCCTGCATGGCAGAAGGGGGTTGGACTGGATGGCCCCCGGGGTCTCTTCCAACTCTACATTTCTATGATTCTATGAATCTGTTCTTTCAACCCCTTTCAGTTATAACCAGAACCCACGCATTTAATGTGTGATCCACTCTTTTGCCTTGTTTTGTCACATTTCTGCAACCTTCCGCGCTCTTCTTTAGCCACATGTTACATTTTCTCTCAATTGACTGTTATTTAGGTTCAGCACACATTTGCAAATGATAGACAGTATGTTGTTTATGCTTTTCAGTGGCCAAAATGCATTTGCAAGCTAAAAAAAGACTGGGTTCCGTATTTCCTGTTTCTGACAGCGCCCCGATCCCTAACCTATTGAATAAGCAGGGAATGCCCGTATGGGGGCCTCTGTGGGGAGGAGGAATGTGGGGTACAGTAATTCTGAACTGCAAGGTTATAACACTGCCTCTCTTTGATGCCCAGGAATTCTTGACGTCAGACAATATTTCCAAATGGACTTTAGCAATTTGATGATTGCAGTCCGGGTGCAGTTGCCCAGTTAGTTCCACCCGGCCTGTCCTTGGGGAGTTAACCATTAACTGGGGGGTGGTGGTTTTCCCCTCTCCCCTATTTTTAAGTCAGCCTTGGCTTTGGTCCATCCACAGCCTGTAATTCCGACAGCAGCTGCAAACGGGGGCCGGCCGATGCAAACCCGTCTCAGGTTGCCGCGGGCAGGCCATCTTGCCTGTTCCTTTTCTGTACTGCAGAGTTCCTTTTTCGGACGACGACGCCACCCAGAACCCTCCAAAATCTTGGCCGCTGCTTTTACGAGAAGCAAAGAAGACTGGAAAAATCGAACAGACGCGCTGTAGAAAAGTGACTTCTGGTCACTTCCTGCTTTGAAAAAAGCCACCCCAAAAAGCATGGCAAAAATGTCCCCCACTAGAGGGCATGGGGGACATATAGGGGGAAATGGGGGTTTGCAGTGGGAATGGGGTAGTGGGGTGCAGCCCTCCCAGTCTCCTACAGCCTCCCGCAATTTCCCATCCCTGCTCCAGAGCATTGACTCCATCTTGGGCCCTTTGGATGTCCCAAAAAACCTCCAGCTAACATGGACAACCGTTGGGGGATTCTGGGAGTTGAAATCCCAAACGTCCAGCAGCCCGGAGGCTGAGAAGCCGACTTCTAAAGGAAAATTGTACAGAGAGACTGCAGAGAGGGATTTTTGACAACGCCCTTTATGGCTTTGTGTCTTAAGCCTCTCTGTGTGCTGGTTGTGTGTTTGTGCGTTTTATGACAGCAAACCTCCTTGCAGCCTCTTTTAAGAGAAGGCAAACATCTTGGGTGATAAAATATCTGGACAAAGGTCCTTCGCTTTGGAGGGCTGAGACTCAATGCCAAGCTCAGGTTAATCATGTGTATTGTGTCTCGTTTGTGGCAGCATCGTTGTCGTTTATTTGTATCTTGCCTTTTCCCCAAGACTGGGACCCAAGGAGGCTCACGTGTTGAAAAGATTACCATTAAAAAGAGACAAAAGGTTGACATCAAAAACTCTTATTGAGTTTGTGGTCCCCCGTAATTAGAATAATTGAATCGTAGAGCTGGAAGAGACCCCAAGGGCTATCCAGTCCAATCCCATTCTGCCGTGCTGGAAGACACCATCAAAGCATTCCTGACAGATGGTGACTCCACCTCTGTTTAAAAACTTCCAAAGAAGGAGACTCCACCACATTCCCAGGCAGCAAAATATTCCACTGTTAAACTGCTCTTACCTTCAGGAAATTTTCTCTAATATTTAGGTGGAATCTCTTTTCCTGGAGTTTGCAGCCATTGCTCCGTGTCCTAGTCTGTGGAACAGCAGAAAACAGGCTTGCTCCATCCTCTATATGACATCCCTTCAAATATTTAAACATGGCTATCATGTCTCTTCTTAAACTTCTCCAGGCTAAATAGTGAAGAATCTCAGTTGTAGAAGTTTGACAACCTCCATTTTTTAAAAATGTTTTAAACAGATCCTGGAATCGTTTGTTGGGGTTTGGTAAATCTTTCTCTTGCCCTTTTCTTCTCAGAGTCCCGTCCTTCCCAGTCCACCATGACCCACTACAACAATTGTGCCGGCGACAGTGGCGAGCCCATCCCGAAAGAGCTCTGGGCCTCTCACAACAAGATGGTGATGGAACCACTAGACACCAACGACCCTGAGGTAGGCGTCCGTCCGTCCGTCCATCCATCCTTCCTTCCATCCACCGACCCACCCACCTACCCACCCACCTATCCATCCATCCACCCATCCATCCACCCATCCGTCCATCCATCCATCCATCCATCCATCCATCCATATATTTCTCTCTCTTTAATTTACAATCCACCATTCTCCCAATATATGGGACCCAAGGCAGCCCACAACATAAGTTCGTCCAAAGAGCTGCAGCCGGTGTGTTTAATTCAGGGCTAGCTATGCTGATTGTTAACAGAAGTTACCCTATTAGTGATTGTGTTTGAGAACTTTGGTCCTTAGAAAATAATGATTCTTGCACACACATGGAATGCTTTATGAGATCGTGGTCGCCTTAGCCTATAAAGACCCCTCCTTTTGACAGTAAAGGTTCTTTCTCTTTGCTCATACAAGAAGTGGTTTTTACTGCATTTTTCCTGGGGTGGGGAGAAGTCATGCTGTTGGCCAAAGTTGGGGGCCTTTCCAGGCCGATTCAGGGCTCATTCACCATCGTGTAGACTAATTGGGGTACTCCATGCAGACCTAACATTTTAAGTCCAGCCCCTCGGGGTAACACTAAGTTACGGGAGACACCCAAGAGCTCCCCTGGTGGGCGATCTGTTTCCAGGCCCATTTTCAAAGTGCTGGTTCTGACCTATGTGTAGCTTGGGTCATGTCCAAGGGTGGGCAACTGTGGAAGACTAGGGGGGCACATTACCGCCCCAGGAGACCTTGGAGGACCACATCTTCCCCACTGTCCCCACTCTCACACACAGCAAAATTATTACAACTTATTTTTGCCCCCAAGTGTCCTCTGACGAACATTAGGAACACATGACTTCATGTTTTTGAGCCATTTTAGACTCAGGAGAGGCCTTTGTGGAACCACGGGAAGTGAGCGGAAGTTATTTTTTTTCTTCCAAAACGAATACATCGGCACCTCACGAAAAGATCCTCCTACCCCAACTAGCTAAAATTGGAAGGTCTTTGCCTGCCGGCAGAGAGAAAGCAAAGCGGACCAGTTGAACTTCCAGGGGGCAATAGGAGGGCTTCTCCTGTGCGGACGGTGACGCCAAACCGGAGTGTTGATTCTGGCAGAAGGGGAGGCGGGAGGATGGGGCTTTCTCCCGGTTGACCGTTGACCCTTTTGAGCAACCGGGGCCAAGGGGCAGCCAAGAGGGGGAGGACCGCTCTGTGTTTCGGAGCCAGTGGGGGTGAGTGGGTGGGATTTTGTGACCCCCCCCCGGGGCCACGGAAAGAGAGGGCTGAGGGCCACAAGTCGCCCACCCCTGCTTGAGGCGTTCTTGGCGGAACCAAGGATGCACAGAGGCCACCAAGGTCTTGCTTTCCCCTCTCGCCTCCAGGTCTTCGACATCATCAAAAAGGAGAAGCGCCGGCAGAGGTTGGGCTTGGAGCTGATCGCCTCAGAGAACTTTGCCAGCCGAGCCGTCCTGGAGGCCCTGGGATCTTGCATGAACAACAAATATTCAGAGGGATATCCGGGGCAAAGGTGGGAACCGGAGGGGAGAGAACGTGGGTTTGAGGCATGACGGAGACTCTTTGCAGAGTAGTATGCCCTCCAATTGTCCCCGTTGTCTTGATTAATCCTCTGGTATATGCAGAAATATTATTTTCTGTACCTATGTTTCCTCTGCAAAGCCATACATGTGTGAATTTTGCACTGAACAAGTCACAGATTGTGAGTCATCTTCGAAAGCTGTGTGGTTTTTCAAAGACTTTCTTGCAGCGGGAAGAAAATTGCCAATATTGCTCTTGGTTTCCGTTGAGAAGAAGCTTAGAAGGAGATGAGCAAGAGAGAGGAATTCCAGGGCCACCGTGCGGACCCTTCCCCTTTTGTCCCCCTTTCCCTGACCGGCTTGGGACCCTGGGTGGCTGCTCTCCCCATAGTGCCTCCGCCCCCTTCCCACAGACACACACATACATTTTGCTATTTGTAGGTTTTCCACTTTGGAGAGGTCCCTGCACCCCTAACCTTAGCAAATGTGGAGGGCCAACTGCAAAGGCTTCAAGTCCCAGATGGGATTGTTAAAATGGAGCAGCTGAGTCCATAACCTCCTTTTCCTTGACAGATACTATGGTGGGACCGAGTGTGTGGATGAGCTGGAGAGACTGTGTCAGAAGAGAGCTCTCGAGGCTTATGGGCTGGACCCACAGAAGTGGGGAGTCAATGTGCAACCATACTCAGGTACCCTGGGGATGTCTTTTCCTTTAACCGGGCACTAAGGCTAGAGAGTAGCCTTGGGTTGCCTGGAGGGTTCTGTTGACCCAAACGAGAAGCCTTTTGGCTCCCCTGCAGGGTTCTGTTCATATAAATTGCTAGCCCATCGGTGCGGGGACTTCTCCTTTCCTTCTTTGCAAAGTATGATGTCCATATTATTTTTATTATTTCATAAGTCGGGGTGGGAATCGAATCCAGCTCCTTCCCTGTGAAGCTGTTGTTTGGTGGTTTCCCAACTTTCATACAGGTTTCCTCTGCCCACTAGAAAAGATTCAAACACCTCCCTGAATGCTTAGCTACTGTTTTAGTTCCAGCCTTTCCACCTCGGTCATTCCTAGAATGTGGCCCTCAATATATGAAACTGGCTTTCAGGTAGAAGGAGATTTCTCTTCCTTGCTTGGTCTCAGGGAAGGAAAATTCCCCAACATCCAGCCTTCCGGATGTTGTGGGACTATGAATGCCAGTAGCCCTAGCAAGCATGGCCAATTAGTGAGGGATGATGGGAGCTGCAGTACAATCAAAGATAGAAAATGGGCTGTAGTTGGCCTCTAAACCATTCGTTGCTAGGGTCACCTGTGCCCACATCTCACCTTTTCTGTTTCAGGGTCTCCTGCAAACTTTGCCGTTTACACAGCTCTGGTAGAGCCCCACGGAAGGATCATGGGCTTGGATCTCCCTGACGGGGGTCACCTGACCCACGGCTTCATGACGGACAAGAAGAAGATCTCGGCTACCTCCATCTTCTTTGAGTCCATGCCCTACAAGGTGAGCTGTGTTTTTCCATGCCAGAGAGCGCTGGATTTGATCAGTGCAATTTATACCCTGCATTTCCTTATGAGAGCAGCTAACCGTCTTGCATAAAAAAAGCCAACATCACTAACTACCAATTTTTCAAAAAATCACAACATTACACACAGGTCTGTGGTTGTTCTCTGCTGCCTGAGACAGGAGGTTAGATTTTGATTGAACTATGTTTAGATGGAATCCCTTCTCCTGAAGTTTGAAGTCATTGCTCTGTTTCCTAGTCCCTGGAGCAGCAGAAAACAAGTTTGCTCCATCGGACTTCCCTTCAGTTATTTAAACATAGCTATCATGTCACTTCTTAACCTTCTCTTCTTCCTGACTCCAGATGGCTTAGGAAGCCCAGCTCAGATGATCTCTTAAGATCCCATCCAGGCAGTAAGAGTTCTGTAATTCTGAGTGTTTGCTCAGAAGAGAACCAGCCAGCCAGCAGCCCCAGAGTGGGACCTTCCGTTGGCCACGGCTCATTCCTTGGCACCGCATCCAGACAGCTGATTCAGCGTGTGACTCCGCTAATCAGGGATGCGAGGCAGAGATCACGGGATGGGCCTTTGGCTGCCTTTTTCGTTTTGATGGAAGTTCAGAGCCCTTTGCTGGCCTGCAAAGGTGGATGGGGAGAGAGTAGAGGCAGCAGTTTTCACAGTTATTCTCTCCATCACCAGGCTTGCATCTCTCTGACGCCCCCCGGGCCTCGGAGGCTGGAGATGGTGCTCCTACTGAGCCTTTCTCTTGGGTTTCCTTCTGATAGGTCAACCCCGAGACAGGTTACATCGACTACGACCGCCTGGAGGAAAATGCACGCTTGTTCCATCCAAAACTCATCATTGCAGGTAATAAACTGGGGGGGGGAAGGCAAGTGAGTGGGAAGGAGAGAACTTTACCTTGAAAAAAATCCAACTTGTCTCACAACTTGGAGACATTGTTTGGGAGGGAGGCACTATAGCTCCCAGAATTCCACAGACAGCTCATTGGCTGTGGGATTCTGGCTTCTATAGTCCCCCTCAAAAAAGAGCAGTGTTTCCAGGCTGTGTCCACAATCTTTTTTTTGAGGCTGTGGGCATATCTCTTGGAGATATACCCACCTTGGAGCCGTGGTGACGCAGTGGTTAAATGCCAGTACTGCAAGCCACAAGGTTGTGAGTTCGATCCTGCCCGGCTCCAAGGCTGACTCAGCCTTCCATCCTTCCGCAGGTCGGTAAAATGAGTACCCAGCTTGTTGGGGGCATGTATAAGAAATGTATCGAAATACATGCTATTTGTAAGTTTTCGCCGCCTCGATCCATATGGAGAGGCGGGATACAAATAAATAAATAATAAATAAAATCTCTGCATCAGGGATGTAGCTATGTGGGGGGCAGGGACACCCCATAAGAATTCTGCCCCCACCCCATTAAATTTTCCTTCGGTTCTCATATTTCTGGAACAGCAGAATCTTTGAAACTTCAGTTGAGCATTTGGAAATAACAGTTGAGGCAGGCAGGGTGACCAAAGAGATATGAACATAGAAAATATAAGAGCTCTTAGTGTGAACGATTTTCAGCTCTGTAACGCCTGAAAATGGGAGATTGGAGGAAAATTCCATTGAGAAGGCAGAGTTCTTATTGGAGGGGGGCAATGCCTTCATCTTGTCCCACACACCTCCAGCGTCGTCAGGATTACTACGGAATTATTTTTTTATTTTTATGGCGCTTTCACTGTGCATGGCACTTTAAAAATAAAAGAACAACAAAGTTTCCTGCCCTCAGGGTTGCAGTCTAATTAAGACGTGACCCAAAAGGAAAAGGGGATGGCAGTGTGGGGGGGGATTACGTCCAGCGGATGCTGCCCTTTCTTCTCCACCTCTCCTTCTTCTGTTTGCAAACTGTTGACTTCTTTTCTCTGCATTCCTTTCTCTGGGCTGTCCTTTAGAAGAGAGTAAATTGCCTGCCCCTGAAGTCTCCCCCTTGCTTTTTATTTGGAAATGGTCCTGCGTGTTCTGATCTGCCTCTCCCACCGTAGGCGTCAGCTGCTACTCCCGGAACCTGGACTATGCCCGCATGCGGAAGATCGCAGACGAAAACAGTGCCTACCTGATGGCCGACATGGCCCACATCAGTGGCTTAGTGGCTGCCGGCGTGGTGCCCTCTCCCTTCGAACACTGCGATGTAGTCTCCACCACCACCCACAAAACCTTGCGGGGCTGCCGAGCTGGAATGATCTTTTACCGGAAAGGTGAGAAAGTGGGGTTGAGCGGTCAAATGAATGGCACTTGGGCCAAAGGCATAACTCCAACCAGCCTCTGTTGGTTTGTCTCCAAGGTGCTCGCAGCGTGGACCCCAAAACAGGAAAAGAAATCCCGTACAATCTGGAAAGCCTCATCAACCAAGCTGTATTTCCTGGCCTACAGGGAGGCCCCCATAACCATGCCATTGCAGGTGAGTAGGAGCCGTGTGGTGTAGGGATTCTAGGGTTGAGCTAGGACAATCAGCGTTCAAATCCCGAAAGAACCCCCAGAGAGGTCTGGCATGACACCCATTTCTGGAGTGAGACACCATACATCAGACTCTCTGATGAGCATTCTCCAATTTGTGTGTGCTTTGCATACCGTTAACAAGCCCTCCAGCCAATGCATATGAACTCTCACCTTTGTCATTCTCTTTTTGGCCAGGAATTGCTGTAGCTCTCAAGCAAGCCATGACTCCAGAATTCAAAGCATATCAAAGGCAAGTGGTCGCCAATTGCAAAGCTCTGTCAAAGGCCCTCGTCAATTTGGGATACCACATTGTTACGGGTAAGAAGTGCTGGATGCAGGTTGCCTTTCGAGACCCATTCCAGGGGTAGGTCTTAACCGGGACAGCCTTACATTGGGGTGGGAATCATGTGGCCCTCCAGATAGTGTTGGACTGCAACACCCAGAAGCTCCTACCCAGCATAGCCAATGGTGAGAAATTCTGGGAATTGTAGTACAACAGCATCTGGAGGACCAAATAATTTCTACCCAGCCAAGAAGGAGCCTCTTTCCCTTCATATTGCCTGCTTGAGGATTCAGGTCTGTTGGACGGGCCATAATTTGTGTCCTGCGTATGAGAATGTGGAAGCAGGACCTTCCCCGCAGTGGCACCCCAACTGTGGAATGCCCTCTCCATGGAGCCTTAATAAAGCCCACTTTGGCTTAATTTCCGTGACATGCAGGCTACACTTTCCCCACACGAGTCTGCATCACAATTGTATTGTGAACCTCTTCCAGGATTGCTGTTCTGTTGTCAATGGGGATGACAATTTATTCTTTTGGCCACTTCGGCCTTCTTCTGGAAAGAAAAGCAGGGTTCCTTCCACACAACACAGTTATAACATGTGGATTCCACTTCATGAGGCATCCCGTAGAATCCAGGGATTTCTAGTTTTGTGCAGCACCAGAGTTCTCTGGCAGAGAATTCTAACTACTCCATGAAACTACACATCCCAGTGTTCTGCAGAGCACAGCCATGGCAGTTAAAGGGGAGTCATAGTGCCAGATAACTCTGTAGTGTGAAAGGACTGCAGGTTTTCCTTGGGGTGATGTTTTCACAGTTCTGGTCACTGAGGGTGTAATCCCTGTTCTTTGTGGCTTTCTCTTCAGGTGGCTCTGACAACCACCTCATCCTGGTGGATCTGCGCAGCCGAGGGACTGACGGGGGGCGGGCAGAACGGGTCCTTGAGCTCTGCTCCATCGCATGCAACAAAAACACCTGCCCAGGTGAGGTCAGGAGCGGTGCGGGTGGGATGACTGCAGGTCTTTCTCAGCACATTGTTTTCACCTTATGGCAACCATAAGGCAAACCTATCACAGGGTTTTCTTGGCAAGATTTGTTTGGAGAAGGTATGCCGTGCCTTCCTCTGAGGCTGAGACAGTGTGACTTGCCCAAGGTCACCCGGGGGGCTTCTGTGGCCAAGCTGAGATTCGAATCCTGGTCTGCAAAGTCCTAATCTGGCATTCAGATCACTACATCATGCTGGCTTTCTAAGAGAAAGAATGGCATAAAACATGGAAATTTTCCATCTAGTTAACACTTCATTTTTGTTCACAAAATGAGTGGAAAAGAAAACCCTTGGAGATCCTCAAATGCAGCTGGGTGGGTGGGAAAGACTCCTGCCATCAGTTTTTGTGCATTTCTCTAAACAGCTTCAACCACTGGCCTGCTGTCAATTTTATTTGACTTACCCTCCGCTCCCTTTTTCAACCTGCTAGGGGATAAAAGTGCTTTGCGTCCCAGCGGGTTGCGGCTGGGGACACCAGCTCTTACTTCCAGAGGATTCGTGGAAACAGACTTCCAAAAAGTTGCTCAGCTTATTCATAAAGGTAAAGGACTATGGCATTCAGTCACCAACTTCATTTCCCCAGAGTAAGGATGAAAGTTTGGAGGCATGGATTCATAGAGTAGACCTATTACTGTGGTGGGGATTGAAAAGGGCAAATATTATCCATGGCCTATTGCCCAGTGGCCTCTTTTCTTTCTCACTGGAGAAGGGAAGGTATGTTTCCTTCCAACACAAATTGGACTTCAGGTCCCATTGCCCTAGGCAGCATAGCCATTGGTGAGGAATGATGGGAAGCACAGTTATCTAACCACATCAGTAAGGGCCACGCGTTCTTCATTCCTGGTTTGTTAGTCCAAGAAAAGGGAATGTGTTAAAGTTATGGTTCTCATACATTTCCTCCCTTGTCTCAAAAGTGGTCTCTGTATCGTCCGTTCAGGTATAGAACTCACCTTGCAAGTCCAGAACGACATGAGCCCCAAAGCAACGCTGAGAGAATTTAAAGAGAAGCTGGTCTCTGACGAGAAGTACCAACCCCAGCTAAAGTCTATCAAGGAGGAGGTGGAAATCTTTGCCAGTTCCTTCCCTCTCCCTGGCTTGCCCGTTTTGTAAAGGAGTGCCGTGAGATGTTGTGCCCAGACCCAAGCAAGAACATCCAGGAAACAAGACACACACAGAGATGGTTGTGTTACCTTCCTGGCTGATTTGAAGTTTCTGGTCTCTGGATGAAAGCAACTCTCGTGCAAAGTGGACGGAAGAGGAACCAAGCCAAGCTGTGCCCCCTACCCTCACCAGCCCCTTCTCCTCTTTCTCTTTACTCTTCCTTCAAGTGGAAGCTGCTTTTACAATTTGCCTTTCAGCCAACCTCTTCCCACTCTCCTCCACTTTAAAAAAAAAATACCACAAGGATTATGAATCCAAGAAGGAAATGGAAGTTTACCAGTCCGTCAGTGGAGTCATTTGCGGTATTAATGGATATCTTCTTAATATACCATTGGCAGGGCTGAGCAGTCCCTAAGAGAGAGGTGTAATCTGCTCCCTTGAGGATCAAAAGCCCAGAAAAATAAACGTTTAAGCTTCAAAAACCAACTATTCCCCAAGGTTATGTGAAAGAAAGTGAGCTAAAAACTCTGCCCAGCTGAGACTTTCAACTCCTTTTAGATGTGATGGAATAAATGCCAAATTGGGTCACGAGTAGAACTCAGCTGAATATTTCTGGGTCTTGATTTCTTTCTTTCCTCTGCAGCTTTCCCCTTTGGGGAAAAGTAGAACTTCCAAGCCTAATTAGCAAACAAAATGCATGAAAGATATATTGGGGTTTTTGTTGTTTGGAATTTGTAACACTGGGGCAGTTGAACTCTGTTTTGAAGCAGTTTTAAGATGCAGAGAAAGTGAAAACAGAAAGATAAGCTTCTGATCTAGGAAAATGAGGAAATCCTCCTTCACGTACCTCTTTTGCTAACTTACAAAACTCAGGGCAACAGGAAGGCCTTGCTCTGTGGCTTTTAGCACTGCTTTAGCTAAAGATTAATGAGAGACATTCAAGGAGGATAGGTCTATGACTGGCTATTATTCATAACTGCACTGTGGAATATCCTCCTTGTTCACAGGCAGTCTGCCCCTCAGTCCCACTGCTGGGGGGCAAGAGGAACTACTGCCTGCATAACCCTGCGTGTGGTTTTCCCAAAGGCAAGCAGCCAATCTCTGCAGGACGCAGGACATGGATGTGACAATCTTTTTAACCTGATGCAGCTGAGTGTTTTTATACAGCCTGTGCCCAAGATAACAACCTCTGGGTTCAAGGGTGCAGAACTTCAGGCCACAGGGCCAGATCTGCCCAACCCTGAGTTCCCAAAGAGCAAAGCCATGATTCTCTGGATTCCAAAATTACTAGTCTCTCTCCATCCTCACATCTTACAAACACAAGTAGTGAATGAAGGAGACACAAGCCTCAAGAGAGACTGAGGATCTGAGAGATGAACAAGCAAGGGTGCTGCTGCCACTCCCTCAAAGGCAGAAGCAGGCAGCTGGTAGCAGAAAGGATTGGTGTTTGGAGGTTTTTGCATTTCTGGATTAAGGCTGCTCAACCAGATGCTACTTCTGTCCTTCTGCCCTTATCTCCCTCCCTCCCCCTGCCACAGCTTTGTACAAGACACAAAAAGCCCAGAAAGGATGGTCAGGACACTTTTTACTAAGCACAATAAAATTAAGGTGACCACAAGATATGCCAAGGGTTAGAGAAGCTTTAAAAAATACAACAAATATACATATATATATATTTGTATTTCAAAAATATTTGAACCCCAATAAATAATTTTTTCCTTTTTCCAATGTACTCCCCCCACCCCACTGTATTCACTGTGTGTTTTAATATTGTTTTGTTAAGGTCTTGTGCATGACACCTTTAATACCACTAACACATGGAAAGCATGCTCCTCAAACTTCTTCCACAAAGACACACTACCGTTGTGGTTTCCCCCTCCTAGCTATTGCTCAGGCAGAAGTGTTGTGCATAGCACAGGGAAAAGATGACAAACCTCACATGCAGAAGTGAGAAATAGTATGGAAAGGGGAGAATTTAGCCACTGGCAAAGGGGTGCAGGATTCCAGAGAGATCCCAATTCCAGTTGAAAGAGCATGAATGGGGTAAAAGGGTTTTGCTCCCCACCACAAAGCAGGTTTTACAATTCCTAAAGTTATGAAGGCAAGACCTGTCAGTGCCATCTCAAATTTCCCCAGGTCTTGGCAGGAGGGGACTGACTGGGCTGAAGCAGCTGCCCAGAACTGTGTGTTCTCTTAACCTTCATGTTTCCTAGATTTAAAAACACTGGAAATTACCTAAGTGTTTGAATAGCTAGATGCTGCTGCATTTTGATAAGCAGGTCTTGTTGGACATTTATCTCTATGGCCTGTTGCAAACATTAAAGCTGCCTTTCTTCAGCTGCAATAGGCTGGGAACTCTCCACAGGCTTCTACATCTTTCCCCACTCCCACTCAGTATTTCTTTTCTATATAAATACCACCCTGCCTCCCTTTGACAGCATTTTAATATGATGTAGCACACCTTCTGCAAGTTTACAGCTAATCCTGGTTAGCTTTCAGTCAGGACTTTTAAAAGTAGTTTGCTCCCCGTTAGCAACAACTTCAGCACAGAGAAGATTTTAGACCACAGTGAGAAGCCAAGAAGGGTGGGTGGGTTACGGTGTGTGTGTGTGAAAATTTCTCCTTATCAGCTAACTAAAGCTGAGAATAGCAGCCAGTCTGCCCCTTTGCATGTCATGGCAGATGGGACATGAAATAAGGCAAACTTGTCTTCTGGGAATTTATGGTGTGGGGGGTGTCTTTTAAAGCAAGATGTCAGAGAGAGAGCCTGTCTCAAGTCACATAGAAATTCTGCTGCGTCCTTCAATACTTAAGGGTGTTTTTTTTGGAGGGGGTGACAGATTGTATAGTAAAAGGCAGGACAAAGATAGGAACTGAACTGTGTCCCTCAATGGAGCACAGAATAGGGCATTTAAACCAACTCAGAAAGAAAAGGAATACTTGTTGTAGTAACATTCATGGGACAGGAAGTTTCCACATTTACTAGGCTCTAAAGTAGATTGGGCTATCAATTAGCTCACAGCACAGCATCCATTAGCCAATCTTGTGTCCAACTACATGTGAATCCTTCCTTCCTTCTACAGTGCACAGGACTTTCCCTAACCCTGTACCCTGTAAACATCTTGGACTACACATCCCAGAGGCATCACAGGTGAGGGATTGTGAGTATTGTAGTCCAACACACAGGGAGGGCTAGAAGTTGGGGAAAGCTGCTGTGCTGGAGTCACAAGATGCTGGTGGACAGACAAGACCTGACCCTTGGCAATTCCTGGGTCCACTCCTACTGTGGAGAAATTTCAATTACGGAGGAGATGCTGTACCTGCGTCATGCAAGAGCCCTTCTCCTGGGTGGGTAATATGGCTCAAAATACAGAAGAGCACTAGATGCAAGGATGTCTTCTGCAACATCCATTGCAAAAACTCTGGTCCCACAAAGAGAGACCTTTTCAAGTTTTAAGAGCCAGAAAAGCTTGATTCCTTGGGTTCTATATATTCCAGTACGAACACAAAGACTTCATCCATACAGCCTCATCAGACCCAATACATTTAGTTAAGATTTGGGTTCACAATCCAGCACAAGGTTACCAGGGTGGGTGGGTAGGAAGTCATATAGAGAGCCCATCTACCCTTGCAAAGTTTTGGGAGTCAGCTGCCTGATTGGCTCAGAAGCAGGTGGGACCTACACCTTGGCAGCCGACCCATGCTGTGAAGCCACATCACATAAAATCCCAGAATTTTCTACCCTCTACTTTCCCCCCAAAGCCTTCATCTCATTATGGCTGATCAGATGGGCGAGTTCTGCTTTCCTCCGAGAACGGAGCAGCACAGGGGAAGAAATGTGGGCAGAGTTTGTCCCCCTACTCCCTTGTAAAGTCTCCTGTTTTCTCTAAATATTTAAAGCAACGAGGTGTCTCCTGGGGGGTAGTTTCTAGGAACTCAAAAGTGCAGCATAACAAGGCGTTCTCCCTTTCAAATGGGATGCTTCTTCTCCTCTATGTATTTATATTTATATCTATATACAATAGTGCAGCTCTGCATCAAGTTTTCCAGAATTCTTCAAACACTAAACCTGGCACCCTTGAAGCATCTTCTCTTTCATCAGAAAATTTACATTCAGCTTTAGAACTCTGTCTCACATAATCACAGAGAAAAGAGGTTTTAAAACACACACACACACACACTTCTATTACTCCAGTTATTCTTGTAAAACTTGTGTCCACCCCCTCCTTCATCACCAGCCTCCAGATATGGGAAACAGAACAAGAACACTTTAAAAAAGGGAAATAAAACCAGTAAGGCATTTCTCTACCCTTAAAAGTTATATCCAGTAGGCCTGTTACGATATGTCGCCACACGTATCCACAACTAAGGAGATGCAGCTGAGATGCAGTCTTATCAGAGATGTCAAATTTCCACTGGGTGAGAAAGAGAAAGGAGTACAAATTCTCCTGGATTCAAACAGAACTCCACAGACCCATAAAAGCCTCCAAACTGGCAGAGCTTGGGGTTCCAGAAGAGTTTGGAACATATAAGCCCTGCATGTCCAGTTGTCACCAAACTGGATGACCAGCAACCACCATTAATACCCAGTGACAGTAGAGGTAGTAAAATTCTTGAAAAGCCTTGAGGTTGAAATGGGTGGAGCAGGCATGGTGAGACAGAGGATGATGGGAGCTGCAGGAACCAATGCGGGCCTGGTTACAGAGCTTATGGCAAACAAACTCCACCCATCAAAAAGCAGTTTAGGAGTGGAAGGAATCTAAATCTAGGCCATTCTTTCCCAATGATGCCTGAGTGCTAAGATTTAAGAACAATGGGTGGTTCAAGACACCACTCAAAAGCATGTTCTTCCCTTCTGTTCTGTAGGTTTCTCTTCCTCTCTATGAAAGCAGAACTAGTCACATCCAGCTCTTTTAATGCTTGACAGCCACCCTGCCAAAACCTCTTTGTGCTTTTAAATGGGGGAGAAGGTCATTGTTATGCCTAAGACCCAGAAGAGCAGAGGAATGCCCCGGGGAAATCCTCTCTTTCTCTCTGTCCTCATTACCCTGTTGTTTTCTGCTTCTCAGCCTTTGGGATATCGCCATTTCTAGCTCCTGACAGAGGGACAGATAACTCCCAAAGCCATTACCATTCCCAGTGATGTGGGACCTTAAAAGATGGGTGAACTCTTATGATTTATGACAGCTAAATGCTGAACTGTCTAGATTTTGAGAGAGAGAACTGAACTCCATTTCCTACTCCAAAAACATTAATTTGGTTATACTTCCAAAGGATGTTTCTGCAGCTCTTTTCAGTTTCTAAAAATGCACACAATCTCGGGGGGATGGCACCCACTCCTCATCCACCTATGCCACTAACCACCTCCCAGGCTGCTTTATCACTATTAGATCATCCATCATTCCATAAAGGTGCTACCCTCTAAGCCTCCACCCACTCACCCTCTTTTATCGGCAATGTAGAATCCGAGAGCCTTCCTTTTTCAAAGAGGTCTGACCAGGAATTTGCAAGTCTTATTTTAATGAGGCTGGCTCAGCCGCTACCTCACGGACATCCGCATCGCATTGCAAGGATTAGATGTTGACTGTAGAAGCTGTGGAGGCTTGGAAATAGCCAGAGACGGCCATGGAGAAGCTTTGCGTGAGAGCGGGGAAACGGGACAGGCAATCCAGAACTGATTAGATTTTGTACAAACAGCTGGGCACATAGTCAAACCTGAGGACTGGACTAACCCCCCGGATAGGATCCTGAAGGTACTGCAGTTTCAGAAGCTCGGCAAGATACTGGACCACTTTGCTGTCCTCGTTGGCGAGCCCCAGGTGGATCTTCAGGAAGTTCAGCCGCCGAGAAGCCATGGACTCCTCTGTCTCTCCCTCCTTGAGGGGGAGATGGAGGTGGTGGCAGAAGGCATAGAGGAAGGCCCTGGAGCACAGCTGGGTCAAGATGGCTTGGACGTGCATGTAGTAAGTGCTCCCTCGCTTGATTTGCGTGCGGTGGTCGGCAAGCCGGGGGATCAGGGTTCCGCGGTACTGTGGGCAGCGGAGGGTCTTGCTGTCGGCATCTAGGATGCTGATGTAGCGGCTGTAGCGGCCGAGAGAATGCATCATGTTGACGCCAGCTGGGGAGGATGACCTGGAGAGGAAAGGGGAGATGCAGGAAAAGTTGGAAGGTAAACAATTGCAGATGTGCAAAACTGTCACCAAAGTGAAGAGGCAGAGAGCATGAGCCAGGAGGATGCCAGTTCAAATCCCACATCAGCCTCACATCTTCTGGGGAAAACAGAATGCTGATATGGGCCTACTCCCCTCACAATTGCACTCAGTGGTTGTGCAAACACAAGGACCATACTTGCAAAATTGATTCTTGCCAGCTGATGCTTTCATGTTTAAATTTTGGAACTAGGGGAGGCCTCTGACTAAATATAGGAGTAACTAACACAAAACTGCTCTCCTACCCCAAAATGGCACAAATGGACAGGCACTCCATCTCCCAAGACCAGATGTTGTTTCACCCTGTTTTAATTTTCTTCTTTTCCTGCATTAATTCTCCCTCTATACTTCCATTTTGCACCACTTGTAATGCTAGAACATGGAATCCTTGTTGCTCTCATAAAGCCTCAATAGTAAGAGGCAGTCTGTTTCCAAATACCAGATGTTATTTTTCCCCATCTTAATTTCTCCTGCTTCTCTGTCTTCTTTTTAAAAAGTAACTTTTTGGGGGAGTGGCAGCCCTAAGGGCTGCGTATTACCCACTAGACAGTTCTGCAATCCCATACTTCCAAGTTACACCAAGAGAAACCTTAATCTTTACTTGGACAGTTATTGGAAGGCACTAACCTGGAGTAAGGACTAGTTTATGTGACAACATTGCCAGTTGAATGGATCAGACAAAACTCCAAAACTGCAGCAATTCAGCACACCCCCATTCTAAGTGCTTCATCATGAGTGAGGAAGGGAATTTCTCTCTAATCCAGGGGTAGGCGAAGTGCAACCCACAAGGTTTGTTTCTGTGCCCTCTGGGGACTCAAACTTTTTTTAAATTTTTGCTTCATTCCAAAATGCTCTCTATGGGGTACAGAGGGCATTTCCACCACCTTCAGAGGCCCACAGCATCCTGGGATCAAACAAAATATTTGCATAATTTTTTTTAAAAAAATTACCCCCTGATGATCTCTATAGGTTGCTGAAGGTATTCTCCCGGTTCTTGGGGATCACTGCGCCAATTCAGGCTCAGGAGAGGCCTTTTTTTAAAGCAGGAAGTAAACTAGAAGTCAGTTCCTGTTCAATTCCTGCTTTCCACTAACTTCCTGTTATGAAAAAAGATTCTCCTAGACCTAAACTGGCCCAGGAAAGCCCAAAAATATGTGAAAATGCCCCCATATCTCTAAAGGGTATTTGGAGGCATTTTGGTACAAAGGGAACTTTAATGGGAGTACAGTCCTCCAGCGTATTTTGGGGGAATAATGCAGTGCCTTAGCCTTCCACAGCTGCCGACCTCTGCTCTGATCCCACCCAACCCCCACACCATATAAGGAAAACACCTCGGTAGGTAACTTTTGTTTTGTTGGTACCTCTGCAATCCAATCAGTTTCCACTTCTGAAAATCGGTGATATGCAAGGGAGATGCGACCCACTGTTTTATAGGCTTGGCATATGGCCCACAGTTTGGGACAAAAATGGAGAGGGCAGTTACGAGTTTCTCTACAATGGCCTTTTCTTCCCCCAACACCACCAGCGTCCTGCCACTCAGCAGAGAATAGATGGCAGGGTGGGCGAAGGGGTACTGCCGGATGAACCGCAAGGCATTCTGCCCAGCTTTCTTCTTCTGCCTTTCCCCAAACTGGCCGCCAAGAGGAGAAGGGGAAGGAGTCCTGTCCGAGCTGGTGGACGCCGTGCTGCTTATGTAACTCGTGGAATCTGAGCATTTATCCAGGCTTATTTTACTCGTTTCTCTGCTGCTAGAGAGATAATGTGGATCGAGTTCGTAGTTCAGGAGGCCCACCAAGACTCCATCATGTGAAGAGCAGTCTGTAAAGTTCACATGAAACCCCTGATCCCCCAGCCTGTAGGGCTGGGGCGGGATGCTGACAACACCATCATCATCACCTTGCTTCGGGCCCAAGTCACTCGGAGGCTCGAGAAAGTTTGGACTCTCTTTCCCAATGCAACAAGCAGAGTCCACAGGGAGCTGATTTCCCGTCTCGAGGTTTCCTTCTATCTCTTCAGCACCATCTGGGTTTAAAACAGGACTGAAGCGAAGACCGTCATCTTCTTCATCAGCATAGGTTTCTTCATTAATGGCACTAGGGTAGCTCGCTTTAAAGTCATCCGGGATCAGAGCTTCCGAGGGACATGTGCTGAGGACCTCGATGCTATCCTCGCTGATTGTCCGTCGACTGACCGCTTTGTTTCTCATCAGCTGAGGACTCAGGTATGCTTGGGGCAAGTTGGCCTGGCTTTCAGACTGAGGCAGGGCAGCAGCAGATTTCTCTGTACCTAAAACTTCAATGCTTTCACCACTGCTGATGCTTCCTTTCAGGTCCGCATCAAGATACTCAATATTCTCCTGATGGTTAAAAGCAACAGGGTCAGTGGTTTCTGCTTCTTGAGCATCTTCAGTCTCCTGTTCCATCTTAATGGGCACAGATTCAACGCTGGATTTGTATGAGCTGACCAATGGCTTAGGAACAGGGCAAACGTCCAAGCACTTGTCACTGGGGCTGTCCAGATGAACTCCCTGGTAGCCATTCAGCTGCTGTTCAGGTTGTCTTTCATCCAGAGGGAATATCTCCTCAAAGAGGAAATTGGTGATAGTTTGCTGCTTTAAAAGTGCTTTGCTGATCTGATTGGTCAAGAGGTAACACACATCACCTCTAAACATTTTCTCAATCTGATGCAACTGATCCAGAGTCTGAGTGAAAAAATAAACATCGCAAAGTTCCTGCAAAGTTTTGAGCTTCTTATCAAAACATTTGGTAGATTTTGCCTTGATAAGCTTCGGGGTGTAGGAGGACTGCCGAGAATAAAGGTGCATTTCTGTGAGTTCATCAGGTTTCGAGGTAGTCAATCCTTGCTCTGATTCTTCGTCGGGTTCCTCATTCACACACTCTGGCTCATAGGGATGAAAGTCTGAGTCTTTCAGCTTACTGTAGGGATAAGATCTGATTTGTTTCAAAAGATCTTGATGCTCAATGATAGATTTTTCAACACTAGCCAATTCATTAGCTTTCTCGATGGCCTGCGTTGTGTAGTACCCTTTTTCATTGTTTTTCTTCTGGATTTCAGTCTCGTTGTGCAAAACAGTTCTAGTATAATCAAGGTCCTTGAGCTTTTTTTCCAGTTCGTTTGCAAACGCTTTCCGGTTGCCAGTCTTTAAGCATTCTGAAGCTTTTGAGAACTCCGTGGAGAGTTCCTGAAACATCTGCATAATTTTGTGCTCATCGGCAGAAATGTAGGCCATACAGAAAGGCCGGACAAAACCTCTCGCTTCAAGATCATAAAGGGTCAGGTGATGCACATACGCAAACGCTCCTTCCTTGGAATCGCCCAGCACGACTTTTGAATCCTCCACAAAGTTCAGCTTGGGGTAAGGGCACCCGGGAGGGTGTCCCACAAAGGAGGCCTATAGTCCACCGACATGATGCGGAGGGAGAAATAGTTGAGATCAAAGGTGCCGGAAACTTTGGTGTCATCCGGGATGGTGAGCAAAGGCTGGGGCCCCACCTGCTCCGAGAATTCCGAGATGAGGATGAAGTCCCGAGTGAACTTGGCGCCGGAAAGCCTGGACCAAGGGTTGGCCCCCTGGCTGGCAAAGGGGAAGAGCGGCACAGAGTACTCCTCGGGCAGGGCCGGCTCAGTGTTGTACGCCTCCTCTTCGTAGTCATCTTCCTTGGTAAATGCCACCACATCTGGCGCACTGATCATATTTCCAGGTGAGGGTGGCGGTGAACCGGCATGGAGAAAAGCAGAGCTGTGACCCGTTCACTGGGAGTCAACCAGAGTCCATTGGCAGAGGGCGCGACTGAGGGAGTGACGTCCCCAAATCCAACTTGTTAATCCTCCTTCGGCTGGCGGGGGGCTCTTACCCACACCTGAGGGACCCTAATACATGCCCCCTTCCAAAAGAGAGTGGGGCACTTGCCAACCAAAGGAGCCCCTCCACCTGCCCCTTTTGTTCCCTACTTCGGGGGGGGGGGGCTTGCCACCCACGAGGACGGAGTCTGCTTTGCCCACGCCTGAGGGACCCTAAGACATGCCCCCTTCCAAAAAGAGAGTGGGGCACTTGCCAACCAAAGGAGCCCCTCCACCTGCCCCTTTTGTTCCCTACTTCGGGGGGGTGCTTGCCACCCACGAGGACGGAGTCTGCTTTGCCCACGCCTGAGGGACCCTAAGACATGCCCCCTTCCAAAAAGAGAGTGGGGCACTTGCCAACCAAAGGAACCCCCCCGCTGCCCCCTTCCCTCCCCAGTTTAGGGGGCTGCTTACCATCCAGGGGGAGGCAGCCTGCTCTGCCCACACCTGAGGGGGCTTATCACCCTTCTCCCTTTGCTTTCTCCACAGCTGGGCGGCCCTCACCCCTTTCTACCCCCTCCCCACGCGGCTCCCTGGCCCCCCCACTGAGGGAGGCGGCCCCCTTCCCCCTTCAGGTCTCTCGAGGGGGCCGGGTTTACCTCACAACCTCCTCCAGCTGAGCCCCTTCACTGCCCCCGCCTTCCAGGCCTCCCCGTCCTGAGAGAGAGAGAGAGAGAGGGAGGAAGGGGGTCCCCCCTCGGCTGCCTCCTTCCCCCCCCCTCGATTTGCCCTTCCTGGGAAACGGGCTCCTCCCGCCGCCGCCCAGATTCCGCGCCCTCTTTTTCCCTCCCGGTCCTGAAGACGGCGGGCGCTAGGACCCGACTCGCCCGCCCCTCTCGGCCCCGCTTCCTTTCGCCCCGCGCCTCGCCGAGGAACCGCCGCTTCCCCCCCACGACCACCGCCTCCGCCTGGCAGCCATCTTGGAATCACATGACCTCCTCGGAGGTGACCCCCTGACCCCGGAAGTTATCAGAACGTGTTTTTTTTCTTTTCATCTCCATTTTGCCACTTTAGAAATAAATTCCATATATTATGTATAAATATATGACATAAAATAAAACAAATGTTATAGAGCGGTTGTAGAAAAAAAATCTTTGGTCCTACTGGGAACTGCAGCTTTCCCTCCCTTTACGTCACTTCCTGTCAGTGCTCCGTGAAAATTCGCGCTTCATTTTTATTTTATTTTTCACTATCCAAGCCCGAACGGGGACGCCGACCCCAGTCCAATCGTGAAAACGAGATTAAAATAAAACATTTCCTTTCAAAATAAAGGAGAGGCGGAATTACGTCGCCGCCGCGAGGCATTCTGGGTGCCCGTGTGCCCACACACTTAGGCCGCCGCTCTCCCCAGGCTCTTCTTTACGACGGGGGCCGTAAAGCGCGACGCAATGGTAAACAAACCGCCCGCCAATCCCTTTCCCATGCCGCGTTGCGACAGTGCCCGGCGCGGAATACGGCTGGGGAGCGGGAAATCTGTCTTGGCGAAAAAAGCGAGGGAGGGAAATAAAACTGAGGGGAGCTTCAGAGGGGCGTCTCGAGGAAGAAAAGGGGGAGGCGGGGCGTCTAAGGCTTGGTCTTAGTTGGGGGGCAGCCAGAGGGGGGAGGGGGCAGCCAGAGGGGGGAGGGGGCAGCCAGAGGGGGAGGGGGCGCCTCTAGGCGGGGTGAAGCCCCCCAGGGGGGGTGTTATGGGAGGGAGATGAATAAAGGAGGGGAGCAGGCCGAGGAAGAGGGCCGGGGAAGCTGAGGGGATGGTGGAGAAAAGCCTGGTTTTGTAGCAGGAAGAAAGCCTAAATTGGGGGGGGTCATCAGGGGGTGAGGGGCCTGGGTGCTGGGTTGGGGGCAGGAGCTGAGCGTGATAAGAAGACTGGGTGGTATTTTGGGGGGTGACAGGGGTAGAGTTTGGAAAAGGACTGGCTTGTGGGCGGGAGTTTAAGTGATTTATTTTATTTTTTTTGGTAAGTGACAGCTGGTTTCTGGGGCTGAAAATGCAGAACTAGGACTGGCGTTGGTGTCAGAGGAAGGGATAGTAAAGAGGAGGAAAAGGGCCTGTTTTGAGGGGAAATTTGAAAAGCATATGGGTAGTCTGGGGGAGAGCGGGAATAAAAGGTGAACCGAAAGCTGGATTGGGACAAATAAGGAAGAGGAGGACAGAAGTATATGTGGAAGGTGTTGGGTGAACAGAGAGCTAATTCTGAGGAGAGTGAAATAGGGAGAGAGCTGCTGGCAGGGAGGCGAAGCAGCTGAAGTTTTATAGGGCTGGAGGTGAAGGAGTGTCTCCTGTTTGAACCAGTGGACCTTGGACTGAAGGCAGTGCTTTGCCAGGGCAAGCTGGAAAAAATAAATAAAAGATTCCTACTGTCTCAGGCATGGAGTGAATGCACCGTGGAACTCATTTTAGTTGCCTTGATCTTGGCACTGGAGTCGTGCCGTGCTTAAATATGAACGGAGCAGCCTGTTGATGGATATCCTGATGGAAACGAAGGTGCTCGTTGGCTTGGCAAGCTGGACTCCTGTTAGCTGGAATTTGTAAGAAATGGATCAGAACACTTAGAGTTTTTGCAGCTTTTAACAGCGGCTCCACTATGTCTCGACAGGCTGGGACTTGCGCCTGGCTCTGAGGATGATCTCTCCAACTGTACTGTTTGCCCGCTGTGGAGTAAGATTGGCCTTCTGCTCCTGGAATCGTTGCTTCTGTCAGCCTGCTGAGGGCATGGCGTTCCGAAATATCCAGAAGGTTCTCTGTGTGGCAGAAAAAAATGATGCTGCGAGGGGGATCGCAGACATCCTTTCTAACAGCAGGATGAGGAGGGTAGGAAAGTAAAATAATATGCTTATATCAAATAATTTGAGCTGAAGGCTTGTCCCTGCACCCAAAGACTTGGTAGGCACAGTGGAGTGACCAACAGATACGCAACCTGATGTCCTCCAGAAGTTTTGGACTCCAACTCCCATATGCCCAAGCCAGCATTGTCAGTAGTCTGGGACATGGCAGCTGCAGTCCACAATATCTGGTTGCCTTCATCATTTAATATATTATTGTCATTGTGTGCCTTCAAGTTGTTTTGAGCTATGGTGACCCAGCAGTGAAGCTATTGTGGGGTTTCCTTGAGAAGATTTGTTCAAAGGAGGTTTGCCTTTGCCTTCCTCTGAGGCTGAGAGAGTGTGACTTGCACAGAGTCACCCGGTGGGTTTCCATGCCCAAACAGCAGTTCAAACCCTGTTCTCCTAGGCCATTTCCACACTAGCCTGTTATAGTGCTATTATTCCACTTTCAACATCCTATGGAATCCTGGGGTTTGCCTTTTTAATTTCCAGCCGGCCCCCTCCCTAAACTGCAAACCCCAGGATTCCATAGGATGTTGACAGTGGAATAATCACACTAGAAGAGTGTAGTGCAGAAATGGCCCTAGTCACTAGATCAGGTGGCTCAAGCCATTGCACATCACTGGCTCTCAGTCCATTACACAGTGCCCAATTAACTTAAGTAAGGTAAAACCCAGTACTCCCAGGGAGCTCAGTTTTGGTCCCCAAGAAGAATTGCAAACTACTAGTACTATTTTCTATGTAGAAAAGTAGCCACCTTGCTGCATGTACACAGAGCAAAATATCTTTCGTTAAGAAGTCAGGAATACTTGTGCTGTATCTGTAACAGTAACAGTGGTTTTCTACCTTCAGGTTATTTCTCACTTACAGCAGCCCTAAGGCGGTTCTTGGCACGATTTATTTGTGGTTTGCCCTTGTCTTCCTCTGAGAGAGTGTGACTTGCCCAAACTCATCTGTTTCCATGGCTGTGTGGAGATTTGAATCCTGGTCTCTCAGAGTCCTAACCCAATGCTCAAACCACTTCCTTATACTGGCTCACAGTTGTAATAGTACCTACACCTAAATTATGACCTGAAAATTAGGATTTATTCCACTCTATAACAAGCATTGTAACGCTATCTTCCTTAAAAAGTGTCTGTCGTGCATCTATTCCAGATATCTGTTTGGTATCGTTATATGTTGAATTAATCTCTTGAGAATCAGCAATTTTTAATGCACAGTAATTGTTGCTTTTTTTTTTCTTCCTAGAGAGAAGGATTATCCAAGTTCAACAAAATCTATGAATGCCAATATCACTTGCTTGGTCAGGTATGTTTCCCACTATCTTTGATTGCCTTGATTTCCTTACACTGAGTCTGAAAAGATTTTCTCTTAGAAGCTGTGAGCTTTAAGCAAACATTGCAGAAGAGATCATATGTTCTTCTGTCTTCTGCAGAATGTAACTGTGGTGATGACATCTGTGTCTGGACATTTGCTGGCTCATGATTTTAAGCTTCCCTTTCGAAAATGGTAAGGATTGGCCCATCTCTGAGGGTACCCCCATTTCTGTAATCATAAATTGAGATTTTGTTTGTTTATTTTGTTTATCTTTTTTTCTCAAAAAGTCTGCCAGGGGTTTCCAGTCTTTTAAAGAAGTTTCTAATGATTTTTTTCTAATCAAATGTGATGATTTCACCTAACTCATTCAATCCCAACATCAGTTTTGCTTTTGAACAAGAGAGGAAACTAATAGGAAATCATCACCTATACCTTAACAGATGTATTTAGACACTTGCAGGAGTGTCTCCTGCTTCTTTCTGGTAGTTCTTTACCTTATGGCTTGCTGTTGATCCTCTTTCCATTATTAGGCATAGCTGCAACCCACTTGTCCTCTTTGATGCTGAAATTGAGAAGTTCTGCCCTGAAAACTACATGGATATCAAGGTTAGTTTGGCTGCAAGGCTTCCTGCTGGTATTGTAGTGAGTGGGATATCTTTGCCCCTTTTCTTCCACGTAGTGTAACACTCACCACTGGGTGGATGGAATAGGACAAGAGGAATTCCTTTTCCCTCAGGTGGCGGCAAAAGCACTGATGGGTCAGGAAGGTTGGACGGTAGCCCTGTTCTTGGAGCCCAGAGGAAAATATTTTTATACTGTTTCTTTCACAAGGTGTTTGAGTGGGAGAGAAGACACACAGGACAGGGAAGAGATACAGCTGGAAGGGGATGATCAGGTCTCTAGTCTAGAGGCAGTTCCCTCTCCTTCTGGCCGTGAGGAATGATGTTTCCATACCACTGTTGACATCTGAGGGGTTTCTTTTTCTCCTAGAGTTGCTATTGGGATTTGTGCGCCTTCAAGTTGCCTGTCAATTTATGGTGATCCTATGAACTTCATAGGGGGTTTTTAAGGCAAGGAGTCCCCAGAGGTGGTTTTGTCACTTCCTTCCTCTGAAGTATAGTGCCCAGATTCAAATCTCAGACCCACACTTGCAGCACCTTTGGCTCAGTGTTTGCCTTGCTTGTTAATGTAGTGATGGGTTTATGTTCCCCTGCTTGCTGTTTCTGAGGCAGGCTGTAATGAAATTCATTGAGGTTGGCTTCTTCTCTCAACTTCCCCTGTGGTTACTTTCAGCGAACCCTCGAGCGAGAAGTGCAGAACTGCCAGGTGCTGGTGATTTGGACAGACTGCGATCGCGAAGGAGAGAACATAGGCTTTGAAGTCATTCAAGTTTGCAAAGCAGGTGTGTGCGAGGGCACAGTGGGTATGAAGGAGGCCTGCCATCCTTTGCAGTTCTCAATAGATCCTCTGAACAGAAATCTTGGCCAGGGAGGGGATCCCCTTCCTCAAAGCGGAACCTTCTGTGCTTCCTTTCCTTAGCCTGAAACCTGCCTTGAATCTCTCTTTCGCTATCTGTCTGGACAGTGAAGCCAAACCTCCAGGTGTTCCGGGCCCGCTTCTCTGAGATCACTCCCCGTGCCGTACGAGCAGCCTGCGAGAACCTCACCCAGCCCGACCAGAACGTTAGCGATGCTGTGGACGTCAGGCAAGAGCTGGATCTCAGAATAGGTAAGCTTGCAGCCAGTTTGAAAGATCCTCTTTCCCCTGTATCTGCCCTGCTGTAGTTGCACTTGAAACACTAAGAAGAGCAATACGTTCCCTTTCTCCTTGGTCCAGGTGCTGCCTTCACCCGATTTCAGACCTTGAGGCTCCAGAAAATTTTTCCTGATGTTCTGGCAGAGCAGTTGATCAGCTACGGTAGCTGTCAGTTCCCAACACTGGGCTTTGTGGTGGAAAGATTCAAAGCCATTCAGGCCTTTGTGCCTGAAACTTTCTACAAAATCAAAGGTATTTTTCGTAGTTGTTGCTTTTGTGGTGTGTTTTCAAATCATTTCTGACTTATGGCAACCCTGTCGTGGTGTTTCTTGACAAGATATTTTCAGAGGAGGTTTATCTTTGCCCTCTTCTGAGGTGGAGGGAGTGTGACATGCCCAAGCTCACTAAGTGGGTCACTTTGGCCACGCAAAATATTTATTTGTTTTTTCATTTATTTGATTGATTTATATCTTCATTTTTTTTCTCCCAGGGTAAGATGCAAGACAGTTTCCAACTTAACTTTTAAAAGGCGCAGTAATGCCCCCCCAAAAAAGTATATATACTAAAATGCAAATTAAACTAAAGTATAAGAATATAGATTCAATTTAAAAAGTTTTAAAAAACACTAATAAGAAGAATTAAAACATCACAAAGTCAGGCACATTAGGCTATGGTTTACTGGTTTGAGTACTGAACAAAGACTCTGGGAGACCAGGATTTGAATCCCAGCTCAGACACTGGGTGACCTTAGGCAGGTCACATACTCTCAGCCTCAGAGGAAGGCAGTGGCCACACACCCCAACCGAAGAAATCTTGCCAAGAAAACCCTGGGATAAGTTAGCTATAAGTTAAGATTCAGTTTGAAGGCACAGAACAGCAACAACAAACCAAACACTAACTTTTTGATTATTAAAAAAGTACATTGGGGAAAGCATCCTTTAAGTTGGTGAAGATGGTCTATATTGTCAGACATTAGTCTCCGCTCAGAAGAGTGAAGAGTTTTCTTTATTCCCCGATGGAATTTGCACATCCAGCTTTTGCATTTGGACTCTGTGATGCGACTGAGCAGAATCACCCTCTCCCTTGTCGTTGACCCCCCCCACCACATGTTCTGTAACTCTACAGGAAATGCTGTTGCATACTACCTAGATGACCCTAGGTCTCGAAAATGATCTCTTTCCTCTTTGCAGTGACTCATGACCATGAAGAAGGCACCGTGGAATTCAGCTGGAAGAGGAACCGTCTCTTTAACCACACGGCATGTCTTGTTCTCTACCAGATGTGCATGGAGGTAGGAAACCAAATAGCCTTCTCCATGCATCATCTGTTTTAACTTCCCACCGCCATTGAAGAGTGTGCTCTCATTCCTTCTCACTGCTTGTTTTTGCTCTCAGGATCCAGTGGCCACAGTCGTGGAAGTTGGGAGCAGACCGAAGAGCAAGTGGAGACCCCTGCCTTTGGACACTGTGGTGAGTTTAAGGTGGTCCCAAAAGTAGGGTATTGTGGAAAGGCTCCCAACGAAGGATTTTGTGCAAGCGCCCCTACACTGGGATGGTATTCATAATAGAAACCGTCTTTGGAAAAGCTCTAAGAAAGAGGCTCAGGAAAGAGTGCTCAAGGTTTAAGTGATCGCAGCAAATATTGTCTTGGTTATATCTAAAATCCAACTTGTTTGTTCTAGGTGCCTGGGGTGGGTTGTAGGGACTTCATCCTCACGACAACTCAGTGATCAAGCATATTTTGTCCTCGTCTTTATCTGATATCAGGAACTTGAGAAACTGGCTTCCCGTAAACTGAAAATAAATGCCAAGGAGACCATGAAAATTGCTGAGAAGCTTTACACTCAAGGGTAAAAATGTCAATTCTTTATGTGTGCTTTTTACATAAAATAATATTTCAATTGGCCTTCTTTTCAAAAACAACCACAATGGAAAACCGATGATTAATTAGGACCACAGGCATATATCTTTTATTCTGTTAAAGTATTTTAGTAGTGTAGCTGTCACTGCATTTGAGTTTTTATTGTAATATTAATTTCTACACCTTGAGCTAATGGAAATATGGCTTTTGTCTTTTACAGTATTGAGTGTGGATTTGTGTTTAATGTTTGTGCATTTAGAAGTTGGGGGTTTTTTAATTTTTCTGTTCTGCTTTTTTTTTTAGGTACATAAGTTATCCTCGAACAGAAACCAACATTTTCCCCAAAGACTTAAACCTCCCCAACTTGGTACAGCTTCAGACCCCAGACCCCCACTGGGGCGCCTTTGCACAGAGGATTCTTGACCAGGGTGGACCAACCCCACGCAGTGGGAATAAATCAGATCAGGCTCACCCTCCCATTCATCCTACAAAATATGCAAGTAATTTGCAGGTGAGCCTATGGGACTGTCTGGGCCCGTCTTTTCTCAGCAATGGCACCAGATACAGTAGAGGGAGCAAGAATTCATCTGCCTTTTTCTGTTTTGCTAACCAGACAGTGCCAGAATGCCTGTGACACTTTAACCAATGGAGAAACATATATCCAGTCAGCCCTCCATGTTTGTGGGTTTCATGTTCACAGATCTGATTATTTGTGAATTTCTCCACCCCCTGCCTTCTCCACCTCAAGTACTTCTTTTCCAAGGGAACTTTCCTTCTTGGTAGCTCCAATCAGGCAGTGCAGCAGTTGGCCTTCCAGATTATGTTGCTCTTCCCATTAGCCAGCATAACCAGTGGCGAGGGGTGCTGGGAATTGTAGTTCAGTGTCTGGAGGGTGGCACTTTCTTCACTCCTATTTTGGAGTGAAATGCTTAAAATCCTGCAAAGTGCAGTTTCTGGAGATGAGATCTTGTCCTGAAACTTTTGGGAAGGTTAATCCAGGAAAGTAGTTCCCAAATTGTCTGCCCTGAGAATTCTGCTTACATAATTCAGTCTAAATTTATTACATATGTACCCACTTCTAGCCCCTGTAACTGAATTTCACTACTGAACTGATAACCTTGCTTTCTTAGGGGAATGACCAGCGACTCTACGAATTCATAGTAAGGCACTTCCTGGCCTGCTGTTCCCAAGATGCAAAAGGCCACGAAACGACCGTGGAGATTGACATAGCCAAGGAGCGCTTCGTGGCCCACGGCTTGATGATCCTGGCCAGAAATTACTTGGAGGTCTACCCTTACGAGAAGTGGAGCGATAAGGTGAGAGCTTTTGCTCCTTCACACTCAGCCGTAGATAAATAAAATCCTGTCAGGGTTGTTTGGATCTAATAGAGAAGTGGGTTGCTGGGCTTTTATAGGTCACATCTTCATTCCGCTGCATTCTCTCCCCCTGCTGCCCCACAGGTTATCCCAGTTTATGAGAGAGGATCACGCTTCCAGCCCACGACAGTGGAGATGGTAGATGGGGAGACTAGCCCACCCCAGCTGCTGACAGAAGCTGACCTCATTGCCCTCATGGAGAAACACGGCATTGGTCAGTAATTGTACAGGCTCCATGTTGGGGATGGCTAATGGCATGTCCCCCTGCTGCTTTGAAAAATAACCAGGCATTCCTTATGTTGCATTTTAAAATGTACCTTTATTCATATCCAAATCTTCCCACTACTACCATCACCAGTCACTTGTGGTGTCACATTACCTGTAAGATGGTTTCTTCTGTGCTACAGTGCAGTGAGTACAATTGTACTGGGTGGTGTAATCGAAGAAGGAGGCTTCTCCTTGTGTCTGGGAGCTAACGGATTGCCTCTGTTTTCAGGGACCGATGCCACCCACGCAGAGCACATTGAGACCATCAAGTCACGCATGTACGTGGGGCTCACTCCAGACCAGAGGTTTCTTCCGGGGCATCTGGGGATGGGGCTGGTGGAAGGTAAGGATGGGACGTTCTGGGTAAGTTTGGGCAGGTTACTCTGGGCAATGTTAGAGGGGGAAATGGTAATTTCCCCTTTCACAGCAAGGCATCTTTTGCCCCTGTCCCCAGGCTATGACTCCATGGGCTATGAGATGTCCAAGCCTGACCTCCGAGCTGAACTGGAGAGTGACTTGAAGCTAATCTGTGAGGGGAAGAAGGACAAGTCGGTTGTGCTGAGGGAGCAGATCCAGAAGTACAAGCGGGTTTTTATAGAGGCTGTGCAGAAGGCAAAAAAGTGAGTACGGGGCCTCCTCGCCTCTCTCAGGAATCTGAAGCAGCTGAGCCAGGAAAGGTGGCCAAGCTGTACATCCACAGTGTGTATTTGCGTATGTGTATTAGAGTACAGTAGGCCCTCCACATGTGTGATCTCTGCATGTGCAAATTTAAGGTTGCACGAAATGTGATGTCCCTGTATCTAAAATGGCAGCTACATGCATGTGGACACACTGCCACAGACACATGCATGTCACATCCATCTACTGTAATGGGACTTGAGCATCTACAGATTTTTGTACCCATGGGGGGGCAGGGGGCCCAGGAACCAAACCCCAGTGGATACGGAGGGCCTGCTGTACATAACAAACAGAATTTAATAAACTGCCTTCTTCAGTTGCCCAAAATAAAACGTGGAGGTTTAGAATGTTCTGTTGCCAGCTCTCTTAAGTGGACATTGGTGTTCTGTATTATCCCTGAGGCTGAGACTTTGTGGATCCAATTTTTTCCCTTTTTAGCTGAAATACTTGAAAGAGAGAGCAGCTCAGTTCCAAACAGAGACAAATGAGAAAGGCTCTGATGTTGCAAGTTAAAATTATCGATCCTCTGGTTGCTCATACTTTCCTTTCAAGATGGTACTCCTGTGGTTCCTGAAGTACGTACTCAGTTCTGTGGTTTGTTTTCCCCACATACCCCAGATTGCATCCGTAAGCCTGCGTTCTCTATATATTCCATTTTGGTTTTCTCTCTGGTTTGCATATATTCCATAGCAAGAATCTGCTCTAGTACCCTCTTTTGCTTCTTTAAAGAATCTCACTTTCTCCCTCCTAAAAATGTGTCTATAGCAGAAATAGGAACCCATTGGTCTTCCAGATATTTTTGGACTTTGAGTTTTCATCAGTCCTAGCAAGCATGGTGAATAACCGTGGATCATGGAAATTGTAATCCAGCATCATCTGCAAGACGGCAGGCTCTCCTGCCCCCCAACCTTTAACAGGACTGTCGACAACTGTTCACACTGGGACTGTTGATAGCTAGCTCACCCGTGTGTTTCCTGTGCAAATATTTATAATCTTTCCACCCATCCATTAACCAGAACAACTGTCAGCAGGGGAAAAACAACAACAACAAGTGCTGCTTTTTCTGATTCTCTTCACAGACTGGATGAGGCCCTGTCTCAGTATTTTGGAGAAGTGACTCCTGTTGCACAGGAGGAGGAAATCTACCCCGCCATGCCGGATCCTGTGAGGAAATGTCCACAATGCAACAGTGACATGGTCTTGAAAACCAAGAAAAATGGAGGGTCAGTTTGTGGGTGGCAAAGCATGTATGTGTGTGTGGATGTAGGTGCAAACAAACTGGCCCTTTTTAAAGAGAGGAGCCAGCTGTTTAGTTGTCTTTAGCCAATTCTTACTTGTCCTGGGTAACCAAGCAGATTTTGACAATATGAATTCGGCACCATGCAAGGTCCTATAATTAACATGTTCCCTGCCTATTGAAATGTTTTGTATTAAAAGTTTATCAAATAATAATTAAAAAAAATAAAAATTTCCTAGGTTTTACCTCAGCTGCCTGGGCTATCCAGTCTGTAAATCGGCTGTCTGGTTTCCCGATTCAGTGCTAGAAGTCAGCAAGGATGAGTCCATCTGTGATGTATGCAAACCACATCCGGTGCACAGGTGAGTATTTTTGGAGAGTAAGGAGCAAGGATGGAGAGCAAGGATGGGCAAAACCTGGCCCTCCACATGTTGTTCTAGTTGGCCTCTGGTTTTTGAAACTTCTGTTTAAAAAATCTTTTGTCGTCTTATAATGTTTTAAAACACACATTATTGCATACTGCTTTAAGGGTAGAAAAGCAATAAATATTTCTACCGGTAATAAAAAATGGTTGCAAAAATGTTCTGTTGCAGGTTGAAAGACACTAATTTGTGTCGCATGGGCCTGATTTCCTTTCATGAGCAAAATGTTGCCTTAATGCATTCTCCACATTCTCTCTTCTCATAGAGCAGGGCACTTTCTCTGTTCTGGGGCCCTTGGGATCTGGTTGTTGAGTGGCAGCCACTGTACATAGGCACTGAATAGACACTTAGTGGAAGCACGGCCCACTTCATCGCATGGCATCACTGTGTAGCTAACCTGAACGTCAGCAGTGGCTTAGCTACGGGGAGCAGCAAAATGATGGTATTGCTCCCCCCATAAGAATTCTGCCGCCCTGGCGAAATTTTCCTTCAGTCTCAACATATTTAGCATTGCAGAGACATGAAAACCATTAATGACTAGAATTTTTCCATTTGTTGTGTTCATGTTCCCTGGGTATCATTTTGCCTGCCTCTTTTTCTTTGAGTGCTAAAACTGTATTGCTGAATGCTCAACAGTTTTAAGTTACTGAAATGGCAAAAATTTGGGCAGTGAAGGATAATTTCATTGGAGTGACAGAATTCTTATGGGGGGCAGTAGCTTGCAAGTGGGAACTATTCTATGCTGACTTCCGCCACCTCTTTCCTTTAGGCTGAAGCTGAAGTTCAAGCGAGGCAGCCTCCCTGCTGTGATGCCCTTGGAGTTTGTTGGCTGCATTGGGGGCTGCGATGAAACCCTGCGGGAAATCCTGGATCTGAAATATTTGCAGGGGCCGCCCCGACCCTTGCAGATGGCCAACCACCTGGCCAACCCCCGACAAGCCAACCCCTTACAAGCCAACCATGCCCTGAACCACACGGCTGGAAACAGGAACAACTCAGGTCTCCTTGCCCCTGCTCTCCCAAACCCTCCCGCCAGGCAAGGCCAGGCTCTTCCCGCCACACTCACCAGTACCAGCGAGGACAACGTGGTGGTATGCAACTGTGGAGAGGAAGCCCTGCTCCTCACCGTCCGGAAGGAGAACGCCAACCAAGGCCGGCAGTTCTATAAATGCAGAGCAGGAAATTGCTCCTTCTTCGTCTGGGCTGACCAGCAGCCAGAGAATAGGACTGCCGGAGCAGCCAGAGGGTTTGGGCCCCCCGACTCTTCACACAGAGGGGAAAGGAGCTCAGGGCGCTCCTGGAGTGAAGGTTCTGCTCCAGGCGGAGGAGGTGGAGCAGCTGTCTGCAAGTGCGGCCAGCCTGCCATCACCAGAACGGTCCAACGAGAGGGAGCCAATAAAGGACGCCAGTTCCACACATGTTCCAAGCCCCGAGAGCAGCAGTGTGGCTTTTTCCAGTGGGCAGATGAGAATGTGGCACCAGGTAAGGGAAGAAGCGGCCCTGTGGGGGTATAGCAGTGTGTTCTGGGCATCTCATTTTAAGGAGGATATAGACAAATTGGGGCAAGTTCAGAGAAGGGCAAGAAGACTGGTAAGAGGAATGGACAACACAACCTACAAGGTTGAGGGAGTTGGTAAAGAGAAGATTGAGGGTGTGATCTGCTTGCCATATTTAAATATTTCAAGGGCTGCCCCAGAGGAAGACCAGGTCTAATGGTTTGAAGTTACAAGATTTCAGTGAGACATTAGAAGGAAATTATTGATAGCAAGAGCAGTTCGGCAATGGAACCAGTGTCCTAGAGAGTTGGTGGAGTCTCTCTTTTGGAGAGCTCCCTGGTGGGGAGACCGTAGCTGAAGATCCTGCATTGAGCAGGTAGGGGTGGACTTGGGGGCTCACAAGGCCCCTTCCAACTCTTGTCAGGATCCAGGTTAACCTGCAATTTTTCTTTCTATGGCTGCCCTTGTGATTTCAACTCCACAATAGGATCTACCCTTCCTGCTTTTGAGAAGGGTTTTAAAGAACAGGCTAAGGGTGCTGCATTGTTTTAAACCAAACTCTTTTTTTAATAGCTTGCTATCTTTTCAGTTACAGTTTATCTTTTTATTTGTAGATTTGAATTGTTTTAACACTGAATAGTTTGAGTCTGTTTCTCCATTTAAATAGCACGTGTTCACATCATGTATGATTTTTAGCAGTATTGTTCTTCCTTTAAATTGTAAGCTGCCTTGAGTCGCAATTTAAATGGTCCTCAGTTAGAAGGAACAGGGAGAGAACTTTTTTTTGGGGTCCTTGGAAAGCTGCTCCTATTGCAGCCAAGCTCAGTAAAAGGGGGTTGAGAACATTCAGCCATATTACCCATACAGACATTGTTGCAGCAGAGGATCAACACCAAGGACCAAGATGCCCCTGACTCACAATAATTTTGACCTGACTCACAATAATTTTATCTGCTTGTATTCTGCTTGTGACCTTGGCACAGTTATCATCTCAACTATTTTTCCTTCCTTGCAGCCTTTACCTCAGGCCAGTTCATGGACAGAGGAGGCATGACGGGATCAGGAACCAAACTGAAGAGGTCAGAGAGCGATTCTGGTCTGAGACCACCAACAACGAAGAAGCCACGGACTTGTGGGATTTGCCACCAAGCTGGCCACACTAGGAAGACGTGTCCTCAGAATCGCTGATGCTGGTTAGCCCTCAGAATGCAGCCCAAGCTGTTCTTGTAGGAGCAAAGGAATTAATGCACTACATACAACATTTTTGCCAGAGATTCAAGGCTGTTTGAGGACTCAGGACTTCAAATTCTTCTCATAGAATATAGGCAAACAATCAGGTCTGGTTTCTGTAAGGCAGGTGCCTTTGGGACCCTGTTTTTCTCGTCTTGGTGTGTTCAAAAGTTTCGACTGAGTTGGGGAGGCAGGAAGTTTTTTTCTTGTAGAACTTCCTGCCTGTGTAACAGTCAACTGCTCTCCCCTTTCTTCTGGTTATATGTTTCCCTTTCAAGTCCTTTCCCTGAACTGGCTAAATCACAGAACATTTGCACCTTGGAGTGGGGCAAACTCCACATTTTGAAATGGCAAAGAGAACTTTGACAGACACTAGTTCTACTGAACCTCAAGTGCCTAATGGTCGCGTAGGGCAAGAGAAATTATTCCAAGGTTTCCTGAATTCTACACACTCCCCTTCCTGAAGATGAGGAGGTAGAATAAAGCTGCTTCATTCTGTAGACTTTTGCTGGGACATACATGGCTGTTTCTGTGTATTTTTTGTATGCCTTGGGAGTCCATTTGCAACAGAAGGAGGTATAGGACTGCTGGAAGACATGAAACTTCAACAGCCCCACCAAGATAAACTTTTCCTTTATTGAATGACAGCAGGCTGTGTCTCTGCTCCTAGACACAAATTGCTGCTTCTAACAACACCCATTCTCAACTCCTTATACAAGAGAGAGGAGTATATGAAATGCAGGCTAGTTTAAAGTTTAACCTTACTTTAAACATAACTTTGATCCGAGACTGTGACCATATTATTCTGACTCTTCAGGATGCTGCTGCCTACTACACAAGTGATTTAGGTAATGTACTTGCCTTTTTATGATTAAAATATTTTTTTAGCTTAACCAGTGTATATGTGTCAGAGACATTTCAGTATTCAGTCTTGTGTTAGCGGTAGTGTTCATGGATTGCACATGAGCCAGCAGAGGGTAGTGGTTTGAATGATGGATGAAGATTCAGAAACCCACTGGGCAACCTTGGACAATTCACTCTCAGTGCCAAGAGAAAACCCTGTGAAAAAATCGTAAGTTGAAAGAAACCTGAAGGCTTTGCTGAGTTCACAACTTCCATAGGGAAGGAAAAGTCAAGGCATATGTTCACAGGATACTGACTACTTTGAAATACTTTCATATACTCTCAGGGTTTCTTTTCCTTCACAACTCTGCCAGGTTGCAAAGCCCTTCATCTGAGGCTGCACAAAAGGGGTGGCTCTGTAGGGCAAGGGACTAACTAGTGTTTCAGCCCATCAACATTTGAAGAGCTGCATTTTGTTCACGGTTGCAGTACAGCACTCATTCTTTCCCAGCCCTTCAATTTCAAGAAGGAAACTAAACCTTCAGTGGCAGTTTTTCCACTGGTGGAATCTTGAGTGGCATCATAGGTTGGTTATTCTTGTGGGGGAGCCATCTTTTTCTGCTGAAAGATATACAGGGATTCCCCCTTATCCACAAGCTCACTTTCCGTGGTTTCAGTTATCCGTGGTCTGAAAACACTAAATGGAAAATATCAGCACCCACGTTGCCTGCTCTGGGTCTTGCCAGCCACACCTTGCTCCCCCCACTTTAAGAAGCCCTCCGCCTAGAGCACCACATGAAATGGCTTTAGCATTACCAGAAGTAGCCCTCTAGCTTCATCGAGACAATAAAGAAATTTCATGCTCTATAGTAGTATGAAGCATCTCTATGGTCCCATGAAGCTAGGGGGCTGCTTCCGGTGGTGGCATAGGGTTCAGTTTTGGGTATCCACAGGGGGCCTTGGAACTTGTCCCCCCATGGATAATGGGGAGATTATTGTACTTTAACTTTCCTTTAAAAACTTTTCTGGGCCTTGAACATTATATAACCAAAAAATACCTTTCAAACAGGGTACAGATACAGTTTCTAGCCTCCTTTATTTTTCACTGTAATGGCTGGATAAGTCACCCTCCACCTCCCTTTCCAACAACAATCTTTGTAATTAAGGGAATCAAAGCACACCAGTTTTCCCCATAATGTCACCCTCCTCAGAGGAGTTTACACCCACCAGAACATTTCTGAAGCTTCTAGTATACACTGATTTGATTCCCAAAAAGGAAGGGGGAGAGATTCAATTCATTCTTAAAGATCAGATTTGCAAAGGTTTTGGCAGCATAATCCTCCTACTACCCGTTTCCTGGTAGGATCAATGGTTCAGTTTCAGCCAGTGATGTGCAATGCCCACTATAGAAATTGCTATAACCACAGTTCCCATAATTGTTCTCCACTGGCTATGCTGTATGTATAAGGTTGACAGGAACTGGAGTCAAAACAATGACTGGGAAGCCATACAGTTCCCCTCCCAGTGTAAATAATCTCTTGAATGATAAAAGGTTACCTTATAGAAAGTTTCCATCATTTATATGGCTGATTTATCCTCCCTATGTATATACAACCCTTTCTGAGCAACTTTACTACATCAGCTACTTAGAATTTCCTTAAATAGTCACAAAAGATGCCTGTAGCCAGGAACTCTGGAGTTTCATATTAAAAGCTCATGGAAAAGATCACCATGGGGTAAGCTTTGCTTCTGAAAACTGATTAATACAGAAAAGGTCAACACTGTGCAAATATACATGAATCAGCTGCTCAAGATCATGAGTTCCAGTTGAGAGTTAAAAGGGCCAGGGGGTGGGCATAGAGGGAACAGTACCCTCCTCACATATTCCCGTAGTTTGCTAAAGCTACAGCAAGTTTAAAGAGCAGCAAACAGAGGCAAGGTCTCTAGATAGCTGGTCTGTAAAGTTCACCTACTGTGAGAGCCCAGAAGGATGGGCACCCATAGGAGGTACAGTTAACAGCTGACAAAGAGGCAGGTACCTTCCCTCTTTATCTGAGAGGATGAAAGCTTGATAGTGCTCAGCCACCCTTGGCTTTGCCGCAGTGATCTGGACTTTGAGGAATTACCAAGTGTGATTTGGGCTAGCGGGTCTTCCAGTTCATCTAAATTCCAGAAACCTCCCAAGATCAAAACTCACTGACACCACATCCCCTTTGGCACTTGATTAATGTTCTGAGTGCTGGCAACGAGGATAAGTAGCTGGGAGAGAACAGCATTCACATTTCAGACCCATGAGGTAGAAAAAAGATTTGTCCCATGCTAAACTGGGCTGTGCTCTAAGCAGGTAGAATTTCCAGGCCCCTTGATTTCTAGCTACTTGTTGCAGACTTCACAACTGCCTGACAACTTCTTGAAGGAAAGAGCTGGCCTACACAAAATGAGACACAACAGACCTGTAGACAACTGCACTCTCTTAACTGCATGACTTATTTCCTCGTATCTCAGGACTGCTCGTTTGAGGTACCCAAGACCTAATTTTTGAGATAACCTGCACAGCGGATTTAAAAAACAAACACACACCAGCTCACCAGAAATGGCGGAATTTCAACTGATTCAACAGCCCCCCACTTGTGCATCTTGCCACCCCAGATTATCTTTCCCAGGTGTGCATGAAATCACATATGCCCCTAATAGTTACAAAGTAGAGACTGGACAGTCAGATTTCAACCTCTCAGCCTTCTAAGGTTGTGGTTACCAGCTTCCAAAATCCCTGACCACTGGCCATGTCAGTTAGGGCTGTGGAATTTGAAGCCCAATATGACCTCTGTAAGGTCACAGACTGAACCGCCAGGCTAGGAGCTGATTTCTGCTTTTGTGAGGGGGAGTATGCATTTTATAGCTCCCCTACGGTCCCATTTCACAGTGTTCCAGTTACATGGGGATGGGGAACCAAATAAGAATGGCCAGAATCCCACCACTTGTGAGAGTTTTCTGATGTGATCCTAGCCCTCTTCATCTGATCTGCTATTTCTACAGAGAAAAAAAATGGGACAGGAATAACACTGCTGAGTCCAGATTTTGGGGATACCTGGGGGAGTCTAGAGAAGAGTTCCCACCTTACAAGAGTTAATACTTTCATTAGGTCAAAGAATGCCATTAGAGGAAATCAACAGAACGGCATCATCCGTACCGCCCAATTCCCAAAGCAGACAAGTGCAGTTCTCCCCAGCTATCATTATCACAGGTCAGTTGTTTATAAATTGAATCCAGTTGCAAGATCTGGCTCTGCCAAAGCCTCATAGAGGGTAAAGCCGATCTCCTCAATCTCTTCTGGGAGCAGATGGCTGAGAAGATTTATCTTGCTGTCAAAAAAGCAAGGGAGGGAGCCTTTTGCCAAGTACTGGACCAGCTCCTCCAGGACATCGCGGAACCTATCGGCCAGCACCGCTTCGGACCAGTCAGGCTCTGTTTGGCTCAGATGTAGGATGATGTGAGTCAGGGGACTCGTGGTCACCTTGCTCCAGAAAGGATGGTTTTCCAAGACGACCTTCAAGATGTTGAGACAACGTTGCCGGACACCTGAATCGCGGGCATCCAGGTCTTTAAGTGCAGAGACCTCTGCCGTATAAAAGCTCTGTTCCCAAAGGTTCTCCCCAGGTTCCTCCAAGGCTGTGGCGAGAAAGATTTTATCCCCGACTTCGATCATTGGGCAGAGGGTTATGTCCAGATGGACCTGTCCATGGGTGACTTGCAGTTTAAGCTCCTTGGGAGCCATTGAAGGCCTGATGACGCATTCCAGCACGCTGCCGATAACCGGCCAGTTGATTGAGGCCACCAATACCTTACGGAGGGCATCGCTGACTGTGTTGGATGAGAGATAACCGCCCACCATGAACCTGTCCCAGGGGCTGTTTCCACGGGGGAAATACTCCAGGCCAGTCCGTCTGATCATCCCAAACCGGGAGTTGTTCACAACCGTCTGCTCACCTGGAATCAGGCACCAAAGACTGGGCTCCAGAACCAATGGGAGCATGAAGGAGACTTCCAAGCGGTTGCAGGTAACAAGGTCATCACTGAGGTAGCCCCTCAGAAACATGTTCCCAAAGGGCAGGTCTGAAGACTTGTTTTTCAGGAAGTTCTGCAGCTCGGTACAGATGTCTTCCGCTAGTTGCTTCCCCAGAAGCTTTTCTGCCTCGGAGATGGAGACGTGGTCTTGGTAGAATGAGAGGAGTTTCTCCTGAAGGGTGAGGCACAGCAGGGGCCTCGATTCCAGCCCAGGGGAGACCTCTGATGACAGGAGGCAGCCACTAGGTTCTGCAAAGGAGAACGGAACAATTTAAAAATCTGGTGTGACTTGCAGAAAGTGTGTAAGTAGAACCTTGATGCACTGAAATGCAGGCCCACCTACTGCTCTGTGTGAGAATATGCATTCCCCTCCAAGGCCAAGGAAACAACTATTTGTGAAGCATAAAAGCAACATCTTTCACCTTTCTTTTTTTCCATTCCCCACAATGGTTGTTCAGAGATACATCACCCTTGGATACGGAAGTTCCTCTAGCTATCAAACATAATAGCCGTGGGAACCCCATAACAGATGAGAATTTGGAAGTGGCATCTGGCTAGTCAGCAGTCCAGGAAAACAAGAGTTTGCATTTAGAACCCGGATGGGAGAGGAAAGAGAGGCAGGAATTTCCTGTCCTGACCTTGCGGAGTCACATCCACGACGGGGGACAGCAGCGGCTCGTCCAGGTCCTGTCGTCGCACTTTGGGCACGGCCTTGATGAGGGCGAGTTCCTGCCAGCTCTCCTCGAGGGACTTCTGCTTGGCTTTTATGTCATCGTCATCCGGAGGGCTCGTGGCTCGGTCTATGAGCTGCAGAGAGAGAAACATCCGTATTCTGGTGAGATCAGGGTTCCACCTGCTTTTGGTTCAGTTCTGGGGCCCATTCACATTACACAATTATAGTGCTATCATTCCAAATCAACTTCCACCCTGTGGGAATCCTGGGATTTGCAGTTTTAAGGAGAGGCATTTACAATCCTCTCAGGCTCGTTTAGGGGAACAAGGGAGACAGGGCCTTCTCCATGGCTGCTCCCAGGTTCTGGAAACCCCTCCCTAGAGAGGCCAGCAGGGCCCCATCCTTGCTCTCCTTCTGAGACAGATCCAAATATACTTTTTCGTGCCTCGGGCTTTTACAAACTGACTAGGTCTGGGTTTTTAATGTTCTGTAGTTCCATTCTTAAGGTTTGCGTAGGCTTTTAATGTATTTTAATATTTATGTGTAATTCACAATTGATATTTAGACATGATTTTGGCACTATTGCCATGATGGTAGCTTCTACCCAACCTACCCCACTGGGCATCAGCTGCATGGGGAGAAGAACACCTATCATGCCAGCAATTGGAGTAAGGGTGAATGACGTTCTGAAAGGTTTCTGGGGGGGGGGTGCAGGCCAAGAGGGTGTTTTTTTTAGTTAACTAAGGAGCTGATGCAGAATTCCAGTGAATATTTAAAACAAAAAACCAATCTGGTGAAGCCATAGGCCCCGTTGTGTCCATTCCTCTTCTAAAGAGATTTTCCCGAGAAGCACTTAGGCGCACCTGGGACTTTCTATCAAGCAATTCTATGGCAGTTCACCATACTGGACTGCAACCAGCTATTTTAATTTCTGCCAACAGACGGATGTAAAAATAAACCCTGAATGGAAGCTGTTGATGAGGAAAGGAACAGAACAATCTGGGAACACATGCCTCTACATTTTTTTTTCCTGGCTTCTTAAATATTCTCATTATTCATTTTATGCCCCCTCTTTCTGCATAAAAAACCCAGGGTCTTGAACTACACAAAACACACTTAAGAATGTGGATTATGCCCATCTAAAAATCCCAAGCCAATAATCACAAATCATATATCTAAAATTAGAAATATCTAAAAGCATAAATTAAAATAAGGTTATTTGCCTCTCTTAAATAGTATTAGTGCTTTGCAAGCAAAACCAAGAAGGATTACACTTTGAAGACTGACAAATATTATTTGGCCTAAGCTTTTGCAGGTGTAGCCCAAGCCCATGAAAAGTAAGAACAAACAGATCATCGTTTGTAAGATGCCACAAGACACCACGATTGTTTTGGCTCCAACAGACTAGCATGGCTACCTCTACCCAGCCCCAGAAGCCAATTTGAAATAGTTCTTGCAAACCTGCAAACATGGAGGGCTGACTGTACTCTAACATAGAGTTGTGCAGCTTTTTCTACATGAGAATATTATTTCCTGTGCAGAAAATGCCATTTTCTGTGCAAAACAACCACATGCAAAAGAAACCCTGATTTGCAAATAGTCTTTGACAACTGTGTTATTTTCAAAGAAAGAAAAATGGCTAAAATTACTAATTGCTTCAAAAAGAAACTTAGTGAAGGTTTGCACCCCTGGTTAAAACAAGACTGTTGTCTACAGAGAGGACAGAAGGGAAGAGCTAGCTGGTCTCACCCTCTTCACAGCAAGGGTCGCAATGGCCAACACGGCCGCTCCACTGACGCCAAGAACCACGCGGGCGTTGGCCAAAAGGAAGTCCACCACGCTGCCCAAGCCACTGTCGTCACGCCTCTTCCCCTGCTTGGGTCCGAAGTCCGCCATTGTCCCACCTTCCTGAAATAAGTAAAAGCAAGTTTGTCAGAGGCTGGGGAGCAGTAGGGTGGTCTTTATGGAAGGGGCGAGGAAGAAAGAGTCGGAGAAGACGTTGGCCAACAGGGATGCAAAGAGGTCAGGTGCCAACAAGCTAAGGGTGCTGTTCAAATCTAGAACCGGACAGAGCATCAGCATCCCTTTTACACGACAGAATGACCATGCTCTACCTTAACTGCTGTGGCTGCATCCTATAGAATTCTGGGATTTGTAGTTTGGGTGAGGCACTAGAGCTCCCTGGCCAAAAATTCTAAATGGCACGTGTCATGATTTATTTATTTATTAATTTACATCCCACCTTTTCTCCCTATGCTGGATCCAAGGGAGCCTACAGCATTTTAAAAACAGGCCAGAATTAAAGGATTCTTTATGCCAAAGGACAAATCAAGACCCAGCTGGGTAAGGCAATCTTTGCCTGCAGGTGAAAAGAAAGGAGACGGGGCCAATGGAATGATCTCTCAAATTACACAAAATGTTAGAATCAGGTGTCCTTCCAGGTGATGTTGGACTCCAGAGGTGAGAGGTGCTGGGAGATGTAGTGCAACAACTCCTGGAGGCCACACAGCTCCTGTCCCTGAGCTACACAGTTGAGGGTACCACTAAAAAAAAAGAAAATGTCACAAGACGTTGGCAGAGGTTTCCAAGAGATACCAGTTTTTGGGGTTCACCGTCAACTCAATTCATGGAACCTCCCTTAGAAGCATCAGCAACAGTTGCTGGTTTTCAAGACCCATTTTGCGCACCTGTGATGGCAACTCTAGAGAGACCTCAGGGGCCATCCAGTCCAACGACATTCCGCCATGGAGGAACATCCACCAAAGCCCTCCCTTTGACAGATGGCCATCCAGCCTCTGCTTAAAAACCTCCAAGAAGGAGGAGACCCCACCACACTCTGCTGAGGCAGCAGCAGATTCCACTGCCGGCCGGCTCTGATGGTCAGGAAGTTCTTCCCAAGGTTCAGGTGGAATCTCCTTTCATAGAATCACAGAATCCTAGAGTTGGAAGAGAGCTCAGGGGCCACTGAGTCCAACCCCCTGCTATGCAGGACACCCATCAAAGCGTTCCCAACAGATGGCCATCCAGCCTCTGCTTAAAAACCTCCAAAGAAGGAGGAGACTCCACCACACTCCATGGAGGCAGCAGCAGATTCACTGCCGGACAGCCCTGACCGTCAGGAAGTTCTTCCTGAGGTTCAAGTGGAATCTCCTTTCCTGCAGCTTGAATCCATTGCTCCTTATCCTGGTCTCTGGAGCGGTAGAGAACAAGCCTGCTCCCTCTTCAACATGACATCCCTTCCGATATTTAAACATGGCTATCATGTCCCCTCTTCACCTTCTCCTCTGCAGACTAAACATCCCCAGCTCCCTAAGCCATTCCTCAGAGGGCTTCATGGCTTCCAGACCCTCCACCATTTTGGCCACCCTCCTCCAGACACGCTCCAGCTTGTCCATATCCTCCTTGAATTGAGGTGCCCAGAACTGGACACAGGATTATTCCAGATGAGGTCTGACCAAAGCAGAATAGAGGGCTAGCATTACCTCCCTCGATGGGGACACCCGGCTCCTATTGATGCAACTGATCTGTTCCGGTCCTTGCCTGGATTCCTCACCCGTTCTAGTTCCGTTGGCATTTATGAGTCAGAACGCCCTGGCAGCAGTATTGTCATGGGAACGGACAGCAAAGCACAAACCCCATTTCCTGGAGGCAAAGTCTCTCTTGGTATTTGAACAGTGGAACCCCTCCTATTTTTACACCACGGACGTTTCCGCACTGGGTGGTTATAGCGCTATTATTCCACTTTCAACTTCCTATGGAATCCTGGGGTTTGCAGTTTCGGGAGGGGCCTCCAAGGCCTCCTGCAGAAATGGCCCACATTCCAAAGGGGATTTGCTCAGAAGCAAGGACTCTGGATTCAGAATAGGGAACCCCCCCCCTTTTATTAAGCATTTTCAAATACAAATGTGCAAACTGCATACTAACAGAGGGAAAAAGCAAAAAGCAAAGACCGTACGGAAAAAAGATTTAGAAAAGAACCTATTTTAACTTCTAGTTAACGGTTATAGGGTTTATTCCAATATTTCCACCGCTTATTTTTCCAGCTATGCTAATTATCAAAGCCTACAGTTAATGAATACGGATTCCCCCCCCCCTTAAGGGCTGCTGACTTATTTTTACCATATGCTCTAAATGCTTGAAAAACCATGTGCCCTCCGAATCTGAAGGTGACAGAATCTGGTCAAATCCAGGCACCCTCTTTCCAAACAACCTGGCAGAGAGCAAACCATGCCAAGAAATAACGATAATTGGCCATTGCCAGGCTCCCAGTGGCTATTTCGAAGCTGCATAACAATCTCACGGTAAACAATATCTTTCCCCCCTCCCCAGTTTCCTTTCTGTTCTGGGGACCGGATTCCAAAATAGGCCCTGCCTGTCTTTTCCATCGGTCCAAATTTAGAAAGAAAGACCCAGGGGGTTTAAATCTGGGCCTGGGTTCAGCTGGAGACTTCTCTGGAATTGATCCCTGCATTTTTCAGTACCAGCATGTTTTCTTTCCCCTGCAGGAAAAGGGTTCCTTAAGCATGAGCAGAGTGCATTTCCTCTTGCCAATAAATAACTTTGCCCAACGCTAAATAATTTCCAGCTAGGCAGAGGAAAAGGCCTTTGTAAAAAAGAGCTCCTACATCATAATATTTCCTCTTGCCAATAAATAACTTTGCCTAACGGAGCACGGTGGAAAAAGCTGTTTTCCTTCTGGGATGGAAAGAGGAATAATATTTTCCTATTGGAGAAAATATTATGATTAGGGTATTTTTTAGGAAAAGAAAGGCAGGTGTACCTCCGTTAACAGAACCATCGAGAAAGGAGCTCCTTTTTACAAAGGCCTTTTCCTCTGCCTAGCTGGAAATTATTTAGCGTCATCAGCATGGGGGGGGATAGTGAAGAAAGCTTAGCCAAACACAGACTTTCAGTGTTGGGTTTCAATAATGTGTCTACAGTAAATAATGGAATAAATAGCGCTTGAGCCGGAAAACAAAAAGATTTGCCTCTCGCATGAGCTCAGTTGGGCCCGTGGAAATAATAGGGCGGATCAGGCAGGCCCCCCGGTCACACTTTGCGTGGCCCTTGGGATTCTTTAACAAGTTTGACCCGATCTCCGGCAAGATCCGACCAAGCAGGAGCAGATGAAGGTCGAGGACCCAAAAACCTGAAAGCCTCCCAAGACTGAACCTTCTCCCCCGAGAGCCGACGAAGCACAAATATTTTAATAAATAAAAAGCAATGCAGGTGCTGGATCGGAGCCCGAATCTTCCACGGGTCCAGCCAGCCTTCTAACCACTAGGCCACGCTGCCTTCGAACGCCTTCCTCACTGGAGGCAGATTTCTAAGGCAGGGGGGATGTTTCCTGGGACAAGGGGCTGAGTAATGGCGGAGAAGGGGAAATCCGGGGAGGGAGAAAAAATGAATATATTCTTCCGGAACATCAAGCCAGGGGTTCTAATGAATTAAAAGAATTCCTTAAAAGGCCATGTAGTGTTACACTGTTATGCTGGTTGCCTTTGCCCCTTACTGCATATGTTCCAAAGGACGGTATAAATAAGCATCCTCCTCCTCTATTATTATTAATTAATTATTATCATCATCTTTTTTTGTGCACGGATCTCCTCCCTGCCCAAGAGCCTATAAAGCCTGTAAAGCCTATAAACATCAAGCCAGGGATCCTAATGAATTAAAAGAATTCCTTAAAGTCCACGTATTGTTACACTGTTATGCTGACTGTCTTTGTCCCTTACTGTATGTGTTCCAAAGGACATTATAAATAAACATCATTTAATAATAATAATAATAATAATAATAATAATAATAATGAGGACTAGGCTCTTGGGCAGGGGAGGAGATCCGTGCACCACAATAATAATAATAATAATAATAATAATAATAATAATAATAATAATAATAATAATAAAAAATAATAATAATGCTGACTGTCTTTGTCCCTTACTGTGTGTGTTCCAAAGGACATTATAAATAAACATAATTTAATAATAATAATAATAATAATAATAATAATAATAATAATAATAAAGGACTAGGCTCTTGGGCAGGGGAGGAGATCCGTGCACCACAATAATAATAATAATAATAATAATAATAATAATAATAATAATAATAATAATAATAAATAATAATAATGCTGACTGTCTTTGTCCCTTACTGTGTGTGTTCCAAAGGACATTATAAATAAACATCATTTAATAATAATAATAATAATAATAATAATAATAAGGACTAGGCTCTTGGGCAGGGGAGGAGATCCGTGCACCACAATAATAATAATAATAATAATAATAATAATAATAATAATAATAATAATAAATAATGATGCTGACTGTCTTTGTCCCTTACTGTATGTGTTCCAAAGGACATTATAAATAAACATCATTTAATAATAATAATAATAATGAGGACCAGGCTCTTGGGCAGGGGAGGAGATCCGTGCACCACCACAATAATAATAATAATAATAATAATGATAATTAATAATAATAATGCTGACCGTCTTTGTCCCTTACTGTGTGTGTTCCAAAGGACATTATAAATAAACATCATTTAATAATAATAAGACAGTCAGCATTATTATTATTAATTATTATTATTAATTATTAATTATTGTGGTGCAGGGATCTCCTCCCCTGCCCAAGAGCCTCGTCCTCAGGGCCCCGCCCAGGGCCCAATGTTTCTTCTCCAGCCTTATATTACCAGGCTTCACCTTTGTCCCTTCTTCCCCCGAGTTGAAGATTAAACCCGGATTATGCAAACAGTTGGGGGGGGGAGTACTAAAGCCATTTCCGCACTGGGCTGTTATCGCGCGATGATTCCACTCGCAACCTCCTCGGGGGTCCTGGGGCCGGGCGGCCCCTCCCTGAACTGCAAACCCCAGGATCCCCTGGGAGGCTGCGAGTGGGATCATCGCGCGATAACAGCCCAGTGCGGAAATGGCCTAAAATGACCAATCTCGACTTCGCAGGGGGCCACTGCGCAGATGGAACCGTTCTCTCTGAGCCCATTTCAGGCACGGTGATGGATATAAAAATTCCCTTTGCCGGCCCTCCCTCGGGAGGGGGGGAGTTGGGCGTCCAAGCAGCGCGATTGTATATGCAAATCGAGAAAAAGAAGAATAAATGTGATAAAATTAAATGCCTGTTTTGAGGTCTCTGTCTTCAAACCTCCGTCTTTATTCTTAGGGCTGCTGTTATTATAAGGTTACACGTATACTATCTGCTTCTCGGTTAAATACATGGCTTTGCTACATGATTTAATTTAATTTAATTCAAACATTAATTTAATAAGAATTAAAAGGGAGACTAAAGCCCTCCCCTCCCCAGGACACAGAGACACTCACCCGAAATGGAGGCGGCCACTTACGCCCGGGCGGAGGGAGCCGCTCTCCCCCGCGGAGGCGGCGGCGGCGGCGGCGGCGGGCAGACCCGGGGAGGACGATTCACACGTTCGCGGACCCCGCGGCCACCAAGGTCGCGCCCCCGCTCCCCTCCCCACCCGGATGGAACGTTCGCCGGAGGCGGCGACCAATGGCAGCGCGCCGCCCGCGCCTCAACGTTCCATCCTAGAACGCCGAGGATCTCCTCTCCCTTCTCACCCGCCCCCCGTCGCCTTCCCGTCGCAGCTGCGTCGGCCGAGGGGGCGGGGCCTGGCCTGGCCTCGCCGCCTTAAAGCCACAGCGCCCCGCTTCCTCCTCCTCCTTCTTCTCAGGACGCATTTATGACGTTTGCCAAGCGCCGCAGGAGAAGGGAGGGGCCGGGAGAGAAGGAGGCGGGAGGAGTCTCTCCCCGCCCCGAGGAGCTTCCAATTTAAGAAATTAATTCCCCCCCCATTTTAGTCGTGGGCTTTTGATATACTTCAAGGCTGTTGAAAGGGTTCCTTGCTCTTTAAAATAATTATTTTATTTCATTTTATTGTTTTATAATATTATAATATATATATTATATATATATATATATAAAATATATATATTATAATAATTATATACTATATTATACTATATATTACAATATATCGATTGCATACTATATTAATATATATATTATTATATACATTAACATTATATTTTATATTATGTTAATATAATTCTAGTATTAATTATATATATTATTAATATACAGTAATACTACAATATAGCATATGTTATATATATACTTATAATGTAGCAAATAATTATTATAATATATATTATATATATATATATATATAAAATATATATATTATAATAATTATATACTATATTATACTATATATTACAATATATCGATTGCATACTATATTAATATATATATTATAATAATTATTTGCTACATTATAAGTATATATATAACATATGCTATATTGTAGTATTACTGTATATTAATAATATATATAATTATATAATTAATACTAGAATTATATTAACATAATATAAAATATAATGTTAATGTATTATTTATATATATTTATATATATTATAATTATATGCTACATTATAATATATAAGTATATATATGTAACATATGCTATATTATAGTATTATTATATATTAATTATATATATAATTATATAATTAATACTAGAATTATATTAATATAATATAAAATATTTTAATATATTATTTATATATATTTATATATATTATAATAATTATATGCTATATTATAATATATAAGTGTATATATATATATAAAACATATGCTATATTATATTATTATCATTTAGTAATATAATATATATAAATATATATAAATAATATATTAACATTATATTTTATATTACATTAATATAATTTTAGTGTTAATTAATAGTATTGATATATTAATATAACATATTGACAATATATCAATTGATATTAATACTATTAATTGACTAATGTTGGAGATACTGGTTTGCCTACCTGTCCCGGGTCTTCCTCCCAAAACGGAGCCCTGGGCAGCCAATTAATAATTAATTAATTAATTAATTAATTAATAATTAATAATAATAATTAATAATAATAACGCCTTCACACTATTTCATGGCAGGGACGGGTTCTCCCTGGGGGCCGCCCTGGGGTCTTGGGACACACGTGTTTTAAATAGAATCCTGTGGTTGTTATTATTATTATTATTAATAAATAATAGTGAAATACCCCCCGATCGCCCTTGGTTTTGTTTCCCCCGGTTCTCCTTTGTTGCCCCCAAGGGGCTCTTTGCCAGGAGCCCGGAGTCCCGGGCGGCTGAACAGACGGGACAGACTTCAAATCAAGAAGTCACCGTTTCCCCCTTTCAGAAGACCCGGAAACCCTTTCCGCACCGGGCCGTTATCGCGCGACGATCCCGCTTCCAGCCGCCCAGGGGGTCCCGGGGTGTGCCGCTCAGGGGGGGGCCTCAAGGGCCTCTGGTTCCCCCTGTCCTCCCTAAACGGCAAACCCCAGGATTCCCTAGGAGGCTGGAAGGGGGATCGTCGCGCGATAACAGCCCGGTGCGGAAGGGGCCCGAGAGCCCTGCCTGCAAGCTTGGCGGAGCTCCGGGGCGGCGGGAGGGTTAACGGGGAGTGGGCGGGGTATGCAAATGAGGCCCCGCCCCCGCCTCTCCCTCCCTCCCCCCCTTCGGTCCATGAAAGCAGGAGGAGGAAGCGAAGCCGCTGCGGCCGCCGCGCCCCGGGCAGACTTCATCGGCCGCTCCGGCTCCGGCTCCGGCTCCGGCTCCCGGCCTCCCCCTCCATGGCGGCCACGGGGGTCCTCCCCTTCATCCGGGGGGTGGATCTCAGCGGCAACGACTTCAAGGTGGGTGCGGACGGGGCCGGAGGCGCGCGATCGTCCCGCGGCAACGCCCCGGAGGGCCGGGTCCGGGCCGGCGAGGCCTCCCGGCGCCCCCCAGGCCCGGGGAGGCCCGTCGGGAGAGCCAGTCCCGAGGACTGGATGGGCGTCCTTGAACCGGGGCCAGCAAGGCCTCGCGAGGGGCTAATCTTAGCCCTGGGCTCGTGCGGCCCTCCAGAGGCCTGGGAAGCCCGGTGGGCGGCCGCCGGCCCCGAAGTCGTTCGATTTGCAAGGCTTGCGCTTTCGCCGCGATGACTGCCGGCCTTTGAGTCACACAGCGTTCCTCGTCTGCCGGGGGACGGCCTGTTCTTGCAGCGAAACTCCCAAGAGCAGCAGCCCAAAGGCCTCCCCGATTGTCAAGCAACTCTTGGGCCCCCTTTTCCCCACCGTCCTCGCGCGCAGCCGCCTGGCCCCGATCCCCGGCCCCGAAGTCGTTTGGAAGTCCTACGGTTTGCAAGGCTTGCGCTTTCGCCGCGATGACTGCCGGCTTTTGAGTCACACAGCGCTCCTCGTCTGTTCTTGCAACGAGGAGGAGATGGCACGTTTTCTTCTGCGGGGAAATAGAAAAGCGATTCAGACGATGGGGGGGGGTCGTCTGTGGGTCAAGGAAACTCCCAAGAGCAGCAACCCAAAAGGTCTCCCCGATTGTCAAGCAACTCTTGGGCCCCCTTTTCCCCACCGTCCTCGCGCGCAGCCTCCTGGCCCCGATCCCCGGCCCCGAAGTCGTTCGGAAGCCCTGCGGTTTGCAAGGCTTGCGCTTCCCCCGCCATGACTGCCGGCTTTTGAGTCACACAGCGCTCCTCGTCTGTCCTTGCAGCGAGGAACGCAGAGCCCTGTTTCTCTTGCAGGAAAATAGAAAAGCGAATCGGACAATGGGATGGGGGTCTGTGGGTCAGGGAAACTCCCAAGAGCAGCAACCCAAAGGCCTCCCTAATCGTTAAGCAACTCTTGGGCCCCCTTTTCGCCACCTTTCCAAAAAGAGGCGCTGGGGAAGCCACAAAGCTGGGCCACCCCCCCAAAAAGTCACCTGAGCCATGGAAACATTTCACAAGGTGCTTAATGCTTCCTCGGTTCGGTTCCTCCTAAATACTCTCTGCAGTTGCTCCTGGCTTGTTTTTCATTGTTTGCCTGCGTGTCTGTGAATTTAATTCTTTTTTTTTTTTTAAATAAAGTGGGGGAAATTATAATTGGGGAGAGTAGGGGGTGAAATGAATCAGCCTTAAAGGGATCACAGCACTCTTGTTTCCTCTCCGCTCTTTTGGTTGCTGGAACAGATCAACCAGACTGGGGCCTTTTCCGCACTAGACTGTTATAGTGCGATTATTCCACTTTCAACCTCCTATGGAATCCTGGGGTTTGCAGTTTCGGGAGGGGCCCCAAAGGCCATCCTCAAAGGCCCCTAAGCCCGAAACGGCAAACCCCAGGATTCCATAGGAGGTTGAAAGTGGAACCATAGCGCTATAAGAGGCTAGTGTGGAAATGGCCAGGGTTTTTTTTGCCCCCGAAATGGCTTGCATTCAGCTTCTTAGGAGGAGAAAAGACAGTGCTTCGTTTGCAAATTCCAATTAATTCAGATTGCAAGAGTAAATAGAAGAGTGGAGACAGCAGGGCAGCAGGGATCCCAATTTTCACTTGCTATCATGGCTTCATCCTATGCAATCCTTATGGCAACCCTAAGACAAAGCTGTCGGGGTTTTTCTGGGGCTGAGAGTGTGTGACACGCCCAGGCTAAGCAGGGATTCGAACCCCGGTCCCCAAAGCCCAAACCATCACACTGGACTGGCTCATTTGCCGTTTAGGAAGATGCATTTTGAGAGCTTGGGTAGTGACTCCCCAAAACTAGAAATCCCAGGACTCTGTAGGGTGGGAGCCACATGGCAGTTAAAGCGGAATCATAGTGCTATAATTGGGTAGTGTGGAAGGGCCTTTAGAGTCGGTGAATCAGGAGGCCAAAAAGAACAGCATGAGCAATACCTGTGTTTGGGGGGAAAAGACGAGCCGGGAAGTCTATGCAGAAACAAATCAGGAGTGAATCTTTGATGTAAATAATTAGGGTCAAAGCATAAGCCATGGTTGCCACCTTCAGCTTAAAAATCTATAAGCACATTTGTATTCCACACCCTCATCTTCTGCCTCTCCCGCCCTTGTTAGTCGCCTACACGGTCTGGTTTTTAGATTCCCAGCTTAGTATAGGGAGAAAAAAATGCCCTAAAAATGCCCTATATAGCAGAAATTGGGAATTTGGGACTGTGGAACTTTTGGACTACAACTCCCGCAATCCCTTGGCCACGGCACCCTTCTGATGGTATCAAAGCTTATAGTGTGGCTTACAGAAAGTGGACAAAGGGAATTCCCCCCTTCTTTTCCCAAGTCATGGTCAAATTTGAGGTCATCCTGTAGATTCCCAAAAAGCTACTGATTTATTCATCTGTTGCACCAGGATTGTCCTGTGGAACTCACTGCCACAAGATGTACGGGTAGCCAACCCTTTTCGGAGAGGTGTATCCCCCTGAGTTCGATGGGGCCTGTTATTATTGTGTGCCTTGAAGTCGCTTCCAAATTGCAGTGCCCCTAAGACGAACCTATCAGTACGAGGTCATATGAAGAGATGATTTAATTATTATTTATGGTATGCCTTCGTCACTGTACTTTCTTATGAGCGGCTTGCTTAATGGCTTGTAGCAGAATGTGTCGGCTGACTCCATGAGAAAGCTGAGGCAGGTTGAATTTTAAGACGATGTGGCAAGGTTGGAAATTTCTCCCCGGGGTGTCTCATGCGCAATGGCTCACTGATGCGAACGGGTCATCCGCTGAGCATGTGAAAGATGCCCGAGCCCAAGCCGGAGAACCTCAGCTCCATTACAGCTCTATAACCTCCTATATAGCAGAGTTCATCACCTTCCAGGGTCGGAGCTCGCCTGGAGTCCTGTGTCCACTTCTGGGCTCCACAGGTCAAGAGGGATATGGATAAGCTGGAACATGTCCGGAGGAGGACGACCAAAATGGTGAGGGATCTGGAGACCATGAAGCCCTGTGAGGAGCATCTTAGAGGGCTGGGGGTGTTTAGCCTGCAGAAGAGAAGGTTAAGAGGGGACATGACAGCCATGGTGAAGGGATGTCATATGGAGGCTGGAGCAAACCTGTTTTGTGCTGCTCCAGAGACTAGGACATGGAGCAGTGGCTTCAAACTACATGAAAAGAGATTGCACGTCAATATTAAGAAGAACTTCCTGACGGTCAGAGCTGTCCGGCAGTGGAATCTGCTGCTGCCTCCGTGGAGTGTGACGGAGTCTCCTCCTTCTTTGGAGGTTTTTAAACAGAGGCTTGGATGGGCATCTGTTGGGAATGCTTCTGCATGGCACAAGGGGGTTGGACTGGATGGCCCCCGGGGTCTCTTTCAGTTCTACCATTCCATGATGCTATGAGGTCTGTTCCTTCCTCTACATGGCATCCCTTCAAATATTTAAACATGGCTCTCATGTCCCCAATTAGCCTTCTCTTCTGCAGACTCAACATCCCCAGCTCTCTGAGTCTATCCTCAGAGGGCTTCATGGCTTCCAGACCCTCCACCATTTTGGTCGCCCTCCTCTGGACTTGCTCCGGCTTGACCACGTCCTTCTTGAATTGGGGTGCCCAGAACTGGACACAGTATTCAAGATGGGGTCTAACCAAAGCAGAGTAGAGTGGTACCAGCACCTCCCTCGATCTGGACACCAGACTCCTATGGATGCAGCCGAGAATTGCATTGGCTTTCCTGGCTGCCGCATCACACTGCTGACTCCTGTTCAGCTCATGGTCTATGAAGACTCCTCGATCCCTTTCACACGTACTGCTATCCAGCCACGTGTCCCCCATCCTATATTTCTGTATTCCATTCTTTCTACCTAAGGGTAGGACCTTACACTTCTCTCTGTTGAATTAACAGGATAAACATGGTACTTTAAAGTACAGAGAAAAGACTTCCACAGATTATAGGTGTGTGTCCGCTTTCAGGTCACCTGTCAACTTGTGGCAACCCCCTAGGAAAATTCCTTAGACGAGGAATTCTCAGGGGTGGTTTTGCCAGTTCCTTCCTTGGAAATGCAGCCCTGTTGTAGCGTTTTGTGCCTTCAGGTTGTTTCAGTGACCCTACGGCAAACTTGTCGTGGGGTTTTTCTGGGGCTGAGAGTGTGTGACTCACCCAGGGTCCCCCAGTGGGTTTGCATGGCCGAGCGGGGAAGGGAATCTTGATCTCCAGGGTCGTGGCCCAATGCTCAGACCGCATTTTTCCAATGCTCAGACCGCGATGCCACGAGCGAACCACACCTGACATTTGATGGTGGTCTCCCATTGAAGCCCCGCTTTAATTTCCCGGGTCAGGTTGGATCGATATGCAAATGGTCCGGGGCTCAAGCCACGGCTTTTGAAATCTTGAACGGACCTAACTGAGTTTTTCTGGATGGTCCTATTTTCTCCCACTCTTCAGCCATTTCCGCACTGCACTGCTATAGTGCTATTATTCCACTTTCACCCTCCAATGGAATCCTGGCGTTTGCAATTTCGAGAGGATCATTTAGAATTCTCAGCCAGGGAGCTCTTTGGAAACTTCAGGAAACTACAAACCCCAGAATTCCACAGGAGGTTAAAAAAAGTGGAATAATAACACTATAACAGTGTAGTATGGAAATGGTCTTCATTTTGGTTTTTTTCCTATTTGCTGTTTCTTTGAGGGGGCTTTTCTAACTCTTTGCCGTGGGGTGTGGCTCCACGGATTCCAAACACAGGCGATCATTTGAGTTATATTTAGTATTTGGCTGCGTTTGGTGCGCGTTCCCTCTGAGTCACGGCTGGGATCTCAGAATATTTCTGCAGTGACTCTGTGGCCCGGCTTGCAAACAATGATGTAACCCCTCCTAGATGCTGATAATTTCGTTCTCCACGGAGTTTTCCAGTTGCTTTTTAAAGTCACCTCACCCACTAACCTTTATTTCCTCTTGGGAAATTTCCTCTTTCCATTATTCCTCCTTCTGTTATTTCCTCTTGGCAAATTCCAAAAAAATATCCACATGCTAGGAGTCACAACAACTTTCCGCTTTCTGTTTCTGAATTTCTGGCTACTGGCAGGGCCGTATTCTAGCGTGTCCCATCGGCCTTGCTCTCCCTGCCCTGTAGCGCATTGATGTTTGCAAGTGGGCTTTGTTGTGTTGGAAGGGGATGATGGGATCAGGTGAAAAACAGCGTGCTGTGAATGTGAGCATGTTGTTGCAATGAGCCCTTAGCTGTAGATTTGTGCACTGGCAGGGGGTTGAGCTAGATGACCTCTGAGTGTGCTAACTCTACAATTTGGATATTTGAGTTGTTAGCACGTTTGCAATCCTGTGCACCTCTTGCAGAAATAAAATGAAGTAAATAACAGTATATGTGGCACCCAATGCAACACTTTTGTGCAACGACACGTTTTTACAGAATTCTACCATTTGGGCTACTGCTGCCCTATTTTTTTTAAAAAAGCCTCTTGTATCGGTGAAGTCTTTGGAAAAGGTTTCCCATTCAGGCTTCTCAAATGTAATAAATTCCCCACCTTCCTTCCAATCCCCTTTTAGGGTGGCTATTTCCCAGAGCACGTCAAGTCCATGACCAGCTTGCGATGGCTGAAGCTCAACCGGACTGGCCTTTGCTACTTGCCTGAGGAATTGTCTTCTCTCCAGAAGCTGGTAAGGGACCCGGCTGCCCTCTGGTGATGCTCAGGACAAGAGCATATCTGTCTACAAATATCAAAAGATTTTTCCCATACCAAACTGATATGCTGTAATACATCCAGCCAAAATAGGGGAAACCACCCTATGTGCCTGCATCTAAATAGTATCTAATATGCCCAAAATGCACCCAGATTGTTGATACAGCTCTGAACCTGTGATGTTCAACACAAGTACACTTTGTCCATGAAGAGCTGGTTTGTACCTCCTGTGCAATTAGTTTGCATGTGACTCTGCAAGTGGGTTTGCATTGCATGGGCGCACATTCAGATTTATTTATTTTTTTGCAAGGATCCTATTGTTGTTTTTGTTTTTTTCCAAACAGGAGCATCTCTCGGTGAGCCACAACAGCCTTACCACCCTCCACGGAGAACTCTCTGGACTGCCTTGCCTGCGGGTAAGACCCCCAGCTCAGTGAAGCACTGTTGGGAATTTCTTAGAATCACAGAATCTAGGAAGGAGTACAAAAATGATAAATTAATAGCATTGTCAATAAAAAGGGGTTTTAAATAGAAATTGCCTTTGTTCCTTGGGGGGATCGGGGAGGGAGGGAAGGGACATAACAGTAATACATTTATTGGGAAAATTATTGTTAGTTGTAGGTGGCGCACTGATGGATTTGGATGAATTGCATTAATACTGTATTGTATTATTATTCCACTGTTGAGCAGCTGTTATCCTCAAGAAGTTGCTCCTAATGTTTAGGTGGAATCTCTTTTCCTGAAGTTTGAAACCATTGCTCCCTGTCCTAGTCTCTGGAGCAGCAGAAAACAAGCTGGCTCCATCTACCTTACATTCTTGCAAACATTTAAAAATGGCCCTTATGTCCCCTCTCAAAGTCTACCCTGCTCCCTTAGCCATTCCCTCCTAAGGCTTGATTTCCAGACTTTGGATAACCTCGGTCACCTTCCTATGGACATTTCCAGCTTGTCAGTATCCTCTTGGGGTGCAGGCATCCCTTAAATCCTCTCTCCTGATATCTAACCATCAATATTAGGGCTCTGGTTTTTGGTGCTGTGAACCTAACCCTCGAATCCCCCCTTGATCCTCTCTATTGTTCCCCCAGGCCATTGTTGCTCGAGCAAACTGCTTGAAGAACTCCGGCGTTCCTGATGATATTTTCCAGCTGGACGATCTCTCCGTCTTGGTATGTTTGTCCTTTTGCTTTATTTATTTGTTTATTCGAATATCCCCGTCTCACCATCTATTGTCATATCCCGGGGGGTGGGACACCATTAAACCTGGATAAACAGCTTAAAACATTTCCAAATAAAAGCAACAGGTTGCTTTAAGCAGGATAAAAGCACATTATATAAATTGTCAGGGCTCCCCATTCACACTGCAGAATTATAGCGCTATGGTTCCGCTTTTAACCGGCATGATTCCGTCGTGTGGCATCCCAGGATCGGCACTTTAGCAGGGAGTACTTAGAATTCTTAGCTGGAGAGCTCTAGTGCCTTCCCAAACTGCAAACTTCAGGATGGTATTGAATGTTGCTATGGCAATTAAAGTGGGATAACAGTGCTGTAACTACTTAGTGTGAACGGTGCTGAGGTTAAAATAGTAAAAGGCTAAAAGGGTTCAGACGGTGTCCATGTTCACGTTAAAAAGGAGTAAGATTGGGCCTAAAGGCTTTAATTAAGAACAGTTTTTAACTAAAAGAGACCGATGATGGCATTGTTGTTGCTAATTGCTCCCCCGTTCCAAAAAAAGAAGAATCCTGGGAGGACAGTTTCCCTCTGTTTTGGGCTCTCCAGCCCAATGAAGTGGGAAGACACTTCATACACACACATGCACGTGATTTTTGTTACGTTTTTAATCTGCACTCGCTTTAATAATGTGCGAGCTGCCCGCGCCTTACTCCTGTCCTGTTACTCCTGTTTTTGTTTGGTTTTTTTGCCCAGGACCTGAGCTACAACCAGCTGACGGAGGTGCCTCGGGAGCTGGAGAACGCCAAAAATATGCTCGTCCTCAACCTGAAGCATAACAGGTGAGTGCAATAAAAGAGCGCAGCTTCTCTATGTTCTCACTTTACCCGGTTAATACTCAGTTAAGACACTGCTTGGTTTTACTAGTCCTTTTTAGCCTCCGCTTGGGTTTTTCCCGGGCTTTGCAAAAACTGTCCGTGTAGCTGGGGATGACACGAAAGGAGAGGGGCTGCTGGGATATTTGCAATTGATCCCTGACTCTCCTTTGTCTCTCCCTCCCCATCTCTTTGTGTGCATCTGTGTGTCTCTCTCTTTGTGTCCCTCTGTGTCTGTTTGTCTCTCGATGACCATTTCCGCACTACACTGTCATGGTGCTGTTATTTCACTTTGGACATCCTATGGAACCCTGGGGTTTGCCGTTTAGGGAGGGGCATTGAGGATTCTCAGCCAGAGAGCTCTTTGGCCTCAGGAAACTACAAACCTCAGAATTCCATAGGAGGTTGAAAGTGGAATAGTAGCACTATAATAGTGTAGTGTGGACAGGCTCTTTCTCTGTGTCTCTCTCTGTTCATTTGTCTCTTTCTGTCTGCCTGTCTCTGTTTGCTTCTGTGTGTGTGTGGGGGTCTACCTCTTTGGCCATTTCTACATGGGACTGTTATAGCACTATGATTCCACTTCCAACATTCTGTGGAATCCTGGGGTTTGCAGTTTCAGGAGGGGCCCCAAGGCACGCACAAGTGTGTCTCTTTTCCTCTCCATTCTCTTTTTGTTGGTCTGTTTGTGTGTTCTCTCCCTCTCTCTCTCTCTCTCTCTCTCACACACACACACACACAAAAGAAGGCAAACATAGACTCAGTCTTGAGTTCCATTCTAGCTGGAAAAATTCATCCATCGCCCTCCCCTCCATTTTGCAGCCTCTCTTTCTCTCTGCTGAGTCCTCTCTGTTGATTTTGTAAAGAAACATCTTGGCTCTCATGCCCACAAACAGCTGAAATAAACTGAAAAACAGGCACCCATCAGACCAACCCTCAATTTTATTGGGAGAAGCAGCTCCGGGCCCCGTTTCAAAAGCTGGAGCAGGATCGGGTAAGGGAGTCTGCAGCGATCCAGATGTCGTGAAGCTGCGACAACACCCACCGTCCCTGCCCAACAGCCGATGGGATTTGCTGCCCAAAATATTTGGAGGGCACTGTGTTGGGCAAGACTGCCCTGGGAGGATATCTAAATTGCAGCTTTCCAGTTTGACCAGAGGAGTTGTATGGTCGTATCTGTGTGTCTGCGTACTTTACGGGTGGCTTGGGCACCTTTGCACACCACACAATTGCAGCGCTATGATTCCGCTTTAAGTGCCGTGGTTCCATCCAGTGGAATCTGTAGCATCTGCAGTTGAGGAAGGAGTGCTTAGAGTTCTCAGCCAGAGAGCTCTTCCAGTGCCTCCCTAAACTACAAATCTAAAGGTTTTGATCCTCAGTTGGCCATGGAAACCCACTGGGATGACCTTGGGAGCATCACACACTCTCAGCCCCAGAAAACCCTGGGAGAGGGGCACCATATGTCGGAAACAACTTGAAGGTCCATGACAACAAACTGCTCTTTTCACCATTGCCACTCTCTGCACGCTGCTAGATGATAATTCTCCTTTTCTTTCTTTCTCTCTCTTTTTATTTTTATTTGGCATGCTGTTTTGCTTCCTGTGATTCGACTCGGTGCCATCCAGCGTTCAGCCTTCCGTTTGCAAGCTTAACCAAAGCTGTTTTTGCTTTTCAACCCGGATTCGTTTCTGACAGTTTCTTCGCAGGGAGGGCTTCCTGTACTTAGAATTTTCCGCCAAAGAGTTTCTCTGAACTGCAAATCCCAGGATTCCACAGGGTGGAACTGCAGCAGCTAAAGTCGAATTGTAGCACTAGATCTGTGGGGCATGCAAGGGCCCTTCGCTGGAGTTTTTTCCCCAGTGTGACGAAATAGCTCAAGGTCTTCATGTCCTTGTGTTGGAGTCTCTGCACTGCTAAAGCTTTGCACCTGCAAGTCAGCCGGTAAATTCCACTTGCCAGGACCTGCTTTGCTGTTAAATTGGGTGTGTCCCCCTTTCTCCTTCCCGCTGCAGCATCGACAGCATCCCCAACCAGCTGTTCATCAACCTGACCGACCTGCTGTATCTGGATCTGAGCGACAACAAACTGGAGAGCCTCCCCCTCAAATGAGACGCCTAGTCCACCTCCAGACCTTAATCCTGAATAACAACCCGCTTCTCCACGCCCAGCTCAGGTAAGAGGGCGAGTCAGCCGGCCGGCGGATGCCGCCGTCCCCTTTCTGGCGTGTCTCTTTCCAGACGTGACGGAAAGCTTCCCTTATCTGCTTCTCTTGCGTGAGAACAAATCCTTTAAAAAGTTTTCTCCCTGCTGGGGGAATGAGAGAATGAACAGGTTGGCATAAAAGCTCTACTCCCGTTGGCTTTCTTTAGGTTTCGAAATAGTTCTGTATCCTGCTCTTAAATAATTTTCTGAATATTTTTATCGAAAGTAAGTACATGCAACAAAGCGAATGCAAAACATCTAAACAATTGGCATCTAAACTTTTAACCAAAGCGAGCTTCCCAGAGGATGGGGTTGCAGCGTAGGATGAATAAATGCCCATATAAACCTTGTAAAAAAACCCAGAAAGAAACAAAAAAGGCAAGAGGAGGACAGATGAAAGACTGGGTTCTGTTTTTCAACCAATTCCACTTTCTGACCGTGCTCAGAAACCCATCCAATAATGGGGAGATGCCTATATATATATTTTTAACTGGGAAAAGTTGGGTTATAAATAAATATAACAATAACCACAACCACAAGATTAACAACAACAATAATAATTATCTGTTTCTCTCCCCGCTTCTCACTGCTTCCTTGTTGGCTGCTGGAAACCTTCTTCTTCCAAAACGGAAGGCAACTCCCGGCCATGGTTGCCTTGCAGACGTTGCACCTCAGAAACACGCAACGCACCCAGAGCAACCTCCCGACGAGTTTGGACGGCTTGGCCAACCTCACAGGTAGGTCGTGGGAGAATTCTGCCGAGGAGCCCAGTTCTGTGTGTTTCACAGCATTGCGCTGGCGAGGGGCGGAATGGCAGGTGGGTGGGAGAACATTCAGGCCGGCGTCCTGCTAATGACACACGTGTGCGGACACAACACGGGGTGAACGAGCTGTCGTAGCAGAAGTGGAGTTGGGCATACAGCGGGAGTAATGTTTTAACCACCTGGGTGTTTTAATTTGTTATAAGTAGGCTTGAGTCCTGAACTGAGAAAAAATATAATTATCATCATCATTTTCTTGGAGCCTTTCCGCACTACACTATTATTCCACTTTCAACATCCTGTGGGATTCTGGAGTTTGTAGTTTCCTGAGGCCAAAGGCCAATGAGATCTCTGGCTGAGAATTCTAAATTCGCCTCCCTCAACTGCAAACCCCAGGATTCCGTAGGAGGTCGAAAGTGGAATAATAGCACTTTAACGGTCTAGTGCGGAAATGGCCTGAACTAAATGCTGCATGTCCCATCTCTAAAGTAAGGCCATTTCTGCACTACATTGTTATAGTGCTATTATTCCACTTCCAACATCTTGTGGCATCCTGGGGTTTGGAGTTTGCTGAAGTTTTTGGAAACTTTTGGAGAGAATCCTCAACGCCCCTCCCTACACTGCAAACCCCAGGATTCCATGGGATGTTGAAAGTGGAATCACAGTGCTATAACCGTGTGGTGCGGAAAGGCCCTTAGCCATGGCCCCTCAAGTGCCCTTTCACCCTTCCCTCCGCCTCTGCCCGTCTTGACGGTCTCCCCTTCTCTTTCCTCCGGCCCTGCTCAGATGTAGACCTCTCCTGCAACGAGCTGAGCCGGGTTCCCGAGTGCCTCTACACCCTGACCAACCTCCGCCGCCTGAACCTGAGCACCAACCAGATTTCGGAGCTCTCCCTCTGCATCGACCAGTGGACGCACCTGGAGACCCTCAACCTGTCCAGGAACCAGCTCTCTTCCCTACCTGTAGGTGGCGCCGTTGACCCGATCCATCGCTGCCGCTTTGCTTTTGGCGCCCTCCAGCTGCGGGGGCTCTGCCGCGAGGCATATGGGTTTTGGAGTCCTTGCTAGCCTCCCGGCCAAATATTAATGGCTGTCAGCAGTCTCAGAACGATTCATTAATATTAGCAACCTTGTTAGATACTTTTTGCATTAGCCTGGCAAAAGCAAAACAAAATTTTTATTATCCAGTAATAATTACTTAATAATAGTTATTTATTTAATATTTATGTTATTTTTTTGCTTCTTAAGCCTGTTATTCCCGCTCCTGAGCAGGGCAGGCAGAAAGTTTTTAAAGAACGAGCTAGGAGGGTGTGGTACTGTTTTAATTGCTGTTTTTAAGGGTTTTTCTTTCAATTGTGTTTTATTCTTTTCTTGAGATGTCATTGTGTCAGTTCTGTAAACAGTAAATAGTTTAACAGTATTTTAATATTCACATTTTTGTATGTCGGTGTGTTTTTAATTGTATTGCTTTTTTAAATTGTGAGCCTCTTTGGGTCCCAGTTTTGGGGGGAAAGCAGGATATAATAATAAGAATAATAGTAGTAATATTAGTAATATTAGAAGACACATTGAAGCAATGCAATGTACACAGGAGTTTCCCTGGACCTAACCTGCCAGGATTCAGGCTTTGGGGGCAGATGGTTGACAAAATCAGCTTGCAAACACAGAGACTCTCCCCCTCTCATCCTGCCTCATACACTCCCTGTGGGGCAGCTGAATTCTTACCTTTACCCCTTGTGTCCTTTCCCCCTTCCCTAGTCTGCCATCTGTAAGCTGACCAAGCTGAAAAAGCTCTACCTGAACTCCAACAAGCTGGACTTTGACGGCATCCCCTCCGGCATCGGGAAGCTGGCTAACCTGGAGGAGTTCATGGCCGCCAACAACAACCTGGAGCTCATTCCAGAAAGTCTGTGCAGGTATGCCGTGCCGAGCCTTCCTTCTGCCCCTGGCCGTCCCATCAATGAGAGGTAGAATTTTCTACCAGGGTAACTGTTAGGATGTCCTCAGAAAAAAGCCCTCAGTAGCTGCTGTAGATATCCAGGGCTTCTGCAGACCCATCTCAAGATGCTCAAAAGAGGGGTCTTTTATTGGTTAAAAAAAGAAAAGCCCAGTGTCTTCAGATGTGGCTCTTCCGCTGACTTCATTCAAGGCTCCCCCATTTTTGCTTCTTTCTCCAGGATTTCAGGTAAGTTCATATGTTCCAAGATTCTAAGGATACAGACGATGGGACCTACTTGGAGGTGCAAAGAGATTGAACCTTCTGGGTAGAAAACAGGGGCTTTACCGCTGAGCTGTGCTCTTCCCCCCTTCCCCAAAGTGTCAGAGGAGCACAGATGAGGACTGGGTGACTCCCCTTCTCTTTCCGCAGGTGTGCGAAGCTCAAGAAGCTGGTTTTGAACAAGAACCGCCTGGTCACCTTACCAGAGGCCGTCCACTTCCTGACGGACATTGAGGTGGGACTTCTGGGGTGTGGCAAGGTGCCCTTGCCAGCAGAAGTGGCAGAAATGGGGGCACTGTAAGGAAATTAAAAACAAGCTGGGTTTTTCTTAGGGTGATGAGCAGCTAAGGTTTTCTCATGCCTACATCTGACTTAAGCAGATATCAACTTGAAAACTAGTTGAAACATCAGCAGAACCAGGTCAATAGGCAAACTATTGTTGCTTGAGGTCTTCAAAAGAAAACACAAATTGTGGTCTTAGATTATGTGGCCCTACAAGTGTTGTTGGGAGCCAGACAACAACTCTGGAGGCGAGAGTTTCATTGCCAAGTTTGGGCAGTGTTCTTGTGGCTTGCGTTCACGGTTGAATCGTGGCCTCCAAACGGAAGTCACAAGAGTGGTCACAAGAATGACCTTTCCCACCAACCTTCCTTCTTGCAGGTCCTGGATGTCCGTGAGAACCCCAACCTAGTCATGCCCCCAAAACCTGTGGACAGAACCTCGGAGTGGTACAACATCGATTTCTCCCTGCAGAACCAGCTCCGGCTGGCCGGCGCCTCTCCGGCCACCGTGGCAGCCGCTGCCGGGGGTGAGTTTGGAACTCATAGAATCATAGAATCATAGAAATGTAGAGTTGGAAGAGACCACAGGGGCCATCCAGTCCAACCCCCTGCCATGCAGGAACACCCTCAAAGCAATCCCGACAGATGGCCATCCAGCCTCTGCTGAAAAACCTCCAAGGAAGGAGACTCCACTACACTCCCAGGCAGCAGATTTCACTGCCGGACAGCCCTGACTGTCAGGAAGTTCTTCCTGAGGTTCAGGTGGAATCTCCTTTCCTGCCGCTTGAATCCATTGCTCCTTGTCCTGGTCTCTGGAGCAGCGGAAAACAAGCCCTCTCCTTCCTCTACATGACATCCCTTGAGTTCCCTTCAAGCTATTTTCTCTTTGTGTCTGTGGGTAGATAGGGTTATGCCAGTCATTTCCCTGCCTTTCCCAGCAAATTTGAACCTCACTGTGTCCCGAAGAACTTGGGGAGTTACTTTTGGAAAGAAACGTATTCCCTTAATTGCATACATGGTTAGGATGTTTATAAAGCAACGTGGTAACAGGAGATAAAATTAATGTGTTCCTGTTACTGGTTACAGTCTTAGAATGTTTGGAACATAACACTGCAGCCTATTGCTTTTGCTCCTTGCAGTTGTTAGAAAAAAGAACTCATTGTATTGTCTGCTTGTTGCTTTTCAATTATTTTCTGATTACTGTTGGAGAGGAAAAAACTTCAGATTTGATCAGAGAACAGCAGACAACATTCCCATGAAGTGCCTCTTAAAACTGGCCTTAAAGCCTAACTTTGTTAGGATAACTGAGAACTATTAGTCACTACACCAGAAACAGTAACTTTGCTGTTCATTATGGTGTAACTGTCCTCATTAAAGTAACTAGCTACAGGTAACTACGTCGCCTTTGACTCCTTATTTCCAAGCTCCGGTTTTACCAGACACTTTTACAGGCCAAGACACTTAATTTTTCTTTCTGAAATTCATTCTCCTGCCTTCTAAAATCCACTTGAGTCCAGCCTTTCAGAAATTGGTACCACCCTAATGTTTTGGGCGACAACTCCCATCACCCCAGCCAGCTAGCACAACCTGTACTAGCTGGGGATGATGGAGCATGTCATTCTCCTGAACACTCAAACTTATTTCCCTGCTCCCTCTCTCTCTTGCCATTATCTTTATTACCCTCAATGCCCACCTCCTTTCTGTGCCCAGGGAGCAGCCCAAGAGACCCCCTGGCACGGAAAATGCGCTTGAGGAGGCGCAAGGATTCGACCCAGGACGACCAAGCCAAGCAGGTGCTGAAGGGCATGTCGGACGTGGCACAGGAAAAGAACAAGAAGATGGAGGTAGGAACGCAGATGTGGGAATCTGTGTCCTCGTATTTGGCCGATCCAGGGATCTGGCATCCTGAATTCTAACCTTAGGGCAGTAACTAGGATTCCTTATTTGTCTTTTGTTGGACTCTAGGATCCTTTGGTGCTTAACTGGTAGGGTCCCTCCCTCTTGCTGGGTTTGACTGCTAGGATCTCTTCCTCTGTTTAATTACCTGGCTCCCTCACTCTTCTTGTGTTTTACAGTTTGGATCCTTTGCTCTTACTTAAAGGCTAGGTTGCCTTGCTTTTCTTTTACTTAATTGCTTGGATCCCTTGCTCTTCTTCAGCTTAATTACTAGACTCCCTTACTTATGCTCAACCACTATCATCCTTTGCTCCTCTTGTCTTTGACTGCTAGGATCTCTCAGACTCTTCCTTCGTTTGTGTACTAGGATCTCTTAATACTTGTGTTTATGTACTGAGATCGCTTCTTGTTCTGATGAAATGCTAGGGTCCCTTACCCTCCTTTTATGTAACTGCTTGGATCCCTTACTCTTCTTCCATCTGCTTACTAGGATCCCTTACTACCCTCCTTTTATGTAACTGCTTGGATCCCTTACTCTTCTTCCATCTGCTTACTAGGATCCCTTACTACCCTCCTTTTATGGAACTGCTTGGATCCCTTACTCTTCTTCCATCTGCTTACTAGGATCCCTTACTACCCTCCTTTTATTTAACTGCTAGGATCCCTTACTCTTCTTCCATCTGCTTACTAGGATCCCTTACTTTACTTTTCCCCCACCTCTTCCGTCCTTTCACCACCAGGAAAACGGAGATCTGAAGTACACAGACCTGAAGACGCGCCGCTGGGACCAGAGCCTGGAGAAGCCTCAGCTCAACTACTCCGAGTTCTTCACGGAAGATGTGGGGCAGCTTCCCGGCATCACCGTTTGGCAGATTGAGAACTTTGTCCCCGTTATGGTGGATGAGACCTTTCACGGGAAGTTCTATGAGGCTGACTGCTACATCGTCCTGAAGGTGAGGGAAACGTTCAGTGACAGCTGAGCCCCCTCATCCTAGGAAGTACTTTTCCTGCGAGGTGGATTGAGCTAGGAGGGGACTGGTCGCCTTGAAGCTTCGTGGTCTCTCCGTGTCCCTAATGTAGGCAACTTGGTGCCCTCCAGACATTTTGGATGAGACCTGAAAGACCTATTATCCACATGCAAGGCTGCCTGGGCTTTTTTGGTCTGTTGGGGAGGTCCTTCTCTTGATCTTTTCAACCTGAGGAGCACATTTGGTGAGGTCACAGCTCAGGGCCTTCTTGGTGGCTGCTCCCGGATGTGAAACTCTCTTTCCGGAGAGGCTGGACTGCCACCTTCCTTGCTTGCTTTCTGCATGCTTGTAAATCCTTTTTTATTCCAGCAGGCCTCTGATAATTCTTTTTTTAAAGAAGTAACAGTCCTCGTATAACGTGCTGGGTTTTTATTAGTTGTTCTTATTGTCGTACAGTGGTTTTTGCTTTTTAATTGACTTTCCCTTTGTGCCGCCTTGGGTCCGACTCTCAGAAAAAAGCGGCATGTAAATATAATAAATAAATAACCAAATAGTTTTAATTGCCTTTGGCATGCTGGGCATTTTTAACTATGTTTCTTTGAATTGTAAGCTGCCTTGAGGAAAAAGGCAGGATGTAAGTCAGAATAATATGAGAACAATTATAATATTAACAACAAAACTATGAAAATATTTAGTAGTTTTTTTTTACTGTGTCACGACCTTGCTTTATACACTTTTTATGTGCATCCTTTCTAAGCTCCAAGGGCAATGAATAAATATATGGAATAAGAAATAAAATGTGTAGGTTGTAGCCAGTGGGACCCAGACCTTTCCACATTTGGCTGTTATTCGTGTAACGGTGAAAATTGCCCATCCCCAGACCATCCTAGACGATAACGGTTCCTTGAATTGGGAGATCTACTACTGGATCGGCCAGGAGTCCTCGCTCGACAAGAAAGCCTGTGCGGCCATCCATGCCGTTAACCTGCGGAACTACCTGGGGGCAGAGTCCCGCTGCAACCGGGAGGAGATGGGGGACGAAAGCGACGAATTCAGCCAGGTGAGCGTCCCCCCAAACAGACCTTCCTGCATGATGGGATACCGCGATGGGTTGGAGGCTGAGTTTCATTCAGTTGCTCTGATGGCGTTTCCAACTCTGAGGAGCAAAGCTTGCAAATATTTAGGAAAAGCAGCAGATTTTCTTCTCTTTTTTGGGGAAAAAAAAAGAGAATGAAATATTAATTTTGGATTTTGATGGTTAGTAAGGTCTGGTTCAGCTGAGAGCCAGCATGGTGTAGTGCTTTGAGCTCTGAACTACAACCCTGGAGACCTGAGTTCGATTCTTCCCTCGGCCATGGAAACCCACTGAGTGACCTTGGGCATGTCACACCCTTTTAACCCCAAGAAAATCCTGTGCGAAGGTTGCCTTTGGGTCACCATAATCATAGAATCATAGAAATGTAGAGTTGGAAGAGACTTCAGAGGCCATCCAGTCCAACCCCCTGCTATGCAGGAACACCCATCAAAGCATTCCCAAGAGATGGCCATCTAGCCTCTGCTTAAAAACCTCCAAGGAAGGAGAGTCCACCACACTCCGAGGCAGCAGATTCCACTGCCGGACAGCCCTGACCGTCAGGAAGTTCTTCCTGAGGTTCAGGTGGAACCCCCTTTCCTGCAGCTTGAATCCATTGCTCCTTGTCCTGGTCTCTGGAGCAGCAGAAAATAAGCCCTCTCCTTCCTTGAAGGGACACAACAACAACTAAGAGGGATGAGATTCTTTTCTCCAATACCTTCTGTGAAATTCAGTGCAAACTTCTTTTGCATTTTTGACTCAGTCTATAGCAATTGGAATAAGCTGAGATGGGAGGAAGAGAAAGAAACCGGAACATCTTAAAAGCAAGTGAAGAAGTGGGACAACAAAGGATTAATCGGGACTACGCCCCTGCCAATCCATGAATTTTGGCACCCATTGTGGGGTCCTGGAACCGAACGCTAGCGGATACGGGGGGCCCACTGCATTTTCTCCTAAACCACCCTGTAAAGGAGGTGAGGTTGAAGATGCAAGGCACTGGGCTTAAAATTAAATTTTCCCTTCTTGCTGGTGGCTTTTAGGTGTTCGATCATGAGATCTCCTACATCGAAGGAGGGACGGCCAGCGGTTTCTACACGGTTGAGGATGTACAGTATGTCTCCAGGTAACACCAAGCAGGTTCTTATCCCCACAGCCTGGTTTTCAGCAAAAATTGTGGCTCCAAACTGAAATCTTTGTTTCAATTCAGGCTCTATCGAGTTTATGGCAAAAAGAATATCAAACTGGAACCCGTACCACTGAAAGGAGTGTCTTTGGACCCAAGGTAAATATGCAGGGAGATTCTCTTAGGTAAAAATGATTGCTTTATTGCAGGAGGAAATTTTTCCCATCCTTTTCCCTCCAGATTGCAAACTGTAATGAGCTGTACCTTGGATTTAGAGAAGTAACACTACAATATTTCTGCTGTTTTGTTGTTTTTCCTTGGTTTGTTTTTGTAATGTGGTAGTTTAGGAAAAGTGTGACCCTTGGGACCCCCTCCAGAAGACCTCTCAAACCCCCAATCTCACTCCATTTTAAAAAGAAAATTTGGGAAGGGGGGTGATTTTCAAGCAGTTCTTTGCCTCCAAATGGGCCAGAACTGTCTAAAAAGGCAGTTTTTTCTTTCTTTCTCCAATGCTGCAATGGCCCCCAAACTCCCAGAACAACCAAAAAGAGGGGGAAAAGTGGGCATAAATGAGCCCAAATGGCCTCTGGAAGTGACATCACATCACTTTGGGCATGCAGAAGGGTGCTGGTGCAACCCACTGGACAGACGGAGGGTGGGTCAGTGGCCCCCTCCCGTTGTGCAGTTGGCCACCCCTGTTGTAGTTCATTGTAAATTGTTCTTACTGTGCCTCCCCATAGCTATACCCCTTCAGTAGCCCCAGATTTCCACAGATGACTGTTGAGAGAGCCCCATTCGAGGTATAAGCTGAATGAAGGCATGGATATAAAGGAAGACATGAAGTTGCATCCTCCTACTGAAGAGAGAGACTCCCCTTCATTTCCTTTTCCCTTCTCTCCAACTCACTTCTTTTCCTGCGTCTTTGGCAGGTTTGCTTTCCTTCTGGACCACGGCCTGGAGATCTATGTCTGGAGGGGGGCCCAGGCCACGCTGAGCGCCACTACCAAAGCCAGGTACGGCCCAGATGATGGGGCAGGGGAAGTACACTGTGGATGGTCTTGACTGCAGCGCATGGGCTGCCTCTGAAGACTGGAAACTTCAGCTGGTCTGAAGACCTTCAACCAGGTTGTCAACTGGGGCTGGTTACAGGGAACTCGACTGGCTGCTGGCCCATTTCTGGGCAAAAGTCCAAGTGCTGGTGATGACCTATGGAGCCCTACGCGGCTGGGGTCTGAGCTGTTTGGAGGACCCTGTCTCTCTCTTAGAGCTCTGAGATCTTTGGAGGAGGCCTTCTCTCCATCCCACCGGCTTCTCAGGCTCGTTTGCTCGGAACAAGGGAGACAGGGCCTTCCCCTTGGCTGCTCCCAGGCTCTGGAACTCCCTCACTCCTTGCCTTTCTCTGTCCTCTGCAGGCTCTTTGTAGAGAAGATCAACAAGAACGAGAGGAAGGGAAAAGCGGAAATCATCCTGTTGACGCAAACGCAGGAGACCCCCGAGTTCTGGGAGATCCTTGGAGGGCAGCCGGAAGAGATCAAGAACAACGTTCCAGATGATTTCAGGCCTCCAAGACCCAAGCTCTACAAGGTGTGGGGGAAGAGAGAGAGAGAGAGATCCCAATGTGCTCAAGTTAAATCAGAGAGAAGAATGGCAGAGGAGGGTGTCCTGAGATGGTTAAATGTTGGCCCTCATACATCTGAAGACTGTTCCCTGAGACAGATGAGGGCAATCCTGCTGGTCTGTGGACTGTGCTTGTAAGCCATCAGCTGCTGGTCGCTGGGGAGTTTCCAGGAAAGCAAGGAAAATTTGTAGCATGGCCTCAGCGAGGGTGGATCCATTCCATCCATAGGATTTAGCTGCATGTAGAATCACCACTCAGGGACTCTCCTGTTGGAAGTACCAAGTAGGGCTTGTAATGCCTTGTTCCTCCTAGCTGATACCCCCCTCTCTTTCTTTTCCTTCTGCTTTCCACACAGGTTGGCTTGGGGCTGGGCTACCTGGAGTTGCCCCAAATCAACTACAGACTCTCCGTAGAGCACAAGAAGAGGCCAAAGGTGGATCTGTTGCCAGAGATGAGACTGGTAGGACGGGGCTGAAGAGGGTAGCTATGTGTTTTTGTCCTGGGTTCGAGGTCAGGGAGAAACTCTCCCCTTCCTAGGACTCACCAAATCTCCGATGTTCCTTATGGCACAGAGCTCAGGAAAAACTATCCTTTTCTGAGCTACAGAATTGCCCAGACAGCTTGGTCAGGAAATGTGATATGCTGTAGAACCAAGAATCAATTTGAGCGAACCAGGTGGGGCAAACCTTCCTCCATTTTGTCTCTGCTTTTTTCCCTTCTTCCTCATATAGCTTCAGAGCCTTCTGGACACCAAGTCGGTCTACATCTTGGACTGCTGGTCGGACATCTTCATCTGGATCGGCCGGAAGTCGCCACGCCTGGTCCGGGCGGCCGCCCTGAAGCTCGGGCAAGAGCTGTGTAGCATGCTCCATCGCCCCAAGCATGCCATGGTCATCCGAAACCTGGAGGGCACCGAGTGCCAGGTAGGCCAGGAGGGACTCAGGCATGGAGGGTGAATATCTGCCCATTCACCTGCTGAGAAGGAGTTTCTAGTATGTGGGTTAAAGTCGGGACGGTGCAAGGATTCTTTGGGACACCGGCAGCTGGTACTTTCCTTGTCAGTTTGAGGTGGCAAATCTGCTCTGGGGTTTGATCCAAACTTTAAAATAACTATCCAAGGTGTTGAATTTCCCCTGCCCCTAACTGGATTAGAGTACTTTATTTATTTATATATTTACTTTATTTCTATGGCCACCTTTCTCCCAAAGTGGGACCCAAGGCAGCTCCCAGGAACGGTCAGTTAAAACAACCAGATAAAACAGTATAAAATTTTTGTTAAAATGTTGTTGTCAGGTGCCTTCAAGTCACTTCTGACTTAGGGCAACCCTAAGGCAAAACTATCATGGGGTTTTCTGGGGCTGAGAGTATGTAATAGGCCCTAGGTCACCCAGTGGGTTTCCACAGCCAAGCGGGGAATCAAACCGTGGTCTCCAGGGTCATAATCCAATGCTCAGACCACTGTACTACGCTGGCTCACAACTTTGTGCATAGGTAGCTATTTTGCAGAGGCACTAAGAAGATGGTTCACTGAATTGCGAAGTTGTATAATAAGACACCAGCAAGAGTACCCAATGCACATTGGTACTGACATACATCAGTGTGTGGCGCACATTGGTGTTCGGTGCATCCTTCATATAAACTGTACCTGAGCCATCAAGGGCTTAAAGGTCATCACCAAGATTTCCATTGCTTGCCCATGTTCAACGCCAGGTGAAGGTTTGCAAGAGGCCAGGAACTGTGCTCCGTTTCTGAACAGAATACTATGGTCTACTTGATGCCTGTTCTGCTGAGGGTCGACACAGCTCCTGGGGAGGGACGGAACAACCCATGTAGCCCATTGCGCAGCCCGGGATTTCTGTTACTTTGACGTCCTTCTCTCTTCCCGGCCAGGTCTTCAAGTCCAAATTCAAGAACTGGGATGACGTCTTGAAGGTGGATTACACTCGCAATGCAGAATCGGTCCAGCAGGCCGACGGGCTCTCCGGGAAGGTCCAGAAGGATGCTGAGAAGAAGGATCAGATGAAGGCTGACCTGACAGCCCTCTTCCTGCCCCGCCAGCCCCCCATGCCTCTGACAGAGGTAATGCCCGGCCGGAAGAGGAGGGGAGCGAGATGGTGGGGAGCAGCCTAGTTTGCAAATTGATCTCGTGTTGAACTGAAGAAGCAAGGATTCTAGACTCCTTGTTTTCTGGGGACTAGACGCCAAACAGCTTTCTCACCCAGGGCAGTTTGCACTTTAAATCAACACCGCTTCATGCCAATGCTTTCCTTCTCTTTTGGCTTGTGCAGAAATGTGGAGGGAGGGCCATGCTCCACTCCTGTGCAATGCAGGAGTAGGAACTGTGTGGCTTTCTAGCAATATCCGATGGGTCACAGCGTAATGAAGTTTAGCTCCTGTTCTTCTTCATTCTGGGGTGGTAAGGGTGGCATCTTTTACGGCATTTCTTCCCACCCTTCTGCCCCAAAGTTCTGCCTGTTTGTGACTCACATCCCCGTACATTTGCAGGCAGAGCAGCTCATGGAAGAATGGAACGAAGACTTGGATGGCATGGAGGGTTTTGTTCTGGAGAACAAGAAGTTTGCCCGCTTGCCCGAAGAGGAATTTGGGCATTTCTACACCCAGGATTGCTATGTCTTCCTCTGCCGGTAAGGCCACCATTAAAATCATAGTTCCTAAAAGCCTGATTGAATAAGGTTTTCCCTTTCTGGCAGCAAGGAGAAAGCTAACCTAGTTTCCCCGAGGAGAGAGTTCCAAAGTCTGGGAGCAGCTACGGAGAAGGCCGTGTCTCCCTCGTTCCCACCAAACGAGCCTGGAAAAGTATTGAGACAGAGAAAAGATCCTAGAATTCAAACTTAGGAGTTGTCTGTCTGTCTGTCAACTTATGAGGACTCAGTGAATTTTTCATAGGCTTTTATTAGGCAAGGCAAGGAATGCACACGGATAAGACGTGTGAGAAAGATAAAAGGAATAACTGTGGTTTTTCTCCCCTGAAAGGTACTGGGTGCCCGTGGAGTGCGAGGAGGACGAGGAGGAAAAGAAAAACAAGAAGAAAGGAGCTGATGGGGCTGCCGATGGAGAGGCGGAGGGGGAAGAGGAAGAGGAGGAAGAGGAGGAGAAGCAGCCGGAGGAAGACTTCCAGTGCGTGGTCTATTTCTGGCAGGGCCGGGAGGCGTCCAACATGGGCTGGCTCACCTTCACTTTTAGCCTCCAGAAGAAATTTGAGAACCTTTTCCCCGGCAAGCTGGAGGTGAGCAGCAGGAGGGAATGATCCAGTGTGATTCTGCCTGGTCTTTTTAAAAATATAAATATAAATATAAATCTAATATATATATATACACACACACACACACATTCGAAAAGAATCACAGTTGTTGTTGCGTGCCTTGGAGTCATTTCTGACTCATGGGGACCCCAAGGTGACCGTCTCACAAGGTTTTCTTGGCAGGATTTGTTCAGAGAGGGTTTGCCTTTGCCTTCCCCTGAGGCTGAGAGTGTGTCACTTGCCCAAGGTCACCCAATGGGTTTCCAGGGCTGAATGAGGATTTGAACATACTCTTTTTTCATATGTGCGTTTGTATCTCAACACAAAATAACAAACATGGGCATTTTTAACATAAACATAGGCTGAAATTAAAACAGAGTTCTAAAACAGTGAACTGGAAACACTAACTCACTAGAACATCAACTTGCTATCTTGTGTGCTTTCAAGTTGTTTCCGACTTATGGTGACCCTTTCATGGTTTTTTTATGGGGCTGAGAGTGTGTGATGTGCCCGAGGGCAGTCAGTGGTTTCCTTGGCCGAGTGGGGAACTGAACCCCGATCTCCAGGGGTCTGACGCTCAAAACACTCCACCAGGCCAGCTCTCAACACTTACTAAAACACAAAAGGGCTTTGACCTCTCCAAACCGCAGTGAGAAAAAGAGAATAAAAAAATATGATTGTACTGTTACATGGACTTAAAAACATATCCCTTGAATGTACTGGGACGCCTTGTCCATCTTGTGCTCCATTTTGTCCCCCTTTCCAGGTGGTGCGCATGACCCAGCAGCAGGAGAACCCCAAATTCCTCTCCCACTTCAAGCGGAAGTTCATCATCCACAAGGGCAAGAGGAAGGCCAGGGAGGACGGGCTCCAGCCCAGCCTCTACCACATCCGGACGAACGGCAGTGCCCTCTGTACCCGGTGAGTGCCACCTTGCAGGATCGCCTGGAGACCTTGCCCCGTGGGACATGGTTCCCTTTTCATGGAGCCATAAGCCCTGGAAGAGACCCCAAGGGACATCAAATCCAGTATTAATATTCACAACAGTATCAACGCTTCTCCAAAGAATTTAGTTTCCTAGGAAAGTTTATTTTTTGCATTACCTGAGTCCCACAGGCAAGCTTGCCCATTGGGCATTGTCATTCTAAACAGTGAAGTTTCCAAGCTCTGGTTTCCAAATCTTATTGCCTTTTTCTCGGCAATTTTTAACTTACGAGCATCATTTTTAAAATGTGATGCTTAGAAGTGGACTCAGTGCAGCATCATATGTTAATTGACCTTTTCCATGTCTCCCCCAACCCAATCTTTTTCAGGTGCATCCAGATCAACACGGACTCCGGCCTCCTCAACTCAGAATTTTGTTTCATCTTGAAGGTGAGCGGTTCACAAGCAGCTACTTATGGATCTGGATTGTCCTATTGGGTGGCTCTCACAGCTTTGACTTACACACCTGTTCTCCAAATGGCTTACATTTTGAAGTAAAACAAAAATTTTGGCAATAACAATAAAATAATAATAGGACATAATTTAAAAGCAGGGACTTTTCAGAGCTGTAAATATCTGAAAGGCACCAGACCCCCCTTCTGGAAGCTAAGCAGGGTCATCTGCAGTTAGTACTTGGATGAGAGACCAAGAATTCCTTGCCTAAGAAAACACTAGGATGGGGTTGCCATAACTTGACAGGCAACCTGAAGGCATAATGAGTGGGGATTTATTGACACTGCAGTCCAGCAAAGAAACTTTCCCAAATGCTGTTTTAGCACAACCTGCCAGGAGCCGATGGATAATGACATTTTGGGGTGGGGGGAATTGTTCTTTTTTGTTTTTCTCCCAGTGACTCTGGTCCCTTTGTCTTTCCAGGTTCCCTTTGAGAGCACCGATAACCAAGGCATCGTCTACACCTGGGTGGGCCGGGCGGCCGACCCCGACGAAGCTAAGCTGGCAGAGGACATCATGAACCACATGTTTGACGACTCCTACAGCAAACAGGTGAGAAGAGCCAGAGGCGGAAAGTTCTGAGCAGGAAAACACGGCAGGAAATGATGACTCCTTCACCTTCTGCCCTTGCAAGCTAGCATGGGCTACAAATCCTGGTGGTAGAATAACGGAGAGTATTGCAGAAGGAAACACTGTGGAAGGAGGTGCTTAATATCTCCTTGCACAACTCTTCAGTGGTAGTGGAGGGTGGAGAGTCAGCCCTCCGCCTTCGCTGGGGTTAGAGACCCAAGACCCCCACAAAGTGAAGTGGGAAAGCTTCAAACATCAAAGTGTGTCTGGGAAGGGAGCAAAGGCATGGTGGGGAGAGAAAGTACCTAGAGTCCAAATCAGATCAGGCAAAGGGGAATGAGCCAGCCTGCTTGCATAAAGAGATACTGGAGACCTCTTTCTGCAAGCAAGTAAAAGGTATAAGTAACCCATGTTGTCTGGAGATACACTGGTGTAACATCTCAGTAGGGTTCCAGCCTACACCCCATGCCCACGCAGCCTGCAGTGGTCCTATAAGCATGTAGATGGGGGAATCACTCCCCTTCCCAAATGTCTGACACTCTCCTCGCTCTGAATCCAGGTGATAAACGAAGGGGAGGAGCCAGAGAACTTCTTTTGGGTCGGCATCGGGACCCAGAAGCCCTACGACGGGGATGCCGAATACATGAAATATTCTCGCCTGTTCAGGTAGGAGCACTTTGTATTTACAACTCCGCTTCCTCTCCCCTTCCTCTAACCACTGAGGGCAGCTGGTCATGGAAGGATGCACCTCCCAACATCCCTCGCTCGTTGCCCATGCTGGCTGGGGCTGATGGGAGTTGCAGTTCAGTCCCATGCTCTTCCTAACGAGGGTCCTTCTGGCTTTTCCTCTGCAGGTGCTCCAACGAGAAAGGCTATTTTGCTGTGTCGGAGAAATGCTCCGACTTCTGCCAGGATGACCTCGCCGACGATGACATCATGTTGCTTGACAACGGCCGCGAGGTGAGTTTTCTTGGGCACAGTGGACGATGGTACCCTGACTAGTTCTCCATCCGCTCATGCTGAGTAAGTGATGAGGTCAGGTTGCATTTTGTGTGATCTTGAAGATTTTACGCATTGCATAAAGCTTGCTTACCTGCTGGGTGCTGGAGGGCAACAGTAGCTGGATGGGGTAGATAGAACCAGTATCCACTAGAGTCAGATAGAAGAATCCTATCTCCCAGACTGTCATTTTGCATCTGGAGGAAAAGCTCTGTAAGGAAGCCCAAGATATCTTTGTGCAATACAGTGCATCCATTGTAGATGCAGGCATTCCGTTTCAGGAACCTCCACGTAAAACAAAAAACAAGGAGCACTGCATCCCAGTGTAGTAAATGGATGCAACATGAGTGTGTCCATTGCATCTGTTGACTAAAATGGAACTTGACTCCTCATGCAACCTCACATTCTTGCGTGTGGAAGTTGCACAAGAGGGCAGCCCACTGTATCTGCAAAAGTGCTTTGGCCAGCCTGACCCCTTGTTTCACAAGTGCTGAGGAGTCCGCAAGAGAATTCCAGCGTCTGTATTTTTTTTGAAAATGGGTATTCTTGCTGTTTGTTTCATTAGCTTAAAAAAATCATCTGAATTTTAACATCGACTACTTTTTCCAGGTGTACATGTGGGTTGGAACCCAGACAAGCCAGGTGGAAATCAAACTGAGTCTCAAAGCTTGCCAGGTAAGAAGGACTCTGCCTATAAGGGACAGAGCTGGTGGTTTTCCTTCATCACACAGAGAGAATTAGCACCCTTTGGCCTGAATTCAGGAGGGGACATCCACCCACGTCAGCATCCCTTAACACATGTGGATGTGTTTGCAAGGGTTGGTATTCCCTTCCTCTCCACACTGTGCCCCAAAGCCTCCCTTCTTGGACTTAATTTACAGCCTGGAAGCCACCTTAGACAGCCATTGCATGCTTCAAGGTGATCAGGAAGGATCAGGGAAATCTCTGGCAACTTGTCCCCTGCCGGGGGTCCTAACGAAGCGGGAAGATGTATTGCTCAGTGTAGTATAGGACTTCATAAGGATGTTGGGATGTTGAATTGAGGCCAGTAATATGGGGTGTTCCCCAAAATCCTGGATTTTATTTATTACCTTTTTTTCCCCAAAAAATGTATACAACACCCTTAACAGGATTAAAGGTTCCAACAGTAGAGAAGTGTCATGAATTTACAGGAGAAAGTTTTAAGTGAGGTTTGCCGTTCACATTGAGCTTCGACAACGCGAGCAGGGCTTTGTCGTGCCGGGATGACAGTTTGAACACCTGACATAAAACTGCAATTTAAGATGGAACTTGTAACTCAGGAAATCATTATTATAAATTAAATTTACTTAGATTTCAAAAAAAAAAAATCACTGTAGCTACTATTAGTTGTTTAAAGGGTGTATGCATTTTGGGGGGACATGCCATACGGCCTTGCAAAGCCAGAAACTTGGGTGTAATGGAGAGCACCCTGCTTAAGGGACCCAATGCAAAAGGTGCTGTCGGGGGGATCAGAAGACAGACCCCTCATTTTGGACGGTTTCAAGGGATGCTCCCTCCTCTCTCCCCCAGTGGAAAGAGATCAGTTTTTCTCTACTCCCGGCCTCTCTCCCTCTCTTTCCCATCCTAGGTGTACATCCAGCACATGCGCTCCAAAGATCCGTCCCGTCCGCGGAAACTCCGTCTTGTCCGGAAAGGGAACGAGCCGCCCGCCTTCACCCGCTGCTTCCACGCCTGGAGCGTCTTCCGGAAACCCCCGGCATAACCCGGCGCCTGAACGGGCCGGCCCGAAGGACTTGGCAATCCACTTCGGCCCCGGACTGGCTAACGTGGTCTCTCATCGGTAGCCCGACCTTTCCTATTCTGTTCTTTTTTCCAATCAGCACATAGGGCAAAATATTACTAGAAGGGGGCAGAGCTAGGAGAGACCCCTCCTCTTTGAATACAATCTCACCTCTTGCATGTCTTTCTTTATAGAAACCAAATATTTTGTGCCTGCCCTTGCTTCCCCCCTCCCTTAGAGCAATGGGGCAGATATTGCAGAGATTTTTTTTTTTTTTTGGAGAAATGTTACAGCCAGGATTCTCCCTCTCACTGCAGTAAAACAACTTGTTGTTCCACTTTTCACAGAGACTTGAGCTATTTATAATAAAACACAAAACATGCCGTCCTTTGTGCTTCCGAGAGCGTGTTTTTCAGTTCCGCAACCTCTGCAGAAAACCCACCTTTTTGGACAACCAGCCACACAAACGTAAAGATATTAAATGCTTTATTCTTTTTTTTCCTTTATTAAAAACCTGTATTAATAACTAAGCAATGCTAAATCCATTATCTGGACCAAAAACAAAAGAAAAATTCCCAACAAGAGGGTACATTCTACCAAGGAAACTAATCCCTCCCTCCCCTCCACAATTAATTCCATGAAAAAGAAGAGGAAAAAAAAAATTAAGACACACAATGGCACATTTCAGCTATGAATTCCTCACCCCCTGTCCACCCACACAACAGACACTCGTTCTTTTATGCACACACACACAGACAGAGGGACAGGAAATTACACCGTACCGAAATATTCTTACAAGGAATTTCTTGCAAATTCATCATGGGAGGGGGCAAAATTTGGGGAAATTGGGGGAAGAGGGAGAATTATTCCTCGCGCACACAAACCATCTGGCCAACTAGGAGGAAGGAATGGCTAGCCAACTTAGCACAAAAGTCAAGACTATCTTAAGACTGGGTCTAACCTAGGCTGAGCCCAGGAATGGAACGGCTGTGTGAGAAATATAATTTCAGCCTGTTCCCCTCCCTTGACTTCTGGTCATCTTCCTCCCAACCCGCAGCCTTTGGCCAACCTTTCCTTGGCACAAAATGTCCACTGTGGGCATAAAAAGGTGACCAAGGGTCCAGCCTGCTTTAAAACGGTGCAGACACTGCAGGGAGGGAACACATATCCACACTGCACAACTGCAGCAGTTTGATACCACCTCTAACTGCCATGGTTCCATCCTCTGGAGCTCTGGGATTTGTAGTTTCATGAGATTTTTAAGACTTCTGTAATGCACTAGAACTCTGTGGCTGAGAATTCCAAGTATGATGAAACTACAAATCCCAGACTACTACAGGATGGAACCGTGGCAGTTTAAGTGATATAATGTGGATGTACGCCAGGAGGCAGGGTTTAATGCTAGCAGTGCCACAGCCTCCCCCAGAATCCCTTCTGACCAGGACGGAGGGGACTTTGGACTACAAATCCCCAAGCTGGCATAGCTTTTGGAAAATGTTGGGAAGTGTAGTCCTGTAAGAAGGAACTGTTCCAGCCTCTCTTTTTTGGCACAGGATGGGCTCTGCAGAAGGGCCAGAGCAGCCATCTTCATATTTTTTGAGCAAAAGGAATGTGAGCAAAAGAGCCAAGAAAAGAGAAAAGGAGGAGGCTTCGAATTAAAAAGGCTGGCGAAGGCCCCCCTGAAAAAAAAATGAAACCAATGCAGAAGAAGACATACATGAGCAGCAAAATGGGTTCCCCGTGCAGGGGGAAAGGCGCAAGTCTTGGCCTTGACCGGGCATGGGAACTGCATGATCCTCTAGGTTCCTTTGCACTGCAATTCCCAGCATTCCTCCCCCCAGCTAGGCAGGCTCAGACTGCTGGGAGCTGCTGGCCAACTCCCACCCCCTTTGCAAGGTGCACAGATACTGGGAACAGGACTGGCCCTGCTGTACACTCACCTGGAGTTTTTGGTCGAAGGGCAGGAACTGGGATTTCTTATCTCTTGTCCCCAAACAGAAGAGACTGCTTTCTCAAGGCAGCTGGGAATTCGGCCCCCCAATCCAAGAGTTCGGTTTGGAGCAGGGACGAGAGAGAGGCAGCAAGTTTCAAAGTCTCAATTAATAAATTAAATGAAGGCCTCTGATACTAAGATCAGGGCTCGGAGAAGTGGCTTTTCTGGACTGCAACGCCCAGAATCCTGGCTGGGGGATTCTGGGCACTGCAGTCCAGAAAAGCCACTTCTCCAAGCCCTGAGCAAGATGAAGGACACAGAAACAGCCGGGGTTAAAAATGGAAATTGCATCGAAGTTGGTGTCTCCAAGCAACACTGAGATGCTTCAGGAGAAACGAAGGGATGGCAAACATTATTCTACAAGGTCATCAAGGCCTCAAAAACAGCCCAAGTGAGCTAGTGGCGCAAGTCCAATTCCCGCAGCCTCCAAACAACCAGGTGCAGACATGTTAATTCAGCAAAAACATGAACGGAAACTCCATATTCATCTTGGTTATAGAAGTGGCAATGGTACAGGCTTCCAGAGGTTGGGACTACAACTGCTATCATCCCCACTACTAAGGGCTGCTGGGAGCTGCTGTCCAACATCATCTGGAGAGCTACCCAATTCTCGCACCTGGTGCAGATGCAGAGTTTGGGGGTTTCCAAAGACCCGCAATGCCACTACTCTACTTCCAAGGCCTTTTGGCTGAGAAGTGTGACGAGAAACACACAAAGCAAGGAATGCAACCCAAGATTCCGAGGCAATTTGTCCACTTCTTGGTCATCTGAGTTGGGGAGGCTGCACGGTCCAAAGCAATCAAGGCCCCAAAAGACACAAAAGCCCCTCTCCTAGCAAACATGCACACACTTTGCAAACCAGAATTTCAGGAGGAAGGAAGGTGGATTGGACACCTTGGGCCCTTGCACATTACACAATTGTAGCACTCTGTTTCCATACGCACTGCCACGGTTGCATCCTATGGAATCCTGGGATATGTAGTCTATTCACCCACCTGAACTCCAAATCCCAGAATTCCACTGCACTTTGCCAGGGCCACAACCATGCCGTGTGAAAGGACCTTTTGTTCTAACAGTGTTCACCCAAACTCTAGGCGCATCTCTTACATCAAGCTTTTAGCTCTCCTCGTATCGCTAGACTGCAAAACTCATCAGATCCAACCAGCACAGCCAATGGGACTTATAGTCCAACAAAATCTGGAGGATCCCAAATTGCTTTGTTCAGCATCCAGTAAGCCCCTATTCACATGCCACTAAGGTGGGGACAGAAATCATGCAACCTTCCCAAAGTTACTTCCCCATCATTTCTTGCCACTGGCTATGCTGACTAGTGGATACTGGGTGTTGCAATCCAGCAGAGGTCTCCACCTTTCCCACAGCTGAGCTACAATCAGGAGACTTCTCCAAATCACGTAAATTCCTTAAGAGTGATCAAAAGTGGAGAAACATACCTAAAAAGTGACCAATTCCTCCCAACACCAACTTCCCGCTCTGAGAATCCACATTGGCCCAAATAAGTCAAGACCCACAGAAGTGAGAAAAAAAGAGAAAGAACATAAATTCTGACATTTCATGTTCAACTTCAAGCTTTGTGCATCAAAGTCCTCCCAGAGGGACCACCGTCCAGTTTCCGCAATCACTTAGCTCCCAGACTCCCCCCCGCCCGATCCGTGACATGTGGCCTTCCACAAAACCGACCCACGGGGAGCTGGGAAGTGGGAGAACGCACAGGGCACACACCTGCACAGCAGCACCCCAAAAGTTCAAAGCAGAATCCTTCAAGACCAACCAGCAAAAAAATCCAAAGAAAGAAAAACTCTTCCCAGTTATAGTGTTAGAAAAGGTCACAAAAAGCATTCTCGCCCCCCATCACCAAGGCAGGCTTTGGCTCCAAAGATGGCTCGTGGGGAGGGGGCCTCCGACGCCTTGGTTGAGTACCGATTCTCTCAGTCCGTGAGCCAAGCCGTGAGCTGACGGAAGGTGGTTTTGATCCAAAGGCAGGAGCGGGACTCTGGAAGTATGTAAACATCCCCGCCGGGAGCAAAATTCAGATAGCAAAAAATCATACGAGAGAGAAAGAGTTTGGAGTCCGGAGCAGTCTTCCAAATACCGTATATAAAAAGCCACCTCCCTCCAAGCAAAGGTCGGTGCCGACACTTCGCTCCAAGGGACGCTGCCAATGCGGACTCAAAACGACACGGGAGTCCTTCCCGCACACCATGTTGTGTCTGTGTTCATTTTCCTTTTGTTCATCTTAGGAAAGGAGGAAGATTAAGAGATTTAGTGTGTGTTGTGTTCTTTTGTGCAATGGAAGAGTAGACACAACTTGGTCCTTTTGTAGATGGATGGCACGCTTTTGTTTTCCTTAAAAAAAGGCGGAGAGGGAGGCAAACTCGGAAAAGTACCGAGATCGAGAAAGTTTCAGCTTCAAGATGTCCCACCTGTCCACTTCCAGGTATTTACGTTATAACTCCTTGTGTAAAAACAAAGGAACTGCAAAAAGAGTCTCTGGAAGGAGGTGGAGAGGTACAGCGAAGAGTCCGTTGCAAAGTGAAGTGTCCAAGTGGCTTCCACACCCTCCGACAGTCCGATCACTTCGCCATCTCTGTAGCAGGAACGTATTATTATTAATACAGTGAGCCCTCCACTTTCATGGGGGTTAGGGGCAAAAGACCCCAACGAAAGTGGGAAAACATGAATAAAAATAAAAATATTGAATGTTATATATATATATATATATATATATATTTATATACACACATACCCATATATATGCATAATTTTTATAAATATAAAAATTTTTATATATATAATTTTATATACGCATACATGGTAACACTAAGTCTTCCAATGTGATTTTATGGTCCACTTCTAGCACGAGTGGGTCACAGAGTCACGCCGGAGGACCTAGCAAAGTCTAGAGAAGTGTTCTGCCTAGGAATCTCTAGATCCTTCAAGGCAACTTTATGGTTTGCTTCTGGTGGAAACGGGCCATAAAATTGCACCAGAGAACCTCGAGACGTCTAGGGAGAACATATTTTTCCCATGGTGGGCCAAGTGGAGTCAGAATTTTAAAAAAATAAATAAATACAATAATTAAAATAACCCAGGAATAATCAAATCCACAAGTGTTAAACCTGTGAAAATGGAAGTCCCAATGTAGAATGACTTCTACAGCCTAAGTATCTCTTATCCAAAGTACTTGGGACCAGAGGTGTTTCAGATTTTGGATTTGTTCCACTCTTGGAATATTTGCGTATATGTAAAATGATGCATCTTGGAGATGGGACCCTAGTCTAAATGCAAAATTCATTCAAGTTTCACATATACTAGAGGGACACAGAAGACACCATAATCCCCAAGCAGGTATACAGAGTGAGAAGCGTTTCCCTGACGGACTGAGGTCCCAAACCCAAGTTGCAATTATGACCGGGGCTCAGATGCTCAGGTTTGCTTCCTACTCGTCATATTAAAAAAAAAAAGGCATCTAGGACAGGGAAGGTGTTGGGGACCTCTGTTTAAAGGAGCCCATCTCGTGATGCACCTCATTTAATGAGGATCCCCGGGGAACGAGCTTCATCCTCATTTACGTTCCTCCGATTTCTCTCTGTTTCCTCTGAAGGCCTGCAAGACAATTAAACGGCATAGCAATGATAAATCTTGTTGCCTTTTAAAAAAAACCCATCTAAGCTAAATTAACCAGCACGCCCAGAAACGTTATTTTGCATTTACTGCTTGTCCTCTTCCATGGATTTTGTGCCTGGTGAAATCTCCTCTTGCCTCACCCCGCGTAATTTTTATGTCTCTTGAGTGTGGAAAAAGTAGAAAGGCTCCCAGAACCCTGCATCCAGGGATGCTGGGAGCTGCAGTCCCTAAAAGGGGGGATTTTCCAAATTCCAAATTCTTGATCCATTTGGGGCGGGGAAGAGAGAAACTTACGCCAAGTAGTCCTTCACTTCCTCCGCCGTGATGTCTCCGGTGGTATCCAGAGGGGTGTCGATGCTGTTATTGGGGGAATCGACAGGCGTTGGGGAGAAGGATGCCTGGTGCTCTTCCGGAGACCCTGGAAGCAAAGGGAGCAAGAGGGATGGAGCTTAGCAGCCGACGTCAGAAACTTCAGACAATCAACCTGAATCCTACTGTTGGTCCCACCTAAAGCTTTGTGGGGTTTGTGTGCCTTCATGCAGTTTCTGACTTCGGTGATCCTAAGATCACCCTGGGCCTAAACACCCTAAGAGTCACTAGATTCCATCAGACCTTGGAAACTAAGCAGGGTCAGCCGTGGTTAGTATTTGGATGGGAGACTGCCCTTACGTTCAATGCTTGTGAGGGAATGGTTGGGGTCCGAGCCCTGGAGGACGTGAGTTCCGTTGGCCTGGTTCAGCTTTGGCGTCGCTGTGAAATTGTTCCTGGAAGAACAAAGAAGTGGCATTTAAAGAGTTCACACCTCCTTTTACCCCAAACAGAACGCCATATTATTCACACCATTAATAACAGAATTACTATCATTAAAAGAAAATTTCTACATTATTACTAATGATAATACTAATCACTACCTATTTGGGATTTAAGCCAGGCATGCAAGGCTCTACAGCTGGGTTTATCTCATTGCTATTTGTTTCCAAATCCTGCTGTAAGAAATACTGCAGTGTTCAGCCTGTATCTCCCCAACCCCAGGGATGTGTTGGACTCCAATGCCCATCATCCTCAGCCCAGGCCAGTAGAGCTCACACACACACACATTTCTGCAACCGTGTTTCGCCAACCTTACCCGAGGCAGGTGGCATCGTGGACCCGGCTCATGTCCAGAACACAGAGCGGCTCCGTGATGTTTCGGGTGCTCAAAGAGAAGCGCTCAAACTCCGACGGAGAGATCAGGTAGAAGCCTGGAAAGAAGAAGACAAACACGGGGGTCTGGAGAGGGGAGGACAAAGTTCAAGCCCAGGAAAAGGAATTTTGAAAAAACAAGAAGTGACTTCCACTCACCACCTGTTGTTAAAAAAAGGTCTCTCCCCCCATAAAGTGGCCTAAAATTTTGGTGAAAGTGCTCCTGAGAGTGGGAGAAATATCTTGTTTTGATGGGGGGGGGTTTTTGGGGGGTACATCCCCCCGGTCTCCTGAGGGTTAATACCAGTGATGTAGACTTGAGTCAACTGACTCAGACTCAAGTTGGGCTCAAGTCATTTCAATGACTCCACCTGGACTCAACTCAGCAATAAATGACACACTGACTCAACTCGACTTGTGATGTGTATATTTTTAGCAACTGACTTGCTGCTTTTGGTTCAGTAACACAATTCACCTGGAAACCTTAAAACTTGGGACTCTTCCATCTCTTTTTGCCTACTGGTCACGTGCCAATCTCTCCCAAGCCCAAATCTTGGGCCATTTCTTGGATGGGAACAGCAAACGGGTCGGGCAATAGGCTCGAGGAGGAGTTGAGGTCTGCTTGGAAGGCTCAAGATCAGGGAATGAGAAGGATCTTATTCCCCATTTCAGAAACTGGCTCCCAGACTTGAAAGTATCTTACAAGGACCTGAGACTTAAAGACTTAAACACATCACTGGCTAATGCCGCCCCCTTGCCTTCCACGGTACCCCACGTGCCATGGGAAAGAAACCCAGGCCACTGGGCTCGGAAGAGAGGTCCCCCCCATCACTGCCCCAACCCTCCATCCTGCTCCCCCAGTCCAACTCACCTTGCCCGTGTTTGGTGAAGACGCAGGAGGCGATGCCGCTGATGTCCTCCTTCCGGATGCAATCGTAATGCACCTGCGGCCGCAGCCCCGGCACTGTGAAGATGTGGATGTCCCCCAAGTTGGTGAGGCAGGCCAGGCCATTCTCCGTGTAGTCCTCGCATGCAGCGCTGGTGAAATTCACCAGCCCCACCTTCCGGACTCGGCAGCCTTCGTGGGCTGTCAGCTTGAACTTGGTTTTGGCACTGACTTTGGGCAGCGTGAACACCTGGCGTGGGAGGAGACAGGGAGGAGTGATGGAAATGGGGAAGGGCTTAGCTGAAGCCTCACCCAGCTGTAGCGCCACCCTCTCTAGCCTAATAAGGAGAGGTTGATATATTCATTTTTCCCCAACAATTTTTAATTTGTCTCTTCTTCCAAAGATCAGAACACAGGGTCCCAGTACTTGGGGAAGTTTTTTTGGACTACAACTCCAACCAATGAAGAATTGACTCATGAGTATGAGATTTCACAAATTAATGATGTTGAGTGAAAGAGAGAAATGACATCACAAGATCATGAAGCCAATTCAGAGAGAGGGATAATTAAAACCACAAAGACAATGCAGATAGAGGGCAACATTTCCTGCCCTCACTCTGAATGAACAGATATCTTTGAATCTGTTCAAATACCATCCACTCCTCAGAAAAATGGCAGAGATGAACATCTTCAAGCCTTCTCCAACACTTTTCAGTTCAACCTTTATTGTAAGGAACTATGACTGCAGGCTGGAAGGAACTGGCAGACCACCCCTGAGTACTCCTTGCTTTGCCCAAGAAACCCCTACAAAATCCATGGGGTCACCACAAGTCAAAAGACATCTTGTGGGCACAAACACACATACATAGCAGTTGAGACAGAGATGCCAGTAGCCAAAATGAACAACAGATATATAGGCTGAGTATCCCTTATCTGGAAATCTGAAATACTCAAATCTGTCCCATGGGTGGCTCAAATAGTGACACCTTTGCTTTCTGATAGCTCAGTCTACACAAACATTGTTACATGCAGAAAATTACTGTTTTTAATTACCAAAAAATACCTTGATGCAATGCATATAAGGATTTATTCGAAACATAAATGAATTTTGTGTTTAGCTCTGGGTCTGATCGCCAAGATATCTCATTACATATGTATATGCAAACACAGACATTCCAAAATCTGAAATCCAAAACGCTTCTGTTCCCAAGCATTTCAGATAAGGGATACTCAAGGTAGAACATATTTAAGTCACACTCTTCTAACAGCTTTCTCTGTCTCTGCTCAAGATTACCTTGAACTGCTCTTCGGAGGCAATGAGCACCGAGTGGCTGCCTTGCATGTCAGGGGCTTTGGCCAAGTCCCGCGAGACCTCGTACGGTTCCGGCAGAGGGTTCCCCCGGCCGTCAAGGACGGCGATCGACACGACCGGCGCCCTGTGCATGAGTTGGATCTCCTTGCCCAAAACGGCCTCCACGGAGCGCTCCGAAAATTTCTCCTGGGAGGGGACCTCCAGGGCGTAGGCAAAGACCGAGCCAGAGTTGGTGCCGGCCCACATGGTGGGTCCGTGATGTGCAGCTACAGGACGCCGGAGAGGGAAATGAGAAAACAAGCAGTGTGATCTGGGTGCCACCACCAGTCTTATGCCTCATGGAGATGCAACCTTCAAAGCTAAAAATTTGCTGGGTAGGCCCAAATTGTAAAAGAGAGACGCCTGACCCCCTTCCTTTTGAGACATTCCTGTCCCCATCCTCTTTCTGTCCCATCTTTCACTCTCTACCTCTTGCCTAAATCATGCAGCCTTTGACCCCATGGGGTGACCCATGACCCTACCGGACACCTCTAGAGCTTTCTTTCTCTCCTAAAACTATGCCTTTTAAGCCAAGAATACCTTTAGTTTTGCTGCTAAAACCCACCTAGAATCAAGCCAAAAACTTTTAACACTCAGAAGATGAATGGCCATTGTGTAGCCCATGGACTGCAAGCACACTTTGTGGGTCACTTGTGGCCACCAACCCTGCCCCTAGGTTGCCTCTAGACTCCTCTTATCCCCTCCACCCAAATATCCTTTTTCAGTTGAAAATATCCCCTTGGTGTGTAGTTTGGGTGCTAAAGCCAACCCAGAAATAGTAAAAAGCTGAAAGGAAAGAGCCTGGAAAGAGATCCCAAAATGACTTCTGGCTACCCAAAATGTCACTTCCAGTCACCAAGCACCAAGAGGAGCAATGCCGTGCCCCACCCAGGGTCCAGCAGAGGCAAAATTGCGTCCACCTGGCCTTACCATCTCTGAGGAAGGTATCGGCGAAGTAGAGACACCGCACCACTCCAGACAGCGAGTCGTCAGCTGACCGGGGTTCAATGCGCCGCTGGACAGGGGTCATCTCGACCTCGTGAGGACCTGGCTGTTCTGCCAGTTGGGCATTCGCCTCCTGCACCTGCCGGACCAGCAAGCAGAGAGAGGGTAAAGGTTCTCAAACAAGACACCATCTTCCAGCAATACAGCAGCTACCTTTCCGTCCGTTCCACCAGCACCCCTTGAGATAAACCTGGTTTTTAAAAAAATCTGCTGCCAGTGCCACATTCTGCTCACCTTGCTGGAAGGGCTGCTGGCATTGACCCTCTTCTTGCCAGACACCCGGCTCTTGCGGATCCGGCGGAAAGACTGACGCAGGGACTTCTTCAGGGACTTCACGCGGGAGAGGGGGCCCTCCATGGCCAGGGAGTCATTTGGATGCAACGTACACCTTTAACAAATCAATTAAATAAGACAGCACCACGGTGTAAATTACACAAGTTGGGCATGGCAGGCTATGCCCCTTTCCAAAGGCAAACCCCCATTTATGTCTCATGGGGCATGGGACATACAGTGCTGGGCAAAACACACACACACACGGAATGTCACAATGCTTTGCTCCTGTGATATGTGGCATCAATATATTCCATAATAGCTGCAACAGATTCATGATGCAAAGCTGGCTACTGCTAATGAGTATATGCTTTCAATTGACACCTGTAACCGTGTATCTGCTTTTTAATCGACTCTTCTAACAATGTATCCGGCTGTAATATTTAAATTCTCAATGGGCTCCAAATGGGCAATTGCTGTGAGTCCAATGTTACCTTGCATTTGGAAAGGAAGATCGGAAGGGAGGAAAACAGAAGAACAGATAGGATATAAGAAGTTGTCTTGGCTCCCAAGATGAAAAATATGTAAATAACTGTAGCCTAGGAAAGGGGGCTGGAGCCAGTGAGGTGATCTGACATGTAAATACTTTTACCAATCTTTGATATGTACACCAAAATTCACACTGAAGGTATAAAACTTGTAACCAGCTCAGGTGTTGTAGTCTCAGCAACATTTTGGTAATGTTGCTGCACTGCCTGCTTTGCTAAAATATACACTTCTGCATGCAAGATAGCAAAAAAAATTTGGAAGGGGGTACATGATGAAATCCAAAAAATTTGTAAGCTGAATTTTGAAATGAAACTGGAGCTTTATTTGTTAAATATGCTAGGGCAACAAAGGGAAATAAGTCATCAGAAGATATTATTATATCTAATAACTGCGGCAAGGTTGACATATGCGCAGCACTGGAAAGAAAGGCAGCATATTGATATAGAAGAATGGAAGTTAAAAGTTCTGGATATGATAGAGATGGAAAAGTTAGCATTTTCTTTGAAGAATAAATCTATCCAGAACTTTGAGAAAGAACGGAAAGGAGTATTGGATTGGGTAAGGATATAAATGTATAAGAAATTAAAGAAGAAATAATGCAACCATCCTCCTCTCTGTAAGATGGAAATTATGTTTGTAATGGAATGGAAATAAGCAATTTCAACTGGAAGATTTAAAGCATGGAAGTGTGAGGTGGGGGTTATTTTCGAGACAAATTTTTGATAAAAATTATACAAAACATTAAAATAAAATAAAACATGCACTTCTGTTTGGGAACTCTGAGCAGAGTTTCTGGGAACAAGTTAGGCAGGACACGACACAGAGACACACCTGGCCAGCACCGGGTTCCTCCGGTAGTAATCGTAGAGCCCGAAGCCGTGGCTGGTCCCAAAGGCCACCAGGTTCCACTCCGAGTGCAGCGTGACGGCTGTGATGGCCGCCGGGGGCATGCACTGCACCAAGACGCTGGGCTGGAACCCCGGGGCGAAGGCCAGGGAGCCATTTTTTGGAGGCAGACGGTCGTGGCCCTTCCAAGTGAAGCCTTCCCGGTCCTGGAGAAGGTCCACCACGGCCACGTTCACCACGTGCTCGGACTTCTCGTCGCCCAGCTCCGTCACCAGCACCTGCCAGAGGTGGAAAGAAAAGCTGGGGCTCAGGAAGGGGATGGAGGCTGAGATCTCATTTGGGCTGGTGGGGCATGAAGTCCTGATGATGATGATGCTGGGGAAAAGGTACTGCTATCCTCACCTGTCCTGCCGTTCCAGCCACCACCATCTTTGCTGTGTATTTGCACAAGGCAATCTTCTGGATGCCCAGCCTAGGATCGTCGCTGTAAGGGTCAAAGCAGCCGACCTGGAGAAGGGAGAGGGAGAGGGCAGAGCACGGGATTAAAACCAAACGATGCCAAAATCAGATGTGGGCAATCCACACACACACACACACACACACTCACAGACCTTGCCAATTTTTACCGAACTGAGCGGAAACAATTATGTTTTCCCAAAGATGTTAGGTGGGGTTCAGGACTCCAAACGGCATTTCAACTGGGGTAGAATTCATGCAGTTTCAATTATTGTTAAATTTTATTGCGAAAGCTTTTTAATTGACTGTTTCTGGAAACTGCTTGGGGTGCCACTCTGGAGAAAAACAGTACACGATTAAATGTCCTCTAGACATTGTTGGACTACAAATCCCAGCATCTTTCACCTCTGGCTCGGGTCAATATCTGGAAGGTTGCACAGCTTCCACCACCCCAGTTCTAAATGCAAAAACTACACTGCTGGAGGCAGTGAACAAAGAGACTGAGGCCAGTGTAGTGTTTTGAAAAACCAGATGCCTTCAGGTTGTGGAGGTCCAAGCCACTGGCGACTCCCCTTTTTCCACTAGGAGGCAGCAGGTTCACAAAGGATGTAGGCACGTGTGCTTTCAAGTTATGCATTCCCATGAATTTCATGGGGTTTTCTTAGGCAAGGAGATACCTGGAGGTTGTTTTGCCAATTCCCTCCTCTCAAACAGTCTACAGCACCTGCTATTCACTGGTGGTCTCTCATCCAAGGACTAACCAGGGCTGACCCTGCTTAGCTTGCAAGGTCAGACGGGACCTGATGCTTATAGCCTGTCTTGTGTGTTCATGTGTGTCCTTCAACTCACTTTCCGACTTAAGGTGATCCCACAAATTTCATAGGGTCTCCTTAGGTAAGGGATACTTGGAAGTGGTTTTGCCAACTCCTTGCTCTGAAATAGAGCCTAGATGCATTTTGGAAGAAGCTTCCAAGGGGTCTCCAGAAGGTTCAAAATGTTTGTTTACTTCTACAGCGCTTACCAATAGACCTGGTTGGTGCATCTCACATGTGCTTATTGTTAGTTTTGGATAAAATAAATAAATGCTGGAACATGTCAAAGTGTTCTTCTTTTGCGTTGCGGGAACCTATCTTTATCTTTTCTATGCTATTCTTGCTTTTGGTGCCAAATCTTCTGTTTAAGTAGTAAGAGCCAGAAACACACTGACCCCTTAACTGAGGTAGGTATTCTTTTACTTCAAATTTCTGTCCTCGAGAAGCAAAAATTTGACAGCTTTGCAACCTCTGGACAACCAAAGGGGATGGGATGAACTCTACCTGTTGAACTGCGCTCCTCAGAAAGACACGGGACTGCCAAGAGAAGAGACCCCTCGCCCCTGTAACTAAAAGCCACCCACCCAAAATCCCCGGAGCAAAGAAATGCAAGAGGAGGCGATGAGCTACCTTCCGAAAGGGCGGCCATTCCTCCTCGCAGGACTGGTTCAAGCTGTCGTTGTGGTCGCAGTCCGTTTGGAAAATGTTGGCCGTACCCATCTTGTACAATGGCTTGAGGGAGACGCCGGAGGCATCCCAGAACCGGACCGTGCCATCTTCGTGGCTGCGGGAAAAGAAGACATTTGGCGAAGCTGAACCCCGGTCTCCCCGAGAGACTCAGGGCTTTTCCGCACTTGGTTTTTAAAACGGGGCGGTGCATCCTCCTGCGAGGATGTTCACATTTGGGGGCGAACTGAGTTCGGACTACTTACCGTATGGCCAGACTTCAGCCTGCTCCGGAACACCCATAACTGGTCGTCCACCGTGCTATTGAAAGTCCGATTGAAACAGGACTTTCAATAGCCCGGTGCGCCCCAGTCCATCGCTGCGCAAAAGTGTGGATTTGCAGGCTCGCGCCAGCGTGAGCCTGCAGATCTTCCGGGGACGGGCTTCCAGCTGGTGAGCTTCTCCGGTTGGTGGAGAGCCTCCAGCCACCGGAAGCCTCCATTTTAGTCCCCGGAGAGTGCGTAGCGCGGGCACGTGCTGCTCCGGATCGGCGTGGGTTGTCGGGGGGGGGCGGGCCAATCTGGTGAGTAATGGACTGCCCCGTTTTCCCCCCAAAGTGCGGAAAAGCCCTCAGACGCTTAAACCACGACACTACGCTGGCTCTAAAAAACCAGGGTTTTCTTGGCAGAGTTTCTTCATGGGAGGTTTCCCGCTGGCCTCCCTCTGAGCGAATACGGCATGCCCAGGGTCAGGTTGGGGATTACGAACTATCTCCATGACCGAAGGGGAGAGGCAGCCAAACCACGACGGCACATGTTTACAGAAGAGCACCAGGGATTTTTGCAGCTGATGCAAGACAGAAATTGGGCGCTTCCTCCCCAGCAACATCTCCCAGGGCTGGCCAAGGGACAGGATTTGATCAGCCGTCCCAGCTGCCCACCCGCAACCCCTGGGCCTGAAACATCTGCCGGCCGCAGCTGAATCCTCCGTGGGGACCAACGTGAAACCCGTAACATGTTTGGCTAAAAACGACCCCAGCACTGCCAAGAGTGAAGGGAGACCAGAACAAGGAGAGGAAAGAGGGAGGAAGAGAAAGAAAAAAGAACAGATCTGGCTAGCCACTCATGCATTCTTGATCAGAATCCAGACTTCGTAAAAAACAGGGAAGGATTTCTTGAGTCCACCCAAGGCACGGGGTCCTGAATCCACCCACGTGAAGAGCCCAGCTTTCCCCCAAACTCAGAGCCCTCCCGATTTGTTTTACAAGAACTTCCATCATTGCACTGTCACACAACAAGACAGGTAATGGAACAGGCTTCTCCAGACCAAGGCACCGTCCAGATTTTACAAAGAGCTTCTGAGCAGGAGATAAAAAGCAGCTGCCTCTCTGTCTGCTGCCTTCTCCAGGACTGGGAGATTTAAAAGGTAGTTTGTCTCTGACTCTGGAGGATCCATTTAGCTGGCTTGGGTCTTTCTCATCTCTGTCCCCCTCCCCTCTCCATCCAATAAACCGTCCTATAACTGGACACGAGATTCCTGACCAAAGCAGATGAGAGCAGCAGTGCTGCCCAATCTGGACTCTGTACACCTCCAAGTACTGTTGGGTTGCCCTTTTCAGTATCTTGTCCTTAGCTCTCTCCAGAATGTAGCCTTTACAACAGGACTGGGAAAAACGTGGGCATCCAAAGGTCCTTGGACTCCCACACCCATCATCCCTCACCACAGGCTGGGTCAGTTGAGGTTGATGGGAACTCGATCATTCTGTTGCCCAGCTCTGTTTTACAACATCCTCTTCTCTTCCCCATGAGTAACACCGATGGGCTTTCTGCTAGGACCACTCTCTCTCCAAACAGCATTACAACAAGATAGGATCACAGAATCACAGACCTGGAAGAGATCCTAAATGCCACCTAGCTCAGCCCCACAAGTTCAGGGCTCCACAACCAAAAATAGATGCAGCCCAGTTAAGTAGGAGGGATAGGATCCAACAACTCACCCCGTCAAGAGAAGCCCCCTCTGGGTGGGTTCTTGTGCAAGGTTCCTCCCTCCATTGATGGGCCAGTTCTGTTAAGACACAACACAGATGAAGAAAACAGGTTCCAACTGAGCAAGGCAAAGAAGTTCTACCCGCATGCCTCCCCTACGCAACAAACAAATCCACTGCAATCGCTGGAGGACAAATGGCTCTCCAAAATGCTGGTAAAGACTGCAACTCCCAGAACTCCTCATCACTGCCAATGCTGGCTAGTGGCTGCTGGGATGCAGTCGCACAATACCGAAAAGGCCATTACTGCCCACCCCTGCAATGTCTCCTCTTATTGCTCAAAATATTTCTCATAAAACTAAGGACTCAGGGACCTGAATCTAAAAAAATTTGAATTTGGCTGAATGTTCCGTCTTCTCGTTTTCCTTAAATTTTTAAAAATCTACGTTAAAAACTCATAAATGCACATCATACTCCACTGCCAATTTATAATATATCTTAGCCTTAGAATTCCTGGGCAGGGGAATTAAATATTGGAGTGTGCAGTAGTCACAGGCCATTTTCACTCTAGACTGTTATAATGCAACTATTCCATTTTCGACATCCTATGGAATCCTGGGGTTTGCAGTTTAGGAAATGGCCACAGTTCCCGACCACTTAGGAGTATTGCAGCAACAGCAAAATGCTACCGGGTCAATCGAGGTCAACAGGTGACAAGGCATCTCCATCGACACTCCAGCCCCAACTCACCACCGAGGAGAGCCGGGGGCTCTGGTGCTCCCCTGCGCTGATGATCCTCTCCCATAACTTGAGGGGGACGTTGGAGATGTGGTACGAGCAGGTGATGGCCGAGGAATGGAGGGGGGCCAGGTACGGGGCGGGGATTGTGGGCCAGCCCGGCGTCTGCAAGTCGATTGCCACCAGCTCTTCCTCCACCAGGACCACCAAGGCTGTTGGGCTGTCAAATTCTGGAAAAGACAGAACCCAAAGAACGTGCCCATTACAGCAATGCCTGTAAGCCAGGGGTGGGCAACTGTGGGAGGCTGGGGGGCCACATCAGTCGCCCCCACAGATCTTGGAAGGCTGTGTGTACCCACTTCGTCCTCCCACAAAAGAAAACCAGAAAGTCTTTTGCCTCCAAATGTCCTCTAGAGAGCATTTTAACCAAGTTTTTAGGATCCCCTGGGCTGTTTATGACCCAGAAATGGCCTTTTTTAAAAAACAACAGGAAGTGACCACAAGCTTCCTGGGCCTAACATGACCAGAGAGGGGACCAAAACGTGGCAAAAATGTTCTCAGAGGGCTTTGGTAGGCTTTTTGGGCAAAGTATTTTTTTTAATTCCTGGTGGGCGCAACAGCCACAAAAATGCTGACCGGACACTGTGCGCCCACCTCTGCCCTGACGTCACATTTTGGGCCCCAAACTACAACCAGAACAAGGCTTCCAATGGCAACTGCTGGGTCTGTTGGGCCCTTTCTGGGGCCATTTCCGCACTAGACTGTTATAGCACTGTGATTCCACTTTCAACCTCCTATGGAACCCTGGGGTTTGCAGTTTCGGGAGGGGCCAGCTGGCCCCTCCGAAACTGCAAACCCCAGGGTTCCATAGGAGGTTGAAAGTGGAATCATAGCGCTATAACAGTCTAGTGCAGAAATGGCCTGGGTTTGGGGAAGATGCAAGAGGTTTTGAACATAATGCACTGCTTAGGACAGAGGGAAAGAGTGATAATGCTAAAAAAATAAATAAATAGACAAATAAACAGAGGGCTAAAGAGGACAAACTATGCTACTCCCGCTTTGGTTTGGCTCTGAAGCAGCAAAATGCATACCCGCCTCTACCTCGATGTTGTACACTGTAAAGAAGTCGATCACCCGCGACGTGAAGTCCAGGGTCACCAAGCTCTGCCCTTGGAGGATGGTGACGCAGTGCCTGTCCCCGTAACTGGCCCGGGGCATCCCTCCGCTAAAGATGATGTAGTGACCCCTGCAACGAGGGAGGAGAAAGAGCAAACCATCAGGTAATATTACCATCATTCCTAGCTTTTTATCACCCAGGGGATCCCTGCCAGCAAAGAATCTACGTTTTAGCCACACTGGTATCCCGCAGTGAGCTCAAGCCAGCAACTATGGCTCTTTTCCTGACTACTGTATCCCCACAACAACCCTGTAAGGTAGGCCACTGGCTGATTGGGCCGTAGCTAGGAGCTGCATTTTTAACCTGAAGTGAGCTCAAGCCAGCAAATATAGTTCTCTTCCTTCCTGGTTTATTCTCACAACAACCCTGTAAGGAAGGGCAGAGACAATGTGATGGAGAAGATTATATTATTAGTAAAATCTCCATCTCAGTCTCTCCTCCTCTCTCACAACAACCCTTCCAGGTGAGTCAGCCAGAGAGGACAAATAATCCGAGGTCAGCTAATGAGTTCCATGACTCTGACGGACGTATTTATTATGTTATTAACAACATTCCTTTCCTGCCTTTCTTCCAGCGAGCTCAAAGTTTCTTCTCGCGTTCTCCTCCCAGCAACCCTGTGAGGTGGGCCAGGCTGAAGAGAGGCACGAGGTCACCCGGTGAGTTTCATGGGTCTGCACAGACACAAACTCAGGTGTACCAAATCCTAGCCCAAAATCAGCCACCACTTAAATGGAGCAAGTTTCAAGAAGCAAACCATTCCGTTATGGGTGACCTAATACCCAACATTTATGACATTAAACTTCTCATCCTCAACATGTCAGTCAAATACACAGTCAAGGAGCAAACTGGTCACGGCCAAAAGCATCACGTACCCCGATTCACTCGTCTGCCAGACAATCTTGTTGATCGCTTTGCACGGGAAAGGACCTAGAAGAATAAAAGAAACGAGGAACTTGTAGAGAGACTGCTCAGGATTTGCTGTCCAGAACTTTGTTTCCAAGGAAGCAAAGCTCTGGACGGATCCATCCTGTTCCACAAACGTGTCCGATTCCCTCCTTTAAAACATCAAAACTAGTGCCAGGGAGTTCCACGGGTTAATTCTGCACACTGTGAAATGTTTCCAAAAGTAAGGTGGATATCCTATGCCTGTTATTTCTCTCTTTCTGTGCCACGTGTCACTGAGGACTTTCTTTGGATCAGAACAAGAAGCCTTCATCTACTGCGGTCACGATGGAGGCAGAGATGAGGTGAAAGGCCAGGCCCTCGAGGGACTATCCGTGTGTTTGGCTCACCGTAAGGGATGGTGGACGTGGCCGGCTGCAGAGTCTTCGCAGAGCCGCTTGCCGCTGACCAGACGGCGTAGCCTCCGTCGCTGTGAGAGCTGACGATCGTCCGGCCGCTCCGTTCCCAAGCCAGGCTTTCCAGTTGCTGCAATTATGATCACAATCCATTTATAGAGTGCCTTTGGTGCACACGGTGCCTGACTAGCAATGGAACAACAAAACGTATCCAGACCTGCCAAAGGCGTACCATCTAAAATACACACCACACACAAAGGGAAGGAAGGAATAACACAAATATAAAATTGTTGCATCCCAAAACAAATTGCCAATGAGTCCGGTCTGGCTATGCAACAGCTTAGCCCAAGGGATGGACATTTATGGGGCTATATTCACCCGGCAAGAGACACTGGAATGTGACACACCCGCTACACCATCACCCCAAAAATCTAATTTTTGCTCCCAAATGCCCTCTAGGGGGTACTGGGGCATTTTTTCCCATGGGGAACTTGGGCCATTCTGGGACTTTTTTTTTTGCAACAGTAAGTAACTACAGATCACTTCCTTTTCACTTTCTGTTTCAGAAAAAAAATGGCATCAGGATAACTTCACAGAAAAGGAGAAAGTTGGGTGCAAGCTAAAAAGGCAAAGCGAAGCAGAATCAGACACGACCTTTAAGGCAGGTCTTCAGTTCCGCACCCCAGTGACACCATTACCTGGTTGCCCAGGAAGAGATGGTGGACGTCTCTTGTGCTCTTGTCCCACAGAACCATCAAGCCTCGGCTGTAACCGATCAAGATTTTGGCAGGGTCTTGCGGGTGCTCCTGCAGAGATTCCACTGGACCAAGAGCCTTCCCACAGCGGTAGTCCTCAGGCACCCTGGAAAAGATGACACTCCGTCTCCTGACTTGATCTTCACTGCCATTAGCACACAGGGAATTAGGTTCTGGAGTATGCCGAGGGATACTCGCCCTGCCTCAGGTTTTTACTCGCAATGGCCCTTGTGGTCTCTTCCAATTCTACCCAATTCATCTAGATGTATAACCCAGCCTTCAGAGACACCACCAAGGAATCTCACCTCTGCATGACTTCATCCTGGTACAGGGTTCTGTCCTCTAACAGTGTCAAGCTGGGAAGTTCCAGGACGTAAACGCCACCCCCTTCCGTGCCGAGGTAGGCCGTGTCGCAAGTCGACTGCAGAGAGATCACCGTCACCCGGGTGATGCTGGGAGGAGAGCTGCCGGGACAAGAAGAGACATCCAGAAATCAGGACGGGGTGCTCCCGAACACGCAAGCTGGCAGCGCTCACAAGCATTCTGGGAAAACTCCCAGGGAAGTCTAAGGAAGTGTCGTGGAGCCTTGGAAACTGTTATCCAGTGTGCCTTAGTGGAGATTGGCCAGGTCGCTGCTCCTTACTGGTGTCCAGCTCAACGCAAGGAGCAGGGACACCATGCCTGTCCCATGCTCTCCTGCATCTGAGGCTGCAGAACTAGACGCAGAGCTTTGCCTTGGGACAAATTGGTCTTCTGTGCTTGATTCCAGACCGTATTTCAAAAATTGCTCCTTAGATCTCTCTCTTTCACACACACACGCCTGAAAGAGATATATAAAATCCTACTGGTGGCATTCAACGTGGGCAAGTACCCCTACGCAGTTGCACCTTTTAGGACACTGCACAGAGTTGTGTCCTAACTGTGATTGCTCACCACTGCGCTAGCACTAAGGGCATCTCCGTACGTGCTCCTGACCGGGCAAGGGTCTGAGTTTCAGTGCAAAATTTAAAGGAATCACCCAAGGTACTGAACCCTCACACCAAAACAGTTTCAGCCAGCCCCTTGGGCGGCTGTCAGACTAAATTACTGTGTCTTCCTGCTGGCAGAATGGGGTTGGAACTGACGGACCTTCTGTCTCTTCCAGCTCTAGGATTCTACGACTCTACAGAGTGGGTTGACCATGCCATGGACAAGGAAGCCTTCAGCTGCTGCAGGTTTCCCAGGTAAGCAAGAAGGGGGGAAGCAGGAGGGGAAGGAGAGACAGGCAGGCAGGTAATGAGTACTTAGAGTTGTCGAACCCTGGACGTCCGGGGAGGACGAAGCTCCGGGTCTCCTCCAAGTGAGAGTAGCCGTCTTTCTGGTAGATCTCCCAGAGGTGGAGGGTGTTGTCATCCAACAGGGAGAGCAGCCGACCCTGCGGGGTTGAGTGGGGAGAGAGAGCAATTAGACAGAGTTAGGAAAGAACACAGGCTGAGTATCCCTTATCTAAAATGCTTCAGACCAGAAGAGTTGGATTTTTTTTTTCATTTTGGAATACCTAAGAGCATATGCATCCATAACAAGAATGACCCATTGTGGTGTAATGGTTTCAGCACTAAACTACAAACCTGGAGATCAGGGTTCAATTCTCTGCTCGGCCATGGAAACCTACTGGGTGATCTCGGGTGTGTCACATCCTCTCAGCCCCAGAAAACTCTGTGATAGAGTTGCCTTAGGGTTACTATAAGTTGGAAGCAACTCGAAGGCACACAACAACAATATAATGAGATATCTGGAGACGGGACCCGAGTCTAAACATGAAACTCATTTACATTTCATATATGCCTCATCCACATAGCTGGGGAGTAATTTCATACAATATGTTTAATAATTCTGCACATGGGACAGAGTTTGTGTACACTGAACCATTAGAAAGCAAAGACGTTACTAAATCTCAGCCACCCATGTGGACCATTTCAGATCCCGGAGTATTTTGGAATTTGGAATTCCAGAAAAGGGATGGTCAAGTTGTACTTTTTAAAAAGATACTCATCTGGCATCATTTTCTTGTTTCCAACATATCCCTTCTGGCAGTTCCAAATTATCTCAGCCTTTGCATTCTCCTATAAGAGCCTCCACAGAGGGTCTTCTCTCTGTCCCACCGTGCTCAGAGGTGCATTTTTGGGGAATATGCAAGGCAGGGCCTTTTTAGTGGCAGCTCCCAGGATATGGAACTCCTTCCCTAGAGAGGCTGGAATTGTACCCTCCTTATTACCTTTCCTTAGGAAGGTGAAGACCTTTTTATTCTGGAAGACTGATTGCTTAGGAGGGCAATGGACTTCCTATTTGTTATTTTATTTGTAACAGTTTAAGTTTTTAGCCATTTTTAATCCTATGGATCGTTTAATCACGTTCTTTAACTTGGGTATGCTGTGAATTTTTAGCTCCATTTAACTGTTCTAAGCTACCACTGGGTCCCAAAATAAATGACTGGTATGCAAGGTAGACCTGAGACCACAGCAACCCAGACAACCAAAATCAAAGAGCACAAATTCTTTTACCTGTCCAGGTAGGAAGTGCATCTGTGTGACGGTCGCAGTCTCCTTGTGCAGACCTGTAAATTCCACCCCAGGAGCTCCATATCTGAAAAAGGGTTGGAGTCAAGAAAAAGAGCAGAGAATGCAAAAGGGAGAGAGGTACAGCAGCAATTTCTGCCCGACTTTTCTTCTCTGGTGGACTCGTGTTACCTGTACATTTCAAAAAGTGACAGGGAAGCTTCTTGCTACAAAGTCGTTCTAGACCCACCACGTCCTCTCTCTGCTTGTGTCACGTCCCGGATAACTCACTCTCAAAAACTTTGCTTAGAGTTTCAAAACAGAAGCGTTTATTTTAGAAAAGCAAGCAACACAGCAACTGTTCCAAAAACTGCTGAGACTACAGCATCTACGCTGCTTACAGGTTTTATACCTTGTCATACAAAGTGTGGCATGCATATCAACAGTCAAAGTCATAAATTTCAAGTCACCTGACCAGCAGAGGCATTTCCCCAAGTTTACAGTTGTTTACATGTTTTTCATCCTGGAAGCGACCACAAGTTCCTGTCCCCTTATCTGTGCATGGCTGATTCTCATAACACCTTCCTGTTACTTTGCTGTCCCCCCTCCTTTGATCTTCTTCTCTCTTACCCAATACAAAGTGACACTGAATATTGGAGTAATTAACTATTTGGCAGCTGGAAATACTTCTAAGAGTTTCAACCGGATACACAGATGCAAGTAGCAATTAGCAATGAATATACAATAGTGCTTCGACAAGCCATGTCCTATGTGATCTAATGCAAATATTCTAATATATATACACTGATGCATACATATGATGGGAGCCATGCATTCAGGAGCTTGGAAGTTTCTTTCAGCACTGGGAGGAGGGTGAAGGAAGATGGGAGAAATACAGAAGCAAACAAGGCAATGAGCAATGCTCAACCTGGAAGAAAGCGCGAATTTCCTCCAGTCAATCCTGCCGTGGTCATGTCATGCCTGCCGACAACAGTCCAAGCAAACCGCAGCTGCCTCGCAAATCCTCTACTGACCACGTAGGAAGAGCAAGACAGAGCTGAGCAAAGGGAAAGAGCAAATAAGCCTGCCTCACCTCTGTGTTCAAGAAACAGAGATCTGTAAGTTTGAACATAGAAATCGTAAGAAAAAAGTGGAGGCTCGTGAAAGCAAAAATTATCCCTAGATGCCCTTTGGATGAAGCCTTTGAGGGTTCCCTAGAAGGTTAAAAATGTTTTTGTTTGCTTATTTTGAGCTTTACCTGATTTTGCCACTTCGTTTCACACATGCACGGTACAGGTTGAGCCTCCCTTATCCAGAAATCCAAAAGCTTCCAAAACTTTTTTCCTCCGGCCGTCCCCTTCCACCTTCAAGGTGGCAGCCGCGGTGCTCCTGCTCCTCTGAATCTCAGATCCTCAATCTCTCTCTTTTTGCTGCCAGCTGCCTACTTTGTCCTTCCAGGAAGCGAAAAAGAGCGAGACAAAGGACCTGTGAATTTGGATTTGTGTTGAGCCATTTCACAGATCCTTTGTCTCTCCCTCTTTCCAGCCTTGCATCTCACACACAACACAAGCAGCCAATGGACAAGGTGCAAGGCGATTCCAAAAAGGCCCCATTTTCCAAAACCTGAAAAAAATCCAAAATATAGAACACTTCTGGTTCTGAGCATTTCGGATAAGGGATGCTCAACCTGCATCCGTTTTGAATACAACCTTTACTAAAGCATGTTGACCTGCTCTTGCTTTTTTGCAGTGTAGGAACCTCTCTCTAGTCTTTCCATCCAACTTCTGCCGCTGGAACCAAATTTTCTTTTAAAGAAGCCATGCAATGAGTACTTCTACACCTTTAAATTAGGTATTCCTGTGTCAGTATGAGCTGTGCTGGAACACACCAAATAAATATTTAGAGCTGCTCACCCACATGCCAATTTCCAAGGAGGGCAGCCAGAGGCTCTGATGGGAAGCCCATAAAGAGATTTGAAAGCCAGGCTCTCCCCACTGCTGTGCATTTCTCTGGCAACCAGCATTAAGAAGAAGATTGCTCTTGCACATGTTAAGTTCATATATGGACAGTTTAATGGCATTTTAAAATTAACATTCTGCAAGTTTTTATTTGCAAATGCTTTAGTCCAAGAATCCAAAGGCTGAAAAGACGGCTGGTGTTCACCCTTTCAGGCCAGGCCTAGCTGGGTTTTCCTTTCCCCATCCCAAACAAAGCAACTTTTGTCCAAATCCCACACAGATCGAGTCACTAAGCAACTGTTCTCTAGTTTGCGGGCTGCAGCGTCAAAAGGACCCCTCACCATGACTACTCTCTCACACACACATACAAACTGTACAAATACCTAGAAAAGCAAACCCGGATGTGACTCGGCGAGCTTCCAATTTTCTCCCTTTCATGTGCACAAGAGAAATGCAGGAAGGCTTTTGGGGATTCTGGGGGCTGCAGTCCAAATGCATAGCTTTTCCAAGCCCTGGAAAGAGTTATCACTCTATCACAGGCCATAGGAATTCAAATACTTTGTCCAGCTCTGGGCACCACAGTTCAAGAAGGATATGGGCAAGCAGGGATGTGTCCAGAGAAGGACGATGAAAATGGTTAAAGGCCTGGAAACCATGAAGAAGGGCTAAGGGAGCTGGGTGGGTTTAGCCTAGAAAAGAGAAGGTTAAGAGACAACAGAATAGCCATGTTTAAATATCTGAAGGGATGTCATATGGAGGATGGAGCAAGCTTGTTTTCTACTGCTCCAGATGCTAGGACATGGAGCAATAGATTCAAATGTCAGGAAAAGAGATTCCATCTAAACATCTGGAAGAACTTCCTAGGGCAGTTTGACAGTGGAATATTCTGCTGCCTCAATGGAGTGTGGTGGAGTCTCCTTCTTTGGAGGTTTTTAAAGAGAAGATGGATGGCCATCTGTTGGGAGTGCTTTGATTCGATATTCCTCCATGGCAGAAAGAGGTAGGACTGGATGACCTTTGGTGGTCTCTTCCAACTCACTGCATCTATGATTCTAAACTGTGAGTGGGCCTATGCACAACACAGGTGTGCAAGCTAAAGTAGGGGTATGCGAAACACGCATGAAAATTAAAATGATCTAGACGTAGGAGAAATATATGGTTTTTTTTAAAAAAAGAATTTGTTTTTATTTAACTTCTGTTTTACAAAAAAAGAATTGTTCAAGCAACCTGCTTGATCACGGGGAAAACATGGGAGGCAAAACCATGGAAAGAATAAAATTCAGGAGCTCTAGCAGAATAGTTCCTGCTAATGCCATTGTTCGAGCTCAAAGAACCGAGGTTTAATTGCTGACCCAGATGGGCTCTCAAAGGCCCTTTCCACACTAGACTGTTATGGTGCTATGATCCCACTTTCAACCTCCTATGGAATCCTGGGGTTTGCAGTTTAGGGAGGTGCCTCAAAGGGCTTAGAATACCCTCAAAGGCCCCTAAACCCTAAACTGCAAACCCCAGGATTCCATAGGAGGTTGAAAGTGGAATCATAGCACTATAATAGTCTAGTGTAGAAAGGGCCAAAGGCTCGTCCAGGCTGGGGGGAAATGCTGTTGCTGCATCACTGTGGGATATGTAGTTTTTTGGGGGTAGAATTTAGCATTCTCTGCCAGAAAGGTCTTGTGCCCCAGCAGACTACAAACCCCAGGATTCCACTGGATGCAGTAACAGTAGTTAAAGTGGTATCAAAGTGCTTTAATTGTGCAGTGTGGAAAAGACCTCTGTTCGGATTTGAGTTTGAGGGTTGAGATACAGGCTTCCTCCAAAGGCGGATCCCCTGGAATCCACGAGCAGATAAAGCCACCCACTTCTCCTGATCTATGTACAGATTGCCAAATGCACAGTGTCTGTTCGGTGGCTTGCAAAGCAGAGAGCGGAGCCCCGGTTCTTCCGAAACTAGGTCACAGTCAACACGGAAAACAAAAGCGGTGGTTTGGGGGTTGGAAATGAAAGTGCAGCTGCGATCAGAGCTGCGGGGGGGGGGTGTACAGGCCACAATTAAAATCCAAATAGAACCCCAAAGTGGGAGAAAGAAAAAAAACTTGCTTTGCACCAAGCAAATCCAGATGCTTCCAAAAGTTGCAGCTGTGGCCCATATTCTGCTAATTGAGCGAATCTCCCAAATTGCGTTTTTTCCCTTCATTTTGGATGTGCAACTTTGATTTTGCTGTTCGGGAACGCGGACAAACGGAGGGAACTGGACTCGGCCGTGGCCCAGTTTTTCTTCCTGCCTCGCCAGTCCCTTCGTCTACTTGCACGCACTCTCTTTAAGAGATGCCTTCTCTTCCTTCCACCCCCCCAACCACAATTTTCAAGTACATCCCTGAGAACTAGAAACTTGAGCCATTTCCGCACTCCACCGTTCTAGTGCTATGATTCCACTTCCAACCTCCTGTGGAATTCTGGGGTTTATAGTTTCCTGACGCCAACGAGCTCTCTGGCTGAGAATTCCAAAGGCCCCTCCCTAAACTGCAAACCCCAAGATTCCATAGGAGGTTGCAAGTGGAATAATAGCAGTATAAACAGGGTAGTGCAGAAATGGCCTTGGTCCGTGCAGGGTGGGTTTGAGAGAGGACTTGGTCTCTTGTGCAAATGCAGCAAAATGCAGCGTGGAAGGAACAGTTTTCTTCTTCCCCTAACCCTGCGGTTTGCAGTCCCAGGATTCCATAGGATGTTGAAAGTGGAATCATAGCGCTATAACAGTCTAGTGCAGAAATGGCCATAGACAGAATCACAGAGGCGGGAAGGACACTATTTGCAAAGCTGAGATGGGTGGAAAGGCTCTCATGCAGCTGAGAGACTTTGCAAACAGCAGGCATATGGCTGGTTCCAAGCAAACCTCCACAAGTCCTTCATGCTCCGTACAGGACAGTACCTGGGTTCAGTTTCAGGCTTCCTGAAGTCCTAAGGCGACCCCATCGCGAGGGCTTTCTTGGCAAGGCTGAATCACAGGAGCTTTGCCTTCCCCTGAGGCTGAGAGAGTGTGACCTGCCCGAGACAACAGAGTGGGTTTCCACTCCTGAGTCGCTAGGGGTCCTAGACCAACACTCCAAACCCCATGCCAGCTCTCTAAATTTGTTATTATCAATTAATAGACACTGGCCGTTTAGGAAGAAATCCGAGTCAGACGACAGGAAAATAAAAGGAGCTTGGAGCGGATGGTTTGGCAGGCCGGTGAGTATCATATATGTGAATTCGGCACCAAGGGAGACAGAAGAAGGGCCGTCCGCACGCAGAGAGGCGGCATCACCCAGGAATGAACCTGGTGCAAAAGAAGGAAGGGAAGATGATCTCACTTGGATGCTGTGAGGACCATTTGCTCCCCTCCCTCCTTATGAAGGCTCTGCGGGAGAAGCGGGTACCATTTTTATTACTCATCCCCCCAGAGACAGACGTGGTGTCCGTTTTTAGGACTAAAACTTACTTAGTCTGAGAGACGGATTATCTTCATTTTATGGGTGGGACGGCTGGAGATGACCAGCCACGAGAAAAGAGCTGAAGTTATGTCGTCTCTCACGAGGCCGCCGGGGAGAGAGAGACACCCAAGCATCTCCTAGCACAAATTCCTCATAATTTCTGCTCCTGTTTTAATTAAACTGAAGGCAAGTTGCACAAGCACGGTTGGTGAGGAGGCACGAGAGGGCCTTCTCGATGGCTGCCCCGTAGACATTCATTCTCTCAGGAGACCAGGGATGGGATGCAGAAATACAACTTGAGCATCCCTTATCCAAAATGTCAAAATGGACCAGAGGGATTCTCTGTCTGCTGTTGCATGCCTTCAAGGCATTTCCAACTTACAGCAATGCTGAAGCAAACCTGTCCCACAGTTTCCTAGGAAAGATTTCCTCACCAGAAGTTTGCCACTGCTGCCTTCTTGAAGCTGAGAGAGTGTGACTTGCCCAAAGACAAGGTCTCTCCAAGGCTTAGTCCAGTGCTCTGATCAGTGTGCAGTGCTGGCTCTTTAAAAACAGGGTTTTCTTGGCCACAGGAGGGCTACTGCTGCCTTCCTCTGAGGCTGAGAGGGTGTGATTTCCCAAGGTCACCCCGTGGAGTTTCTGTGGCCGAATCCTGGTCTCCCAGAGTCCTAGATCAACATCCAAATTGCCACCCTACGCTGGCTCTGGCTCCTCTGCACTCCAAGAATATAAAACACAGTGATGGAGAAAGATTGCTGCAGAGACAACCGTAACCCGCAGAGAGAGAGCCTTGCTTGCTGCGTTTTTAATTTTTTTTAAAAAAAGAAAGATCTGCAAAGCAGAGTCAGCAGATGCCAGCGCAAGAGGGTTGCAATAACGCACCCCAGGCTGGCAGCTGGCCGAGAAACTGCAGGCAGGGTCCTGATCAAACAGCCGTCCGCTGTGGAAATTCAAACAAAAAGGGGGGGAAATGCCCAGGGATTGGGGCCGGGGAGGAAGGGAAGAGCCATATTCTCCGGGGGGAAAGTGAGGCAAGAGAATGTTGGCGATCTGGCAGCTGCGTGACTTTGCATCCCGTGAGAAATCTTCCAAGGTGAAATGCTCCTTGGGGGCTCGAAAGTGCTCCAGATTTTGCACCGCCAGTGCCGCATTCCGGCACCCGTGCGTGCCACGTAGGTGAATACGCTGCATCCAAAAACATTCCTCTCAATGCAGCCAACCTGCCTGGCACCAAGGAGATGGACGAGAGAGAGGGCCACCGTGCCAATCCATCCCCCTTCCCTCGCCCTTCCCCGAGCTGGTTTGGAGATCTTGGGTGCCCATTCTCCCCACCCTGCCCAGCCCCCTTCCCACAAACACACACATTTGCTATTTTTCCACTTTGGCAAGGGGCTGGCACCCCTAACCCTAGTGAACGTGGACAGCTAATTGTGTCTCTACCAAAGTCTGAATCATCCAGGCCACAGTATTTCTGATTTTTTTAACATACCTATGAAAGCCAGACAGGGACGAAAGCTGACAAGAACAAAATTCCGTCCTGCACTGTTTTTCATTGCTTGCCCGTTAAGTGAATATTATTTATATTGTTTTTAACTCCACACAGAGAGTTTAATTGCTTTTTAACAATGTCTTCTTGCACGCTTTAACATACACGCATTCTTCATCTGTAACCAGTTTGATTTGTTTGTGAGTTCTGGGGGACATGCCAGATGGAAGTAAAATAATAATGAAAACTCCTAAGCCGAAGAGAAAGAGTAATGGAGAAAGACGAGAATATTTCTCAACAGAAACAAAAAGCAGGGAAAGTATAATTTTGTTTGCAAATTTTAAGCACTCTCCTTGCATGAATGCACTTTCTATGCCAATGCACGCAGAGAGACGCGGCACAACGGGTGGAATTCACCCAGCTGCACCGCCTGGCGATCTCCATTGATACGGGCAGGGCGAGACAACAGCTCCATCCAACCAAAATGAATGGAGCGGAGTATCAGCCACGCCACCTGGGATGCCAGATGCCAGCAGGTCAGCAGAGTCGGGCTCCCTTTGATGCGGAGCTTGGAAAATTCCCTCTTTTTGACAACAACTCCCAGAATCCACACACACACGCACGGCCACTGGAAAGGCTTGCTGGGCGATTCTGGAAGCTGCATCCCGCAGAATCACAGAACTGTCAGATCTGAAGCTACCTCAAAGATCATCTATCCCATCCTCCTGCCCGGGCAGAAATCCATAGCGAATGCATCCCAGGTGGGTCGAAAATGTTCAACCGAAGAAGGTCCATTACCTTCTGAGGCAGAATCTGTTCTGCTGTCAAAAGGCTACTTACAGTCAGAGGTTCCAGAAAAGTACAACTTTGCAAAACTCTGATTTGATGGCACATGTTGAACCAGAAATGAGACTCCTCCATTCTGGGAAATGCAGTCCAAAGAGGAAAAAAATGCAGTCTTAAAGAAAAAAAATGCAGTCCAAAAGGAAAAAAAAATGCAGTCCAAAAAAAGGAAAAGAAATGCAGTCCAAAAGAAAAAAAATCCAAGCTTACCATAAACACAGAGATTATGACAATCTCTCTGTGTCCCACCAGTGAAGTCAATATACTGTGTTAGGATGTTGGGGAGCAGGGATTTCTTAGCTGCGGCACCCCAGTTGTGTAATGCCCTTCCCACAGGGGCCTGATTGGCCCCAAACATTCCTTCAAGTTAGCAAAACTTGACTGCTCACCAAAGCCTTCAGGCCTTGCTGATTTCTTTCAAATGCAAAGGCACACAGTTTTTAAATAGCCTTAATCTTTTCCATCTCTTTTAAATGGTTAATTATATGCGGTATGCTTTTACTTTATCTAAATTAATTTTTTTTCCAAACTGCTTTAACCTGTTGGTCTTCATTTTATTTGCAAGGTCTCATGATATAAAAAGTGGGGTAGAAATGAACCAGCTGCCTACCTCCAACCATGGTTCTTCGAGAGGCCAGTCTGTTGCTGTTATTAAAATTATTCACTATATTATTACTGTTATCATTATAGGTTGAGCATCCCTTAAAATGCTTGCAACCAGAAATGTTCTGTATTTCGGATTCTTTTGGCACTGGAATACCAGTCCTTTTTATTTTATTTTATTTTATTTTGGAATAGCCTTGCATCTTGTTTGTTCACTACTTGTGTTGCATCTTGTTTGTTCACTACCTGTGTTGTGTCTCAGACGCAAGGCTGGAGAGACAGGGGATCTGTGAAATGGTGAAAATCTTTATAAAATAATCTTTACTAACTTAAAACATACAACCACATATGACACAATATCTCACATTGCAAAAAAAAAGAAAAAGAAAAGAAAAACCAAAGCGGAAAAAAATGCAAAAAGAGAAAAAGAAAACGAGACGAAAAATACAAAGAAGACAAGAAAAAAGTGTAATGGTGGAAATCTAAGCATGGTGCTTGGTGCAAATCCACCCTTCCCGGCATTTCACCGATCCCCAGCCTCTCTTTTTGCCCCCAGCCGCCCACTTCTGCCTTCAAGGCAGCAGCAAAGGTGCTCCTCGGATCTGAGAGACAAACCTCAAAGGCAGAAGAGGGCGGTTGGTAGCAAAAAAAAAAAAGAGAGAGACTGGGGATCGGTCAAATAGCCAGAATCGAGGTGCAGTGCTTGATGCGAATCCTGCCATTTCACAGATCCTCCGCCGCTCTCTTTTTCCTGAACTTCCACCCTCAAGGCGGCAGTGACAGTGTCCCTCGAATCGGAGAGACACGCTGGCGCAATGCAGCCTCCATCTGGAAGGCAGAAGCGGGCAACCGGCAGCAAGAAGTGTCCGTTTTTGGGATGCTCACAGATTTTGGATTTCCAGATAAGGGAGGCTCAGCCTGTTTTTAGCTCAGGGTGCCTGGAGAGGAAATGCCCGCAGAGGAGGAGCTGGCTTGGCACGCAAACCACACGGGTCCCGTGGACCCACGATCGATGCTGCTCTACTCCCGGAGGCCCCCGGGCAGCTTGCACAGCCGGCGTTCCACATTTCACAATAAGGTCGCCCGGATGCTGGGGGAACGAGTTCAAAGGGAGGCAAAGACCTCGAAAAGCACCAGGGCAGCTGCAGAGAATTTAGATAAAAAACACACCACAGATACCCTTGCCTTGCAATTTCCAGAGAAAGTTAGAGGGGCTACACGATCCCTTTGCATACCGATCCCTTTGCATACCGATCAGACTAACACGGCTACGTCTCTGAATCTTTGGAGAAAATGGGAGCTCCGCATGGGCAAGAGAGAAAAACGCAGGCTTTGGAGAAATCGTCAGCAAATAGCCTCGCCTTTCAAGTTGCTAGTCCTCAATAACAGCAAACACAGCTGGGGGGGGAACTGAATGGAATGAAACAGCTTAGGGTGCATCCACACAGCACAATTATACCAGTTTGATTCCACTTTTAACTGCCATGGCTCCATCCTCTAGAATTCTGGGGTTTGCAGTTTGACAAGGTACTGAGAATTGTCAGGGAATGTAGCTGTGCTAAAGCTCCTCAGACACCTTGAATTAGACATCATCCCCTCTCTTCCCAGGGTAGTTTGTCAACTGTTTTCAGCGGTTGTTCCTTCAAACTCCCTAGCAGGGAATGCTAAATGCCTTACCAAAAAATACTGAATACTGTGACTCTCTATGATGCAGGCATGGCAGTTAATGTGGTATCATATTTGAAAGGATATCGCATGGAAGATGGAGCAAGCTTGTTTTCTGCTGCTCCAGAGACTTGGACACGGAGCAATGGCTTCAAACTTTAGGAAGAGAGATTCCACCTAACCCTTAGGAAGAACTTCCTCAGAATAACAGCAACTTACAAATGGAATACGCTGCTGCCGGGAAGTGTGGTGGAGTCTCCCTCTTTGGAGGTGTTTAAACAGAGTCTGGGTGGCCAAACTGTCCAAAGGAAGACTTTGATGCTGTCTTTCAAAATGGCAGAAAGGGGTTGGACTGGATGACCTTGGGGTCTCTTCCAGGATTGTGCAATTCCAGAAGCAGGAGTGGACTTCATTTCTGCAGCTGTTTGGTTTTTTTCTGGATGCACACACAGCTTCCCCACCCCGGAGGGTCTCGGGGTAGAAAACTGGGGCCCCCTGCCAGCCACATTTGCCCACCCCTGCCTTAAAGGGTAAACAAGTTTGCTTTGGCATCCGCTTTTGCCAACATCAGCAAAGAAATCAATGTAAATATACATCAAGGCAAGGTCAGCGCTAAGCTGGACAGAAACACAGCAGGAGGCCTGCTTACAGGGGTGGCAAGCTGGGGAGGGACACAGCAAAAAACAAATAAATCTTTATTTCTAAGACAAGTCCATTTCGCAGGACACGTCCTGTGCAAACCGCTGGCCGCCTGGGCTGTTTCAGCCTCGGGTTCAGCTTGCAAAGAGTTTGCTGGTACAACAAATTTGGTCCAGAATCCTGTGACCAAATATTAAAACTGCCCCAAGTCGGTCATTCAGCAAGAAAGGTGTTGCGCCATTGCAAAAGCAAAAACTACAACTCCCAAGCGATGTGTGTGGCAACACGGTGTTCATTAAAATACACCATTGAGGACTAGCAACTTTAAACTCTATCTTTGCCATCCAGGATCCCCCTGAATGGCAAACTTCATTCTTCAAGGAAACTCCAAACAGGGGCACCATGTTACCCAATGAAGCATTTCCCTGAACTATATTCATTTTCCCTTAAGTTATTAAGGACCAGCAACTTGGAAAAAATAACTTTTTCACCCAGGATTGTCTGAAAATCCACATTTTCCCCCCATACATTCAGTCCCTGGACTAAGAATACTACTTAAAGGCTCTCCATATTGTCCACCGAAAGTTTTCTTGAGCAGAAAGCACGACGGACCGTGTCGAGAGGATGGCAACCAAACCGGTAAAGACCTGGAAAGGTTGAAGCCCTATGAGGAACGGCTGAGGGAGCTGGGAATGTTTAGCCTGAAGAAGAGAAAGCTTAGACATGATAGCTATGTTTAAATATTTGAAGGCTACCATATGGGGGGGTGGAGCAAGCCTGTTTTCTGCTGCTCCGGAGACGAGGACGCGGTGCAATGGCTTCAAACTTCATAGGCGTGCCCAGGACTGTCTAGACATGATGAGTGACAGAAGAAAGGGCCAAGTCACCTCCACCATTAATAACGCACCTCCACCATCACAACATGCTCTTTCTAGCGTTAGTGTAAAGACGCCACATCCCCTGAAAGCGAGGTGGCACGGAAGGTACGCTCCCCAATCTTGGCAGAGCTCTTTGCCATCCATAAGACTGCAGGCCAGCACTGGCCAGCCAGCTGCTTAAACAATGAATGCACCAGAAATGACAAAGAAGAAAAAGGAGAGCCATTCTGGGTGTGCGAGAAAAGAGGACTCTTTAACTGCACTTGACAGCAAGTCGATAAAAATAGTTGCATATCTTGGAGTATTTTTCTTTTCGTTCTCCCATCTGCTAAAGTTTAGCTGTTTCAGGCTCTGCATTTAAATAGGGAGGCGAGAAACCAGCTGCTGCTAAAATCAGCAACCATCCACAACACACACACTCACAAAAGAGGCACAAAGGTGTCCTGCTGGTCTGAGTTCGAGTCCTGCCTCTGTCACACAGCGGTCAACCTGTTCCTTCAATAGGCCAGTGTTGATTACCTATCCCTTTACTTATACCTTGCTTTGTCCCCAAACTGGGACTCCAAGCGGCTTACAAAATAAATTACAATAAAAACCCAAACTACACTGTATTTCCTCTCTCGTGCCCATCTCCTTCCTTGGGTGTTGGGGGGCACCCGAGGTTTGTGGTGCTGAGAAAATTGGGCTGGGAGCCATCCTCAGCCGGGCAGTGGCTGGTGGAGGAGGAAGACCAGAGGTGGGTTTTTAAAAAGGGCTGCACGGCCTGATCGGAGCCACCGAGAAGGAAGGTTCCCCCCAAAAAGCGGCATTGGCCGGGGGGGCAGAGGGTTGGAGAAACGTGCAAATAATCAAATCCCTGAAAGTCAAACCCATAAACGTGGAGGGCCGACTGCACTGTAATTGCATCGTGTGAAAGGGTCCTAATGCACGACCCCAGGAGAGATTCCACGCAAGCAGAAATATAGCACATCAGGGGAAAAGAAGGGACCCAACTTGGAAGTCTGTCTTTTGGAGAAGCAGCCTGCCTTGCAAGGAACCAGCGTGAGTGGCAAGCACGTGCGGAGACCGTTTGCATCACTTTTCCCACCACAGCCTAAAGGAGCTTAAATGCAACAACACACACACACACACACATCATCCACCCACTGTGTTGATAGTTAGCAGCTGATCAGCTGAGCAACCGCTTCCCCGACCGACGAGCTCTCCTTTCAGACTCAGACACCACATTTCGCCATCATCCCCGGACAAGATCTCCAGCCAAAACCACACAGCTGGGAGACCGACTGCACCCGCATGTCCACCGGTAATCTTAGGCTGATGTCTACGAGAGAGAAGGTGGGCCCCGGGGACACTGAACCACGGACCCCCTCCCACCAAACCCATAACTCTCCAACATTTCACAGACGACAACCAGGAGGCACGTGGCCAGGGAACATCAGAGCGTGGCCGAGATGGCAAACATCATTAACGAGGAAGGACACGCAAGCCTGGAAATGCTGCAAGAGTTTGCTTTTGCCGGATGCTACTGGGAAGGGCAAGGTTCTGCCCTTTCTTCCCATATCGCCCTGCTGAGTTAATTAAGCGCAAACTACGGGTCCTTCCGCACTGCACTGTTATCCTGCTATTACTCCACTTTCAACCTCTTGTGGAATTCTGGGGTTCATAGTTTCCTGGGGCCAAAGAGCTCTCTGGCTGGGAATCCTAAAGCCCCCTAAACCCTAAATTGCAAACCCAGTATTCCATGGGAGGTTGAAAGTGGAATAATAGCACTATAACAGTCTAGTGCAGACTGCTTTTCCATTTTGAACTCTCTTTAAAGTAAGCTGAGGAGAAGAGAAGGAGAGAGAAACCGGAACATTTTAAAAGCAGCTGAACAATGAGATTGCAAAGAATCCCATCCCATCGGGACAGCCGAAGGATATGCAAACCACGTCTGAACTTCTACAAGCAAACAACGCTGACCCGGATTTGAGAGACCTAGACGTGACCTCGATTTGCTGGAACGGAGAGTCTGAACTAATTTTTCTAGGGGATGCTTCCTAGAAAAACATGAGAGAAGGGCACGCATACGTGAAATGGGCCGTCTGCAGCCTTCGGGCAGCATCTGCCCACGAGTTCGAATCTACCCACGCCTGTCCTCCTGCTGCAACCCCGGACGAGTAAACCTTGCCGGAAGCTATGGAGCGTTTCCGCGGCTCAGCACTGACCGAAAACGACAGTTTGTGAACCAAGACGGCACAAAAGCCACAATCTTGTGAACTGGATCGAGGGGGGCTGGGACGGCACCACATTTGGGAAAATACCCCCCCACTGACATTAATACAATAAGTGTAATTCTGGATAATTTGTAGGTCTGAATTATTGGAAGACATGTACGAAATATTAATACTTGGAGAAGCATGATTTTCTACATTAAGACAAATAACCACTGTCAAGAAAGCTGCAATTTTTCTTTTTTAATCTTTAACTGTCCCTTTTCTCTTAGATCCTTTATCTATTTATCTATTTTTTCCTTAGATCCTTTATCCTTTTTCTTTTCATTTCTCTTCTCTCTTGTCTTTCTTTCCTATATATATATATATATATGTATGTATGTATGTATAGGAAAATGTTTTACAAATGTTTTTATTAACAGTTTCCAAGTCCATTAAAATATATATATATATATATATATATATATATATATTAATGGACTTGGAAACTGTTAATAAAAACATTTTTTGAAGCAAAACAAAATAAGCTCTGCCCTAGCACTCTCCCCAATGCCAGAATTTAGGGTTCGTCAATTAAAAGACTTCTTTATTCAATTTACCTTATCCTCTGTCTCCCAAAACTGGGGGCCAAGATGCAGCAAGCTGTTTTTGGAAGTTACAAACGAAACATGGGAAGTTGCAATTTCAAAACACCCAGTTAGAACACAAAAGCAGCTAAAAGCACATGCATTAACCTGCTTTCCAAGCAACAGACATTCACATCAAGTGGAAGGGGGTGCATTTTTTAAAATCCTAAATCCCCCTCAAATGCAAAGCCCTTTGGCACGGAGCAAAGGTTCCCCACACACACAACTACACAAACACACACACGGACCCACTGCCGCCACCGACCACGGAGGGCAAAACACGCCTTCAATTCATGGCCAAGGTTTCATCTGTCTGCGTACAGGAAAGCTGCCCTCTTTTTAAAGAAAAAAAAATTAATTAATATGACAACCTTGCAAGCAGAGGACAAACATTCGGAGAAGGGATTTTTATTCCGCACTGCAATGACGATGCAACGGCTTTCCTACACTCCACACAGATGCTAATTCTGTTTTATTCACAGCTACGTCGGGTGATTTCTCAGGGTTTAGAGCTCAAAACATCTGCAGGCAGCAGTGCGTATGGCCATTTCCGCACGACACTCTTATAGTGCGATGATTCCACTTTCAACCTCCTATGGAATCCTGGGGTTTGCAGTTCCGAGAGGGGCCGGCCGGAGGGAATATACTGTCCTCCTCCTTGCTGCTAGCCCTTGTCTCCATAACCACCGGCCAGGCCCAGGAGCTCTCTGGCTGAGAAATCGAAAGGCCCCTCCCGGAACTGCAAACCCCAGGATTCCATAGGAGGTTGAAAGTGGAATCATCGCACTATAAGAGTGTTGTGCAGAAATATGAAGGCGTTCTCATCTTTTCCAAAGACTTTTTTTTTTAAAATAAAATGCATTATAGAATATTTTCTTTCAGAGTGATGAATAAAATGTTTTAAGACAAGGTGTTGACATCTATACTTCCCCAAAAGCACTTCTAAAACTTTTTGCAAGAGAAACTTTCTTTATGTCAGAATAAATACAGCATCAAATTGCTCTTAATACTTGGCCTTGGTTTCTTCTTCTTCTGTTCTTTTTATAGGCATGTTTTTTGGGTTTTTTGAGGTCTGCTATGGAGAACGAGCGAAGACAAAATAATTTTCTCCATTTTACTTATCTTGATGGTTTCCTTCTGTTTTAACTTGCTCCCCAGACTGGCAAAACTAAACAGATTTCTTAATAGTTCAGGGATGCCTTACCATTCAGAGCTACATTTGCAGCAAAAATACATCTTTTTTCAAAAGTTCAAAGTGCTTTTAAGATATCAACAGTAAAAATTCTATGCCAGATGAAGTCACAGGTAACGATGCTGCTAAATTAATGGTACGTCTTCTAATTGTAAAGTGGGCTTAAAGTTGCATTTTTCATTTTTTTCTAAAAAAATTCCTTTTGTTTTCCAGAAAAAAAAATCCTGTTCTGTTCATGACTTCAAAATTTCTGGAAACTTTATATTCCCAGGTCTAAGTGGTTGCACATCACCAAGGCTCTAGTCTTTATGGGACAAGACAATTAAATGCCCCATATAAGCTTCTAGTGTTTCTGCAACCATTTTCCCCACCCTGGTGCCATGAACAGATCTTGAAAAGTTACTTCTTTTTTGGGGGGGACAAATTTCCAATGCTTGTAATACAGATAATTCAACCATTGCAATAGAGATTGCAATTGCAATACAGATAATTCAGCCATTAATTCAACCAGGGGATCTAATCTTTCTGCAGGCAAGACCTGGGACTGCACACACGTGCATTCGAATGGTCCCAAGCGAGCCCCCGTAGGAAAGAAGAACTGGCAAAAAGAGGGACCCCGTGCCGAATTAATGCAACTTGTTCTTAATTTGGAAGCACTGAAAGAGCAAATCATCAGATAATGGGGCGTCGAAAGGCAGGGGCTTCCTGCACATGCAAAGATTTGGATTTTAAAATTTTAAAAATTTGGGGAGGCGCTCCGGAGACTGCTGCGGCATCCCAGGCGGGGAGGGGGCACAAAAAGAGGTTGTGGGCCACATCTGGCCAGATTTTCTCCATCCCTGCTGTAGCATAAAAGCATGCATACACCCTTTCCAATATGGGAGGTATTCCAGAAACTTGCTTGCCAATTCATCCCCCCTGACAACCATTCCCAAGACCCCTTCGAAGTGGAAGATTCCACCACTGGTGCACGGAGGGGAGGCCTGGCGCACGCTGTATTTTTAGCTGGCTCAGCTGTTTCCTTCCCTTTCCCCTGTTGGGATCTTGGGAAACCTTCCCTCCCTCCCCGTCTTGCAATAAACCATCCCCGTTAAGAACTTTTATCCTCCGCTCTTAAGCCATTTCCCCTATTGTCTTTCCAACTCACACAAGCCAGCAGCAGCCTCAAGATGCCAAAATTTGGAGGAAGGGAGAGAAAAGAGGAGGGGAAGGAGGCAGAGCAAAAGCAAAGAGGGGAAAAATCAGGAAGCAACCAGAAGGAGAAAAAAAATCTGCTTTTCCAGTGAGAAAGGAAACTGGATTCTTGCATTCTTGGTTAATGAACTGGATTTCCCAACCTGCTGCCCTCCCGAGGGGGGCTGACTGCAACTCCCATCATCCCTGAGCCAGCTGGGCTGGCTGGGGAACGATGGGAGTTGCAGTCAACCCCTTCGGGAGGGGGCTGCTTGGGAAAAAATAGCTCTACAAGCCCTCCTGATTGTTATTACTGCACTGAAGTACCTGGCATTCCTTCCTCATAGCTTGGGGCTGCTAGGAGTCGCAGTCCAACAACACAGGATGCCTGCCGCCCGTTCTGTAGCATTCCATCCTTCTGAGATTTAAATGCATATATAGGGTGCCTCCAAACAATGCATACCCACTTAACAACTTATAATTCTGGAATATTACTATGATCATTATTAGTATTTTGCAATTCCCTCACGAAAAAAATGTATACACCCTTAGCAGGATTCAAGATTCCAATAGCAGAGAAGCATCACAAAGTTACACGAGAGAGGTTTGCAGCCCTGCATTTCAACAATGCATGCCTTGCCACCCAGGGACGACAATTTGAACTCCGTACGTAAAACTGCAATTTGAGATGGGATTTGTAACTCTGATTAAATCATGATTATAAGATTTATTCCTTAATAGAGGTGCATTTACTTGGCCTTCAGATCATCAACATAGCTGCTAAAGGGTGCCCAGCCGGCCCTCCACATTTCCCCTGACATGCTAGATTTCTACTTGCGTGGAATCTCTTAGTCTTTAAAATAAACTCCAGGTTATCTAAATGCCACCGTGGGAAGGTGCGTTCCCTCACCTTGCCGCACCTTCTGCTGCTCTCCCCACAGATGTGGACCCAAGTGGCGCTTCACAACACAGCAAAACAGAGGCGTGCTCCTTCCCTTCCAGAGAATTTTTCAAATTCCTAGCAATTAAGGCTTCCAAACTGAGACAGAGGTTAATTAAGTGCATGCAATTAACAGGCTGCATGTTTTGCTTTTCCCCTGTTGTTAGGCAAATAGAGACCCAACACCCATGGGACCTGGGAGGAGGTAGGGGGAAGGAATTTAACCATCTCTCAGCCCAAACACTGGTCATAAAAAATGTATATAAATCAATTTTAACTCAGCAGTCCTTAACATGGGGTCTGGGGGGCTGTGATGTCCTCACAGGGGGTCAGCAAAAGCTTGAAGAAATATTATGAGCTTTTACATTTAAAAGAGAAAGGAAGGAAAGGAGGAAGCCAAATTTGTACGGAATTTTAAATATTATAATAGGAGCGAGTGCATTTACTTGCTTCTCCCTTTGCTCCAAATCTTCAGACCTCTGATGTGCAACTTTAAATAAATATCTGAGGCACTTTAGGGTTTTAAATCTTGAGTTGCATCTTGGTTGGACCTTTAAAGGGGGTCCGTGGCAAAGAAAAGGTTAAGAGCCGCTGCTTTCACCAAAATCAGGTTTCCCATCAACACTCAAAACCACTACAAAATGCTGTCTGGGTACAATATAAACATTTTAACAGCAACAACAGGGGCAGGCATCTTGTGGTGGTCCAGATGTTGGACTACAATGCCCAGAAGCCCCAGCCATGGTGGAAGAATGCTGGGAGTTGCAGTTCAGCCAATCCAGAGCACCAGAGGTTTCCTTACCCATACAGTCCCTGTTCCCCAGCCGGCAACCTCTAGAGAGGGGGTTGACTGGCCCAGCTCTGCTGGCTGGGGGATGATGGGTGGCGCAGTACACACCCACCCACCCACTCTGGAGGGGAGCAGGGTGGGAAACGCGGCTTGTCGACTGGAAGAAAGCGGGAGGCCGGGAGGGTTCTGCTCGCATTGCATCCCCGCGGCCGTCAACTCCATGGAGACTGCACATCTCCACAAAAAGTCATGCCAACCTTTTGAAAAGAGGCCCGTGTTTTCGGTCGCCAAGATTTTTGCAGGCCTCCAAAATGCCTCTATTCAGGCTGCTTCCCAGAAGAAGCAGGGAGGGGGTGGAAGACCCCCCCAAAAAACTATTTATTTATTTATTTATTTTTGCAAAGAGAAGGTTCGGGGTTGCTACACACCGAGGAAAATTTCCCACCCTGCAAACACAGGCGTGCACGCACAGCGACAGCTTCCCGGACAAGGATTATCACAGCACGCCTTTTATTCTTCCATTATTTTTATTTCACTATTAGAAATACTTCCAGCTTCATTACTCTTATTTGGAAATATTTCTAATTCCAATTCCAATTCCACCTCTGCTGCAGAAAGCTTGCAATCCCAACGTTTGCGGGGAAAGAACAGCAAACATCCATTTAAACAAATCCCCACTAAGAACCAATAAATCAGCAGATTTATTTATTTAGTGAACTGATATCCTCCCTTTCTCCCAAAATGGGATTCAGGACAGTTTACAACCATTTAAAAACACAGTAAAAAAACCCAATAACAAATTATTGATACAAAAGGTTAACACCCAATCGAGCCATACTCCTATTTAGGAAACAACTTTTAAAAAATACAAGTTGAAACCAAGTTTAAACACACATTTGAAACATAATGAAACGGAAACACAATATCCTCCACTGAAAAAAGCTCCTTCTGCCACAATGTATTAAAACCCAAATACCTCCATAATTAAAGTTTTTAGCTTTATTGACTGAGTTATAAGGACCCTTTTATTTTATTTTTTGTAACTAGTGTGCTGAAATCAGTGGTACTTTAAGCAAGCACCAGCAGTCATTAAAACACCTACAGTGCAGGTGCAGAAACCTTTGGACTACGACTCCCAAAATCCCCTTGGCCCTGCTGGATGGGACTTCGGGGCAAGTCAGAATCTAAAATATTGAGAAGGCCAAAAGTCCCACATCAGCGAGGCCTTGGAATAATTGCATTTGCATATACATAATATAAAATACTGTACAGGAGATCCATCCTTTCGCAGGTCGGTAAAATGAGTACCCAGCTTGTTGGGGGCATGTACAGAAATGTTTCGAAATACATGCTATTTGTAAGTTGTTCGCTGCCTCGATCCATATGGAGAGGCGGGATACAAATAAATAATAAATAAAATAAAATAATAAAAATCTCCAAGGAGCTTGCAAACTAATCAGCCACATGACTGCACCATGCTTGGATTTCCACCTTTTTCACAGATCCTCGTGTCGCTCTCCAGCTTTGCATCTCATTCAGTCACTACTTATGTTGCATTTGAGATGCAAAGCTGGAAAAAAACTGAGGATCTGAGATACGAATGAGGAGCACTGTAGCCACTGCCTTGGAGACAAAAGTGTGGGTGGTTTGTAGCACAAAGTTTTAGAGATTTTTGGATGTCCAGATAAGGGACTCAACTTGTCCTAGCAAAAATACACTCCCTGTGTCACCAAAACAAGTCAGTCATTTCTTCCTACTTTGCAAAACGAGGGGACGGTTCAGAACCGTCTTCAGCCAGAGGCTTCCCATAAAAATGCCAGCCATGGTGCAAATCCACTCCGCACCTCCCACTGCTACCAAAAGAACGGGTGGCACCAGCAAGCATCCAGCTTCCTCCCCGCCTCTCCCCAGCAGGACCAAGGAATGACAAAAACAGGTAGACACCCAGACACAGGTGGCTGCCCTCTGCCCGACACTGCAATTTGAAACCCGCACCTGCAATTTAAGATGGCAGGAGAGGAGAGACAAGTGGAATGACACCTGTTGTGCCAACTCTGTCATCCACTCCCGTGGCACACGCCCCTTTGGCTCCGGCACAAAAAATAGTTATCCGGCTTAACGTAATCTGCATAACGCCGGTGTGGCGTCATAGTTACAAGCGTGCAAAATGAAGGCGAAAAGAAAATGAACGCGGGGGCAATTTAGCTGTCAAACCCAAGACTTGAAATTTTGGCAAGAATAGTATTTCTGGCAGAAGAAAGTGGGGAGGGGAACCCCACCGTTTGGACCCTGTAAGAGTGGGAAAATAGGAAAACAGAAGCAAACCAAGACAGGGAATTTTTGCACTGTCTCCAGACAGAAGATTTCACTCTTTTAAAAAGAAATAACACAAAGCCAATACGCAGGCCTATTTACCATTCAGGACAAGAAGTAGTAAAAGTGAGCATGTGTTTATTATTGCCTTTTTAAAAAGTATCGGTGCCATTTTTGGGGGAAATCTCAGGTGCCGGCAAGGTACAGGTGGCAGGGCCTGGAGCAGGCCATGGGGGTGCTGTGGCCTGGACCCTGGGGGATGGATCAGGGCCAAGGGTGGGAGGTGAGTCTGTGCGGGAAGAGGGTGACCGCAGGTAACTGAAACCACAAAAGCAAAACTGCAGATAAGGAGTGGCTACTGTATCTTGACTGGCAGTGGACAAAGAGTGACCCTTAAGTGGAGTCACTGCTGTGACCTGTGAGTTCTCCTGCACTCTGACACCCATTAAAAAATTGTGGGCCAACCCCTGTCAAACCGTGCCCTCTGGCCAACTGGACTCCACAGGTAGCACAAAAAGCAATTTGGAGATCTTGTAAACGATCCCTGGAGCTTAGACATGGGAGCAACCTTCAGAAGTCCAAGGAAGTTCAGGTACCCCCACCAGACCCCTGGAAGTACCCCTGGTTTGGGTAAATAAGGGGGCTGCAGGATCTAACTCAGAGGGTGCCCCCCCCCACAAGCCAAATCTGCATCTCTGATGCCGGAAGGATGTGCCGGAGGACCGCAGCAACGGGTGGGACAGAGGGGGAGTTTGCGCTCTCACACTTTTTTGCCAGGTGCTGGAGAAATCCCAAAAGCAGCATTAAGGCCCACTGCAAAGTCACTTCCTGCTTTCCTGATTAGCTCCATACCCCTGGGGCTGGGAATTATTTCTTGCACGCTCAAAAAGAAAAGAGATTTGGATGGAGGGGGAAGCAGAAGAAAGAAAGAGGACGCATTCCCCATTTCTCTAAGGCTACTGTGGGGTTGTGTGCCTTTTGAGAGAAGGAAAGTTTGGCTGTCTGAGCCAAACCTCCATTTCCTCTGGCCCGGTGCTCCTCGCTGGGTTTGCAGCTGCCCTCCAGGGTCTCCGGCTGAGAAAATGCCTTTTTTCTCATCAGAGGAAACTGCCCTCAGGGTCCCCATGTTTGCCCACCACTGACTCAAGGATGCCGCAAAAGCGACGGCCAAACTTCCAGCACAAACAATACCCATGTGATTGCATGCAGACCAGTCCACAACAGGAAAGCAAAACAGCAAAGCTGTTACAATCAAAGAGAGCTCCCCATTTCTAAGGGCCAGAGTGTGGAAAAGCACAGTTGTGGACCATATTGGACTGCAACACCCAGAATCCCCCAGCCAGTCATGGGAATCGTCGTTCAAAATGTCCATTTCCACACTCTGGATGCTAGATTACAGAAATTCTGCAAAAGGTCAAGGTGCAAAACCCAAACCAGGACCAGAGTCTCGAGTTCAAATCTCTTCTCTGCAGCAAATCCAAATTTTCTCTGGCCACAAACCAAATCACGGGAATACGAGGATTAAACTGGCTTACACAGACATTATAAGGATTACAAAAATAACACCCGAAACTCGCTATATAGAAGCCAAAACTAATATACTAGTAACCGTTTGCTCGTGTTTTGCTTGGAGCGTTACCCTCTCATAGTTTTGCTTTCCAGCTCTCAAGCCCAAATCTATACTTCTAAAACAAAGGTCCAGATGATGCTATTTTTTCCACCTCCACGCAGATGTGCCGAACAGAAACGCTCATCAGTCGGCTTAATCATCCAATCATCGACCCATTCAGAAGAATAAGCGTGTAAGTAAAACCGAAAACAAGATAAGCCCAAGCTGCACTTAAAGGCTATATTTGAGAACTATTCACATTAAACCACGTTTCCACACGCAGAGTTCTCACCACGGAAAAATTCCGATTAAGACACCGTCCGTGCGTCCCACGAAAGATGCCCCCTGCCCACCACGGTAACCCTTGGGCAGCGCTGCCAAGGTTAAAACAACTCTTACCTTTCTCCTCTGCTAGAGTTTCAAACACATTAAGCCGTGCCAAAAAAAAAAAAAGGATACATTTTCACCGCTCCCGATTTGGTTCCGATGGCCATAATCCGTAATTTGGGATCGAAGGCCAGGGAGCTGGGCTGGTTGGGAAAGCCATGCTCGACGGTCTGGAAGAAAACAAAACACAGGTATGGATCAGTCAACAAAGTTGCTGTGTCTCTGGGGCCATTTCCGCACTAGACTGTTATAGTGCTACTAATCCACTTTCAGCATCCTATGGAATCCCGGGGTTTGCAAACCTGCAAAGCCCAGGATTGCATAGGATGCTGAAAGTGGAATAATAGCACTATAGCAGCCTAGTGCGGAAATGGCCTGGGTATCATTTCTTTAGCAGAAGCAGAAATAACATGGAAAGAACAGGGATGGGTTCCTGCACCGCAAGGGAAAAATCAGAGCAGTTTAATATTTGAGAGACGATGGGAACCGAAGTTCAGCCGCACCCGAGAGACACCCGCTCCCCACCACTGCTTTAAGCAGAGCCTTTCGGAAGGCACCCAGCAATTTCCGGCTCATGGCCATTACCATTTCCAAGAATCATTTTCGTAGGACAGCTCTGCAAAACGAGGAATTAACATTATTATTAAAACTGTGCATTAGCATTGCTTTGAAACACAGTTTTCTGCCATCGCTCAGGGCAGGTTGGAATTTTAATTGGCGACAGGTTACGCTGCACCTGAGTCAAGTGTTACTGAGATTAAAATTTTAATTTAAAAAAAACAACCATTTAAGACACTAGAAAGAGCCCAAAACACCACCCCGCATTCCCAAAATACCCCCCATGTGCTACAGGAATGCTATGGACTTATCCACACTATTCTCATTTTAAAGCAAAGGAATTATGCTAGTTATTGCTTTTGAAAAGTAACTAGTAGCCACATGAGAGTCAGCGTGGTGTAGTCTGAGCCTTGGATTATAACCCTGGAGAGCTGGGTTCGAATCCCTGTTCAGCCGTGAAAACCCCCTGGGTGCGTCACAGACTCTCAGCCTCAGAAAACCCCGTGACAGCTTCACCTTCGGGTCACCATAAGTCGGAAACAACTTGAAGACACGCCAACGACAAAACCACATTATTTTTACTAGGTTACTTCTTAGCAATTTGACTGAAATTGTCTACGATTGCCAACTTTTCTCCCCAACAATGCTCCTCTACCTTTTACCCTAGTAGCCAAAAATGCGGAAGTCAAGATGCTCACTCACCCACTTACTTCACCTCCAGGCCAAGAAAAGAGATATTTAGCAGCAGAACCTTTTTCCTGGACAGGGTGCAGGGGAGTGCCACTCCATATTGTCAGACTACAACTCCCATGTGCCCTATCCAGCACAACCAATGGTGGGGAAGGCTGGGAGCTGCAGTCCAATGACCTCCAGTGGGCTGCAGATGCTATCGTATAGGGAAAAAGCTGTATGGTCTCAATTCCTTTGCTTCAGGATAAAATCAGAAGAGGAGCAAAGCCCA